>VZDJ01000090.1:1385860-1531323 GCA_008694505.1 Cyanoderma ruficeps | reverse complement strand
AAAAAAAAAAGTAAAAGTAAGAAAATTTTGTTCCAATCTTTGCAGGAAGGATGGGCAGGAGACTGCTATATCCAAAGCTTGTGAAAAAAAAACAGAACCTACCTAGTCTTTAAGCAGTCTCATAAATATTTCCTACTGTTGAGGCCTATAATTTTTCTTATGAATAATTTATCCAATTCCTGTGAGAACACTACCTATTTTGACAGGACTACAATAATCCTCTTGAAAACTAATGAAACACTAAGAATATAAACACACTAACACATTCAATTATAGGATAAAATTGAAGTGACCGACATCAGCTCTTTACAAGAAAAAGAAAAAAGAAAAAAAGGGTCAACACAGGTTTTGATGTCCTTTGATCCCACCCAGCACAGCAGGGAAAGATCCTGGAACTAAACCAAGTAGCATCATCCCAAATAATCTGTATCTTTATCCAAACTGTTGGTTTAAGGACATGCTGTCAGGTCACTGTAACTGATGTGCTGTGATCTTCAGGTAAAGGGTTTACAGCTGGGCAATGAAGCCTTAAGTACACCTGAAATAAATCTCTGAACTAAGAGATTCGCTATTTAAGCCCTTAAAGGAACCTGTAAAGGCCCTGTGCCAGCACCGGGAAGACTACTCATATAAGAACAACACACCAGTAGAAAAACTGTCAATAATATGAAGTTGCAATTACACATATTTTGTATCAGACAGCTGCACATTGGTCCTCAAATTTAACATTAATAATGTTAAATATTAATTTAACTTATCTACAGCTGCACCCCACCATTTGTTTCGGCAGAGAATTTTTAAGGCGCTGAACTCTGAAGCTGCACTCAAACTTCAAAAATTATCAAAGCAATTAATCATGCAATTCCTATGGGCTGGAGGTTCGAATTAACCTTGATTTCACTATAATGAAAAATACGAGCAACTCTCAATGCATGACCCAGCAGAAAATCTCCGAAAGAAGTTCCTTAATCTTTTTGTTTCAAGGGATTATGGCTCTGGACGCCAAAAGTAAAAGCATCACTCTGCTTCAGCCACATGAATGGTAAGGGAAACTCCATCAAGAAATGTTCATTGCACTTCTTTCAAAATGGGCCACTTTATCAGTTTCACTTAAAAAATTAAATAAATCTCACTATTAAATGGAGGAGATATATAGATACGGAGTTCTACCTATCCAAAATTCTGAATATAAGAACAGTCATAGTGGACCAGATGGAATTCTGTCTGCTCCAGTATCACATCTCCAACAACAGCCAAAATCAGACATCGATGGGGAAGAGGAAGCACTGGTCAAGTATGTGAGATACCTTTTTCCATCTTTTCTACCAGCCTCTACTGTTTTTGAGCTCAAGACTTCTCTCAAACTGAACATAATTTTTAGGTGGTCAGTAAATCTTAATAGATTTATTTCCCAAGTACTTACCTGGTGCTTCCTTGAATCTGTGTAAGCCTTGAGCATCCAGAACAACTGCACTAAGGAGTTCCACAACTCTGATACCTATTTGATGCAGACCCACTCTCCAAATTTGCTGAATCCTACCTAGAAGGTCCCTTTTCCACCCTGAATAGTACTATCCAATTCAGCTGTGCCTTGAATGGAAACTGTTCCCTGCTTTTGGTTAATCTTCTTGCCCTTCTCTGCAACTCTTCCAATTCTACTATATCATTTGTAAAATGAGAGAGGACCAGCAAATACAGCAAAAAAAAGCACAGATGAGATTAATACAGTGACATAATGACATTTTCTATTTTGCTCTTTCTCATTTTGTTTTTCCTGAGAGCTACTGAGTTGACATTTTCATAATCTCAAAAGCAATTTCCTGAATTGCAATGGTCAGTTAACAGTCATCATTTAATATGTGTGGTTAGAAATAATTTTTTCACAGGTGCCTCACTTTACATTCAACTACACTGGATTTAATTTAGCAATTTATTATACAGTTACTGAACCTCATAAGGTCCTTGTGTAGTGCTTTTTTGCTATTATTGGCACACTTACCTTACTGTTGCTGCACTTTTTTGATCATTTATATACATGTATGCTTTATTTATATATAATACATATTAAAACATGAAATGTAAATATACTATACACTTACAATGTGTACTAATATAGTACACACTTTATACCCATACACATATGTGTAAATATATATCAAATATATCGGAGTACTGCTGGTTAACTAGCATTTATCCACTGCAAGAGTGAAGTATTTACCTCTGTTCTACTTTCCATATTATGCCCATTTTTTTCCTCCATGCAGGTACTTGCTGCTTAGATTGTAACTGTTTAATCTCTCTAATGGACCTTAGTAAAACACTTGTTAAAAAGCCTTTTGGAAATCAGGGAAACATGACTGCTATGTCAGTTTTATCCACCAAAGAAGCTGGATTCCAGGCAGTTCTGGTGATCCACCACCTACAGAAACTGGGATGTCCTCTCTTGCTTTGGAGCCTGCTTGTGCATTAAATCTTTAATTATTTACTCACACATACTCCTAATGCTATTGGGCACTACAAGAAATTACCCAAGGATGGGTGACCTCTGCATATTGTGATGATTTCAGTGAATTCTTATCTGAAACCAAGGATGTAAAAGTAATCACAGCACTTCTGCTAACAGCTGACTAAAGAAGCTATTATGGGCACAGTACCTTTCAGTGGCCATTCTTCCATGCCAAGAACCATCTAAGGCTATTTTAAATACTATAGTGGTCACAGAATAATTCAAATATTTTCATATTAATAGCACTGGTAGACTATAGTCTAGGCAGGGAGAGCAGATGAGAAACAATTTCATACCAGTGCAAAACTGCAAAGCTGAACAACCACCATTTTAGAACATTTTAACTGACATAAAGTTGACTTCAATTAGAGCCGTATTTACCACTGTCAAAAAAAAAAAGGCAAATCCTTAGACTTTTACATAAATACATTGCTAGTTTTGGAAATACTTTTGAAAGCATTGTTTTATGTTTTCTATGTTCCTTTAAGACTACAATCAATCTAGCAATAAATTTCCTGAAAGTAAGAAAGGATTCATAATTATAATAATACTTGCTAGGCTGTAACTCATACAAAATTGGAGGAAGAGAACATCCATCCCAGATATTTCTGTTTGAGTCTCTCAACTGTTCCATCAGCACACATTGCTATTTCATACATCTCACAAAAATATGTTATTATTCTCGTTTCTTCAGCCTTGCCTGTTTAGCTGCCTACTGAGAGTCTTGGGACAGAGACAGCATCTACTCATACCCTTGCATATGTCTCGACTGAAATGTTAGTCATCTGGCTTATTCTGCACTAGAATTGTCACACATGAAAACCAGCTAAAGCTGTACCGCGATTCTGAGGACAGCTCTTGTCAAGAAACTTTAAAGATGTGCAAAAAATTTCATCCTAAAATAAGCTCTCTGTAGTCAGTCAATACTTTACACACTATCAGCTAATGGCTACGAAAATTCTTATGCATAAGGGATGGTATAATGTACTAAAAATACAGTGTGCCACAGATCAGTACACAATGCCATATATACAGGTAATTTTGCTTATTTATCTAACCTCTAAAATACCTATGAAAGCTGATTATTCAGATCGATTTGTTAGTATTATTTCAAATTAATTTAACTTCTTTTTTGTTGCCATCTACAGATTTCACATTGCCAATTATTTTATACCTGTGCCATGTTTCTCAGTGGTGCACCTTAAGCATAAAAAACAAAGAACTAATCCCTAGAAACTGGAATGCTTTAAGATCTGCAGTACTCACATAAGCTTAAATGTCAGGAAACCTTGCACCACAAGCACATGAAGCTATAGTTTTGTAGCCTTACCAGTGCTCACTGACAGCATTATGATTTCTTGTGCTGGTAAATGGGCATACAGATCAGAACATGCCTCCTCTACCTTTGTTTTTTCCATCTTCTCTCCAAACTGAGAGAACACTGGACTACAGAAAAATCCCGAAATCTCTTGTCATAGGATGGGAGATTTAGGACAGCTGCAACATTTATCTATTGATTGTTCAAGGTACAAAAAACAGCAGAGTAGGTAGGAAGTAGAGGCATGTGTAGATTACACATAACAAGACTATTCTGGTTACAGTTAAGTTTTCTCATTGACCATCAATAAGCCTTTTCAAACCCTTGGTGTTTCTAAGGGGCGCCACATGCATTCACAATTTCCTGAAGAGGGGAAGAGCCTTGGTGGGGGCTCTCATGCTGCCACGTTCAATAGATCTTGGAAACACAAATCCCTTGCTCAGAGGCAGACCAGAACCAATGACTACACCCCCTGCCTTCACCTTACAAAGACCACCAGCTTCCTCCAGCTGCTGAATTAGAAAGGCATCCTTTGAGGAGTGCTACAGATTCTGCTCAAGCAGAATCTAACAAGGATTTTCACAGAGCCATAGCAAGGGCACAAAGTTCTCACAACATATCTACTTCTCTAGCCTCTGACTCTGGAGTCTAATGTCTTCTCTCAGATATTCCTGGGGAACATTGATAGGTGACTCAGATTATCAGTGAGACTACGTCCCTGCATAAACTTCTCTATTACATGGCAGTGATGCCAGTTGCCACTGGGACATAATCTCCAAGAAAATACATCAGGAATAGTTTCAAGGACTTTCTAGCTCCTCTGTACTAGTCAGCACTGAAATAACCAGCTTTCTGAAATATCAATTTCTTTTTTAAACAGGCTTTCAAACCTGCCATATGTGCAACAGGTAAATGACAGTTGGAAACATAATGCCCTCTTTTTCCAGAAATGCTTTTATTCTGTGAAATTCTGCTTCAATTTTGCTGAGACTTAAGCTCAGCTATGGAAATTTAGGTTGCTTCATAAAGTAGTGTTTTTTTTATTAAACTATTACATCATCAGGTACACACTGTAGTTTATTACAAGCAGCCATGGGATGACACAGGAAAGGGCAGCTCTGCTGGTTTATCTAAAGAAAGAGCTGTCTATCCCCTGCACACAGTCTCTGCATCCTTCTCTCTCCTCTGGGAACACCAAATGGAGCAAGTTCTCCCAAGTCCATAGGAGAGAGAAATCAGGCAATCCCCTCTGCCTGCTGAAGCATAAACCAGTATGATTGATCACCCTTGTAAAGACGCTTTTTCTGCCATCAGCCAGTTCTGCCACTAAAGTGTACAATTATGTCTCAAATCCTGCTGTTAAAACATAATGAAGAAGTTGACATTTTGCACGTATAAGTTCTCCATTTTCTTTGAAAAATCAGTCCAGAAAATTAAAACAAAAACATCCAAACACAAACAATCCACATTCCTGGGACTGCATGACTGAACAAAAGAAAACAAGGGCATTGCAAATTTATAGCTGTCTGTACAGCTTTCAGTCTTTCTTGCTCATGTGTTCTTATACAGTCATTAAATATGTAATCAAAACTTTTATCTCCCCCATCTTTTGACTTATTTAGGGTACAGAATAAACATCTGAAGGAATAAAATTAGGTCAGCTCAAACAACTGCAAATTTAACATTGCTTATTTTTAAATGTCAAATTAAACATTTAAATATAATTTTTCAGAATGCAACAATAGCTGCTATGTCCTACCTTTTTTCCTTAAGCATACTCATATTTTTTTCTTTTCCTTTTTTTAAAGCTGTTGCTATCCAAATAAAATTATCACTTGCGTGACTGAATTATTTAAAAAGACAGACAACTATACAAGGAGACAATGCAATCCTGTGAATACATACATGAATTCTCATCTTAAAACTGCTTAAGTTCTAGTTACCATTATTTCTACTGGGGAGGTATTTCAGAAGCTCACTTCTCTGATAGCTATGCAAAACCGTTTCCAATTTCCAACCTACATTTATTCACAATGAGCTTAAAAATCTTGCTCTTGTTACAACTGTGTTCTTTTATATCTTAAAATAACTATTTCTTTTCAGTGTTTACCCCTTGAGATGGCAATAAATTTGTTCCTTTCTTCAGTATTATTTTTTCTAGCCTGAGCAGGCCAATCTCTCATATTTTCCCCACAGTAGGGTAAAAGCTCTGTCCCTTTATTCATTCTCTTGGTCCTCCTCTGCATTTGTGCTGCTTGAAATTCAGATTTATACAGAGTATTCTGGGTGACAAATTACACATGTCTTCTAAGGCAGTCTGAATATTATCTAATCTCTGCTGAAAATTCTTCATCTGATACAGACCAGGACATTTTTCAACTCCCAGTTCAGACAAAGAGCTCCTGACTTTTTCTAGTGAACTTCTCATTTCTGATAGTCCAGTTTTCAAGATCTTTTTGCTCACTATTCTGAGACCCTTCCATTTTAATTATGTCTTACAACTATATCGCCACCCTAAGCATAATTGGTACACTTCAAGCACCAAGGTCACTACTAAAGATTTAAAATAAACCTGGTCCAAAAGACTGACCTTGGGAGACTTCCAGCCCAACAATGAAGCCTGATGCTGCCTCCTCACTAGTCAGGCCTTTGGCCTTCTCACAGTCTGCACAGTAGTCTTCATCCTCTCTTGTTTGATTGTACTTACTCAGAATGCACTATTACCAAAACCAGTAAAAATCTATTCACAATTTTTTCCCTCTACTTAACTGTAAGAACAGTATATATGAAATCTAAAACTTCCCCTATATATCTGTGAGGACAAGAGTTCACACAAATTCCTTCCTCCCCATACCCATATAATCTATCTTAGCTGACTGATCCAAAACTGAGGATAAACATGCGTGAAGAAACCATAAAGTCTGGGTTTGTATTTACTCACCATGATGCAGAGCAGAAGCAAACATATGAATGTTAAAAATTCACACTCCTATAAAACCAGTGCATGTTAGAGAAGGTCCATAACAAATCCTAAAAATAATTTTAACAGTTGCTGTATTCCAACCATTGAAATAATTAGATTAAAAATAGGTCTTACTTGTCCTGTCATATGACTCATGACACGTGTGTGCAATTTCAGCTCCGAGCTGCAAATAATGTCCAGCTTTATCATCTCTGGAACCATCTGCTCCAAGGGCAAACATTCCACCTGCAAAACAGGTCAAATGGCCCATCTTTCTTTCAAGATGCCCGTTCTTCCACTCCCCAATGAAGGTCAGTCCTCCATTGGACTTTCTGATGAGATGTTTTTCTATGGCCTACAAAGAAATTAAGAGAACTTTCAAATACCGTTTCACATGCGAGTTTTACTTATTAACATTCCTTTATCGAGCAAAGTCTGGTTTTCAAAACAAAAATAATTTTCTTTTTTCAAATTCACTTCTGAGCACTACAGAAACAGACAGCTATAAAAAAATTCATTTTAAAGCACAAAAAGAAACCCTCTTAACTGCTAAAAATGCTAATGACATCTAACATAGGAAAATCTCAACACAGACAACAGTGCATTTTACTTGAGAATTCAGCACTTACTTTATGGCTCAAACAGTATTTGCCTAACTATTAACTCTGGGAAGTATCTACTTGTTGCTCTGTGCACTCTGTGAGTACTCAGAAAATCCATGTTGGAAAATTTTGGTCAGCAACATATGCAAACCTGTACCTTCAATCAGTCTTTAATAGGAAGTGACAGGAATGCTCCAGCCATCTACTAGCTTCTCCATAGCAGCTTTCTGATTGCACATTCTCAAATGATGGGTGTCAGAGCAGCTGTTCACAAAAAACTTTCTTATTTTATATATGAGGCAACTGCTGGTTTCTTTTTGCACATTTGTACTAATGTATGTCACTTCTTGTGACTTATAAATGGTATCCCTCTCTTAGAAGAATAGCTGACCTAAATTCCCAAAGTTTTCAAACTAGATAGAACATTTGCTTTAAGCCTCTTTCAAAGAGGATCACAATTCCTACCAACCTACTACAGTATTTACTAACTATAGCATTAGACAGTGAGAAAGAGAAGTGAAAGAGAAGTGCTGTTTTGCACTCCTGTTGGGCTAATTCCTTCACTAATATCACTGGCAGATCTGAGGTTTGTGCTCATTGCAGGATCCAGAGAAAAGAAGGCAGAAATAAATGACAGAGCAGAAACCAGTAAGTCTCTGACAGCTGCCAGGGTGGTTGTCTAACCATCATGCAAATTAGCATTGATGACTGCCTTCTGCTGCTAAGGAGCCTGATGTGGTTAACTGTACAAGCCTCATTTGGTCTGAAAGTACTGGTACAGGAAATACTGCCACTGGAAAGGATATTAAGATGTGGAGCATTAAGTCTGTTGATTCCATTATTCTAGACTGTGACAAAACTGACGTTTTTTGACCATATGGTACATAAAAGTTGAGTTCCCTTTGAAGGAAAGCCACTTTAACTATGAAGAACGGGAAAGCACTAAAGCATATGGATTATTTATTTCCGAGAGGAAAGCATTTTTTCCAACTGTTTAGTGACACTTCCTTTCAAATTGTATCTTCCCATAATTTCATAGCTGTTGAGGAGTAAATGGTTGCAGAAGCATTTCCAGTGGGACAAAATTGGTGTGGTTAGCACCACGTTAGCCAACAAAGGCCAAATTTATTTACTTCCCCATGAGCTACTCCTCTACTCCAGACTTGCTTTCATGGTTTGACTGAAGAGCATGTTCTAGGTGCAAAATGCTCCTCTTCTGAGCAGAAAACATCTGGACTTGAAAATAACTGCCTGGTAGAAGGAATAGTTTCTGAAATCTGAAAATCAAGTTCTATCAGCTACTTAATAACTAGGTTAGATCCTGAGAGTCACAAAGGAAGCATCTCAAGAACATAAATGCAACTCTCTCAAAATACTTTATTGTTCCTGCTGCCTGCCAGCTGCAGAAAAATGTCAATTAATATTTACAGTAATGAACAAGGGACAGCTGGGTATTGCTGGAAGCACTGCCAAGTGGATAAGAAAAGTTTGTGCAGGTTGGGATAGATGTGGCATTTGTATCCTGAGCTGGATGGCTGAGGCCACAGAGCACTCCAACACGAACTGCAGAACAACGCCATCCAGCTGGACTACAAGGAGCGTACACAAACCAGAGTGGACGTGTATACCCCAACTCCTCCCAAAGAGGAGATTTAATTCACATCAAATAAGAGATTAACTAATGGAAGGAGCTTCCTTTGTCTGTGAAATGCCTCAACAATATGGATGGTTGAGGTCACTTGGTTTGTTCAGCCTAGAGAAGACTGAGGGGAGACCTCAGAGGTCACTTGGTTTGTTCAGCCTAGAGAAGACTGAGGGGAGACCTCACTGCAGACCTCAACATCCTCACAAGGAGCAGCAGAGGGAAAGGCACTTGAGACCAGTGACAGGACCCATGGGAATGGCCTGAAGCTGTGTCAGGTTCTGGGGAGGTTTAGGTTGGATAGCAGGAAAAGGTTCGTCACCCAGAGTGTGGCTGGGCACTGGAACAGGTTCCCCAGGGAAGTGGTCACAGCACCAAGCCTGACCGAGTTCAGGAAGTGTTTTGACAGTGCTCTCAGATACATGGTGTGACTCTTGGGGTGTCCTGTGCAGGGCCAGGAGCTGGATTCAATGATTCCTGAGGGTCCCTTGCTATTCAAGATACTCTGTGAGTCTATGCAAAACCTGAATGTTCTCTGAAGTTCATGTGCTTTTCATGACTACAAAAAATAGCATTTTCTGAGCTGTCTTGCAGCAGTACTTGCTATGTTGTGACAGTTAAGCACACTGCTGAATCCTTCTTTTAGCTTCCTAATGCTGTGCAGTAAGAAAGATTGAGGATCAAATTTATGAGCCTAACAGATTAGACTACTCAAGGCAGCAGATCAAAAGGAAGCTTACCTATCCTCCAGCTGATGTGAGAAGGAAAGAAAGACACTTGAAACCAGACTAGCTGGAAGGCCCACATGATGATGTTGAAAGCAAAGTTAAGAGGGCTGTCCTCAATTTTTATCACCACAAAAAATTCCCAACAGGCACAATTTCAGCTTTTATCATAGCCGTGAATTTCCATACTAGGACATGGCAATGAAGTGTCCTTTACAGTGGAAGACTGCACCCATGTTATAGACAGACGGGTTATGGATGTACAACTTGTTTGTATCCATGCTAAGGAAGTATGTGGTGACCTGGATAAGACTTCATATGCACAGATAGGAAACCACGGCATCTGAAGAACAGATGCTGCCTTTTTCTTCCCTGTGATAGCTCCAAGGAATGAGATATCACTGTCTACTGCAAGAGTGAGATTATGCTGTCCATCTCCCATGCACCCTGCTGTAATAAGATAAAGGAGGGAAGTGTGGCTGGACAGAGACATTCTTTTAGACTGGTGGGTGCTGAGAACATTTCCAACTCTATGCTGTGAGTGGGAGGAATGCATGCTACACCTTTCCCCTTCTGCTTGCACAAATGATGCAAAGAGCTTCTGCTCCACATTTTGAAAAAACAAAGAATAAGAAGTGTTAGCTACCGAGGAAGACCTATATTATAGGCAAGAACAAAAGAATGGTAAGGGAATGGTCTCTTAAAAAAATTAAATAAAAATTTGAATTGCAATTATGCAAAGCAAATCCCACTTAGTGACTCTTTGCCTGTGTCTTTCAGTGTCAAGCAGGACCTGGGAGAGACACAAACCCTGCAACAGAGTATGGTCCACAGCACATAAATCAGTACAGTTTAATGCAGACTCAAATGTAAAGGGTAGGTTTAGCTGAGAAAAAGTGGTAGGAACCCTCTGATGCTTGGACTGCAGGTCATATCACACATGAAGCAGGAGCAGCTTGGCTTTTCCTCCCTCCTATCCACAGAGTGTTTTCACCTGGTCCCAAATTTGCCTTGCTATGTCTCCATTCAGAGATGTGCCCATACAAAACATTTGTAAGATGGTTTACAGTGGAAGAGTATGAAGAGGAGAGTTTATTTCCTCTAATTTTGAAGTGTTCACAGTTTAGGAATCAGAGTAAAATATTTCAACAGTAACCACAATGGAAGCTAGATATCAACTGCTAAACATCTTTAAACCAACAGAATGCCATAAACTGTATTTTAACCTATTAAAAATACACAACTAATGTTTTGAACTAGTAATGTAGAATTTAACAAACCCTGGAAAGGCTAAGGAAGTTCAAAAGGACTGGGAAACAGCCAATGATCTATCAGTAGTTTAAAAAGTTAATAAAACAATGACATAAAATGAATGATGTGGTTTCAAAAAATAAATGTTTGATTGATATGTGTATGCTGATACTAGGAATATTAGGGATTTCGAGAATTTCTTGGCATTTTACAAAATATTAGCCCTAAACAAATTCAAAGCAGCACACATGAAGTGGATTAAAAACTGGCTTGCTAGAACAGTTCAAAGTAAAAAAAAAAAAAGCAATCAAAAATCGTGAAAAAATCAAAAAATCGTTATCCCATGAAGATTCTGCATAGATACTTTATTCAACACCGGGCAGTATTTCTAACAATGATCTCCAAGAAAAATGCTAGAAAGAAATTGCAGATGACACAAAAATTGATGGAACTATAGATAATGATAAAGAAAAAGTCAGTTCTGTAAAATCACTGAGAGCAGGTGACAAAATGGGTTTTGCCTGAACAATGTGTTGCAATAGAGATAAGTGTAAGGTCAAACACTGAGGAATCGGGAATGTAAATCACAGTGGTAGGAAAGCAGTAAATCAAAAAGATTATAACCAGCTTCAGAATAAAGCAACTGGAAAGTGGATGATGGTTTGAGGCAAAGGTTAAGAGTGCAAACAGAGCTCCTGGCTGGATGAAGTGGATAAAACCAAGAAGGAATCAGTTAGAGCAAGAATCACGTTAGAAGAGCCATTACATTGCTGTCTCCATACTGAAGACACGGGAAAATAAATAGAAAAAAGCTTAAGAAATAATTCAAAATCTGTTTTATATTGTAAGACCAAAAAAAAGAATGCATTTTTCCTTCAGGAGAGAATGTCTATTGTACATTTGATAGTAACCAACTATATGGTGCAGATAACCCTTTAAAACAATGTAGAGAAGGAACAAGTCAAAGCAGCTGGAAGTCAAATGTAATCAAATTCAGGTCAGGAATAAGAGATATTACAGCTTCAAAGCAATTTTGTACTAGAACTTTCACTATATATCTTTTAAAATGTGAATTTCGAGAACTCAAAGAACAGGTGTTTTGCTTTAGAAAACCAATCACAGTAAAACTAAGCTATAAAAATTTATGTTGAAAGCAACAGAGCATGCACAGAGTCTGGAACACATCAGGCACCAACCACACATCAGCACTGGGACAAGACCACACAGCTCCTGCTGCTGCTGGTACCACAGCTCACGTGACTCACACCAGCTCAGTTACTCTCCACGTGTCTGAACTGCAGCAGAGGATGGTGGCACAATGGGCACCACTATGAGAGGATGCTAAGATGGGACAACTGGGAAAGTAAAAAAAGGCTGGGCAGCAAAAAGCTCAGAGCCACCACAGAAAGGCCCCTACCCTAAATCCCACTGAACCATCCTGCAGTGCTGCCCTACTTGGGCAAGCATTTCTTGGTCTGTGACAGGGAGTAAGATCATAGCACGAAAGAACCACAGAAACAGCTGAACTGTTTCTATGTTTCTGATATGAACTACATTTTACAAGGCAAATATGACAAATAAATGCCTTAGAAAATAATGCAAAGAATAAAACCATTTGGGACTTCAGGTCCTAGAATGGTGAATTCTCAACACTGGAAAAAAATGACTTAACTGTTCTGCACACACCTCAAGGTTGCTAGATCTACTATTAATAAGTTAGAGCTTGGGCTTTTACATTGTACTGTTTGGGACAATTGTACCACTTTTAGCATAATAATCTGCATCACATGTATTCCACAATAATACTTTTTAAACTACTCAGAGTAAAAGGTAGCATTATTCATCACTTGATTTCTTAAAACTTACATAATCAAAACAAGTCCTGCGGTTGGTGGTGGTTTTTCTGCCTAGTTTTTTTAAAATTTAATTTCTTTAAAATCATTAAAGATGGTTCCACTGTGTTGGAAAACTCAATGAATAATAATCACCTCAATTGCATCGTCGTACATTTTCCTTGCCTCCGTGTCCATCTTGTCTGACATAAGCCAGGCTTTCAATAAATATTCATAAAAACTGTCTCCCAGCCCGCCCACGGATGTGTGATCTGTAGAAGGGAAAGAGGGAAGAAAACAAAAAAAAGGGTTGAAGTTGTTATGTAATAGCACCTTAAATTTATTCAAAACATAAACTTATGATTTTAAGGTCTACTGATGTAGAATTATAAACATTTTAGCCTGTTTAGCAGGACAAAGCTTCACTGCACTCTTTCCCCTCCAAACTTACATCACAGGCATAGAACCTTCTGTACGAGTTCCCTATTTGTCATTCTGTGCAGGCTATCCCTCATATCAAAAATGCACTTTAACCTCTGTTTTTACTTCATTCCAAAGAACCTAACTGTTTTACTGCTAGGGTTTGGGGGTTTTAGGTTTTAGTTTTTCAAGGTATATGGGAAAAAAGCATGCAGAAAACCTCCTAAGACCTCTGCATCCAGGATGTAACCAGGTCACGTGGCTGGCTCCAAACTGCCATCCATGAACTACACAGAATCCAATCTTTCCAGCAGATTTTTACTTCTAAAAGGGTAGTTACTTGACAGACGCATGAATTTCTCAAACCAAATGCTCTCATTGAAATTATTTTAGTCAAAAGGGAAGCAAGCTGCCTTAGCAGTGTACAACACAAGCCCTGCTCTGCTCCACTGTCCCTGAGCAGCTATGCAGAGCTGTGCTATGTGACACAGGCTAAGGCTGTTTCACTATTAGAATTCATCAGCACATAAACTGAACCTCCTAACACACAGATTTCTCTTTTGTCCCCCTTTTTGCTTTTTCTTTCCCTTGCAGAGGATGCTTTTCACAAATAATGTTACTGCTATTCTGTGCTGACTGACCACTTGGGAACTATCTATGTTTCTCTGTGGCTCAACTATCATACTTCCCCACAAAAAGCCTAGTGATGGTCTGACAGCCTTGGACCTCCTGTTCCAACCAGGGTAAACACTCACTGAAGTACACCCTTCATTCAAAAAGCAGCACTCTGAGATTTAATAAGTGATTCCAACCACAATACACATAACCTTCTCTTTCCTGATGCTAAAGCCCTCAAAACAGTGGCACCAGAACAGTCTTAGACTCCTGAAGCTAGGTGAGGGACATGTTTAACACCAACATTGTCACAATGCCAGAAATTCAGGGTCCTAGGCATGGCTGGTTGAGTCATGCAGATACCCTTTCACTGGGTAAAGAAAAGATATGACACTTCCTTTTACAAAATACCTCAAAAAAGTGGTATTATTCACAGTTTTTCTGGGATATAGGTGTGAAAGAGAGGTTGAACTCTCCTTCTGTTCTTTTTTTCTCCAAGCACCACCCTACCACAGCATGTCTGCTCATCTCTGAAGTTGTGAGTAGGAGGTTAGAGTTGGTAGATGCTGCTATCCTAACTCTTCTAGCTGCCTCTTGGCTCCTCTGCTACTTAAAAATGGATTTCTAAACAAAGGAAGGAGCAAGTAGAGAGCCTGTAGCTTTTCCATTTAGTTTCAAGTTGTGAATTTGAAGCAAATTACTTCATGCCCTTCTCTTATACCTCAGAACCTCCTGGTCTACCTTTTCACACCCAGTTACTCCGTGATTATGAGTTTTCATAAGCTTTCTCACCCTGAGCTGTAAAAGGACATTCAGGTCACGAGTCACTTTCTTACACTAACACAAGGGCCAGAAATTGCTCCTTCAATTTACAAATACATTCCTAAGTAGACACAAGAAACAAGGGTCTGTGGTTTTCAGAAAAAAAATAAAAAAGCCACAAACTATCTGAAGACTTCAAAGCTACAACTCATGCCAGCACTGCTCAGGGACTGAGTTCACAAGAGACAGTTTAAAACTACTCCCGTTAAGCTGCTGCCTCGTCCCCAGCTGAGCTCTGTCACTTGAGCCAGGGATGATCCTCAGCCAGATTTCCCTGACAGATGCACCCAGGTCCCAACAAGTACAGGCTGCTGAACCCTCAGCAGTGTTCTTGTAGAAGCTCCAGCTGGATTTGGGACAGGAAAGAGCAGGAAGATGAGTGGAAAGGGTTTATTTTCTAAACAGAGAAATCCACATTCCAGCTGTTTCAAAAGTCAATTATCAGCAACATGTCCCACTGAATGTCTACTTCTCCAGGCAGTCATTTGAGAACTGTCCTTCTCTTCCGTCAGCAGCTTTTCTCCTTCACATTGCTTCTCATCTTAGACAAGAGTATAGGGAACACAGGCACCAGAAACATCGGGGGACACACAATTCAGAGCCATCCCCTAGACAGCCTTTTTTGCACCTTCTTCATGCAGAGAACAGGGCTGCTCAAGCCTCTCAGATTCAGATCCTCCTGCCATTCAGCAAGTAGGGAAGCACATGGTAAGGAACTAAAGCCTTTCAAGGGCCTTGCAACTCCCAGCAGCAGCATTTTCCTTGCTCCTTTTTTGCATACCTCACTCCAGCTCTCATCAGCCCAGAGTTTTCAAGGCTTCTCTCTCAATCAGCAGTGGGCTACTCCACTCCCCAGCTGATGCCTTTCACAGCTGGACCAGAGGGAAGACCTGTCAAAAAAGGCAAACGGATCCTGTTCCTTCTCTTCAGCATCAGGAGAGGGATATATGAAATATTTCTGGTGGGAACATATGATGGTATTTCAGGGGAGCGGGCTGCATCAAGATGCAGCTGTCTTTCTGTCCCTGTCCCCTACTCATCCACAAAAATAGCCAAAAGAGGATGGAAGTGAAAGGGAGGCCAATGTAGCAGCTGAACTGAGGTCTGAACGCAGTGAGTTTTCCAACTTCTGCAGCTGCATTAACTGCACCCTGGCAAGGTCTTCTTTAAGTTTTCTGCTAGTGTCTGAAAGTGTTGCTAAAGCAGAATTTGCTGCATTTTATAAGAACTATAAGTAGAAATTACTTAAAACACTGTCTGTGACAGATTGTGGGTCTTCGACAATTTGCTCTCACCTAGAGTGGAAATGCTAAAAAAAAATTTTCCAAGATTCCTTAGCAAATATATAACTGATGAAAACTGTAGATTTGGGTCATTGCATATCATTCTCTCTCTCCTAAAAACAAAGCTCTCCATCCAAACTTATCAGAAGGTCCACGGTGGTTATCACTTTCTCCTGCTATTTGAGCTATAGCTCAGATAGATTCAAAGATTTAAGTCAGCTCAACTCATAATGTTTTGCTCAGAAAAATGTTTTTCACATAAAATTTACTGACATTTCCACACTGGCCCTAACCTTTCTTGTCAATCCAGAACACCAAAAAGGAATAATTTTTGATTTGAAAACTGAGCTTACAATAGCATCTTGACACTGGGTACTCCTCAGTAAACAGCTAAGAAGACAAGCATTAACTACAAGCATTTTGAACATTTTAAAATGGATTCTTTTTTTTTCACATATTTGATCTACAAGAATCATTTAATTAGCTCTTTGTCACATAACGGATTTTATTTTGAAGAGCTGCTTTCCTGTGAAATCCTGAAGTAGAATTCATTCCAGATTAAGACAAATATAGCAAAAAGAAGTAGAATAGCACAACAAATGTGGCTGAAACCACATGTTCTGTTCAATGGATACATTTTTAGAACATTCATTCCTTCAAATCAAGACAAATTTGGGTAATTTCTTCATTTTGCATTTTTTCAAACTCAGGCCCAGATGACTGGGCAAACAAAAGGACTCCAGTCAAGGAATGCTTTGGAATTCTTTTCAAACAGAAAGACTCAGTAGCTGCAGTTGGAAAAAATACCTTCAACCTTTGCAACCAAAAGCAATTACAAGAAACCCTGTATTTTTTCTGGTTTGCCACATTTGAAAGCATATTGTGTGCAAACCTGTGCAGTTAGTCTGTTTGTAAGGATTCTTCTTGCCAAAAAGAGACAAATAAAACCTTAATAGAAAGACAATGATATTCCAAGTTCATAGCAACATCTTTGCTCAGCTACTACAAAGGATTTGCATCCTGTTAAATATTGGCGTTTTTCTTCTTAATAAACAGCACTCAACTGCAAACAAAAAGCCCTCAATGAAAAACAAACTAATCAATCTCAGAGCAATACTTTAATGAGTTTTTAATGTATTGATAAAAGATCTATACTTAGTAGCATATTGTGTTTCTGCTAATATGCCAGATCTACCTCTTTTCCACAGACTGAGAGGGGGACCTTCTTTTAAAACCTCACACCATTATCTAATATTCCTAATGATAGTTTCACTCATCTTATTGGTCCATGAGCAGTCCATGAGCTCACTGCTGACACAGTGTCCCCAGACAAGAAGCAGGACAGCACTAAACCACAGCACCAGGCAGGAGGTCAGATAGGGCGCACACAGTCTCACTGAAACGCCACTGGATCTCAGCCCCAGAGAGCAGAGTGGGTCTGCACAGCTCTGGCGATTTGTTCAAAGTGAAATTGTTTCTTTACAAATCTGGGGAGACAAATAAACTTTTTTTTTCTGCAAACAGCTCTTCAAGGCATAGGCAACAAGGTTCCTTCTCCTCAATGACAGGTGTGGCACTGAGATGGATCTGGCTGTTCTTTGTCTTCAGGACTAATTTTGGGGGACGGTTGTAGATAACAGTGATACATTCACACAGCTCATTCTCATTTGTCATATCCCGACCTACCTAATATCTGTAAATAACTTCCTCCTCAGCAAGCCAATTTCCATGTGAACAGCAGTGGTTCCCAAGAACACGGTTATAGCCACAGACTGCAAGTTACCAACACTTCCTTTTGTTTACAGGGAAAGTTTGGTTCAGTGAGCAATAGCATGTTTCCCACAACAACTGACAGCCCCCTAAAGACAACATTAATAACGAAGCCTGTTCTAATGAAGGTCTACCTGCTCTCTAGAGCCAACTTAAGATGTGGAAATTATTTTTAAGCAGATGGCTTTAAGTAGTTAACAGCAGCTTAATGAGGCAAATTTAAAACACTTCATGATTTGCTAAACCCTCTCTGCTTTGTGCCTTCATTGTTCAATTGTCATTTATTGGCAAGGAGCAAGAATAAAGAAAGAAGCCAGGCATTGTATTAAAGGCAGCACGCCATGCCAAACTGATGCTGTAGTCCCAGCACCTGAGGGTGAGGCTTGCTGCTAGCCAGGAGCAGACAGGGAGCGAGCCACTGCCCCTCCCTGACCCCAGGGCACAACCACCCACGGCAGAAAGCTTCTGCATCGCTTACTGCACACAGAATAAAAAAGATGAAATACAACACTGAGCAGAGGCATGTTTAGCATGCACAGGCTGCCCTGCTGGAAAGCAAGACGGTGAGATAACACTGGAGCAGTGCAGAAGCACAAGCAGGTGGAGATGATGATCAACTATGCCCACAGTATTTTTAATTCCGCTTGTAACTACAACACTGATTCAATACTTTAAACTAGAGGCAGAGACAGAACAACCAACCAAAAAATTACTAATTTGGCTATTTGTAAACTCAAATCTAGGAACTGTAATCATTACTTTTGACTTTAAAATAAAGCAAAACTCACTGTGCTATACCCAGTAGACTGGAAATGTCAAGATAAACAAACCACTGATTCATTTTAACCAAGAATACTAATACAGAACTACTTTGCAACAAAAGAAGGAAGCAATAAAAAGGAAGGCTGATCTTCCTCAAGGATCACAAACTGACGAAGTGCTATTGTAATATGTCAGAGAAGGAGTTCAAGAGTAAGTTAAGTGACCAGGAGGGGATAGCAAACTGATTAAACTAATACTGACTCTGATTAAGAAATCCACATACCCCATCACCATTAGATGTTCTGGCCTGCACAAATTAGCCTTACCCTGAAGGACCCCTCTTTCTCTGTGCAGGAAACTTTCAAAGAATTGTTTTTCTACTTGTCTTCAGGCTGGCTCTGATTAAATTTCAGTTCAATCTTTACTTCATGTAGTTGGACTTACTGCTCCTCAGCTGCTCTAAATAGGTGCAAGCTCCCCTTCTAATCCTTTAATCCAGAAAGCTGAGGCCCTGAAAATTGCAGCTGCTGCAATTCACAGCAGAAATTCAACCCAAGGATGTCATAAGCCATAGTGGTTGGCTTAAAAGTGCAAACACTTGTAAATTAACTGCAGCAGAGGCAGCCTTGATAAAGGGAGGTGAAGGCCCAACTTTTAGTCAAATATAAACTATGTATCACTAAGGAACGCATTACTAGCATGAGAATTTTTCTGAAAACAGGCAGGGTCTCTCATATAACAGAACCACATTTGAAGAATATAAGTTAAGCATTTATCAGTTGGGAGGTAGCTGAACAGACACTGCTTCCCATTCTACTGCCTGGTGCCACAACAGAATCCAGCAACATGAAACACCTCGCTCAGCGCCACCCAACCTGGGGGCGCACGATCACGCCTGCTCAGCACACACAGCCCTGGAGAATGGAGCAGCTGAACTCTAAATCCACCAGATGGAGAAACTAGGTGTGAATATTTTAACAAGACTCGGAAAAATATGGATGGTTCTTGAGTTCCTTAACTGTACTCTTTGAAAAAACAAACTTTAATCCGGGTAGAATCATGTTCCACTTCCAGTTTCATTTAGAGATGGCTAAAGCATTTTTGTCAAAGTTGTTTAAAGAAACACCAACAGAATAGCTTGAGGCAGACAGAATATTCCAGTTGGAAGAACTCAAGTCTGGCAGCTACAAGAAACTGAAAACACAATAATCGCTTAAGGAAAAGTATTAAGCAATCTTAATTATAAGTGCTACCAGTTTCTCATATAACAAAATTAAGCAAAATTACTTCCCAGAACTGTAGGGACTACAAAACTAAAGATCAAAAATGGTTAAACTTGCACAATTCAAGTGTGTCCCAAGACAATAGAAATACTTCAAAACAGACCAGCAAGCATAACTAGCCAACTCATACACATTTTTAGGTAACTAATGTTCTTAGAAACAAAACACTTCTTCAGACTCCATGTAGTTTATGATTCTGTAATGTCAAAGGAGTATCCTAATTTGGTATCTTAAAACAGACTGTACTTTCACTCTCAGGAATTCACAGCTGGAACAAATGTGGGGGTTTTTGTTGTGGTTTTTTTTTTTTAAATTCAAACTTTCCTGAAACATCAAAACATTCCAGCTATTATTTATAATTCTGGAAAGATTTAGGTCATCTCTCAGAAGACATGTTCAGGAATTAAACACCAATCGACTAAATACGTCAAGTCCACATGCTAAAATTAGAAACACATTACATCCTTATGTCAGTGTGTTTACTGAAAAGTGGCCTTTTAATCACCTGAAGTTGTCTTTTCAAGGTTATTACACTCACCCACAGAGCCACCCAAAGAAAGCACACCTGCCTCTCAGCCAAGTTTGGAGTCACTGTAAATCTCAACTGTGTGGGCAGCTTTAATGAAGCCACTGGGATTGCCAGTGGATTGATGGGAAGTCAGGTGCATGTTTTGTCTCTGACTTTATTTTACTTGAAAAGGTGGCTGTGAAAAGCAGTTAAAAAGGGCAACATCACCTGCTGCAAACAATACTGCTGTAGGTATGTGCCTAAAACCCAAAGAGTCCCTGTTGAATATGAGTTCATATATATGAGGATTGACAAGCTGTTAAAGTCATTATATGCTTTAGTTTATTCACCTTAATCTTCCTTGAAGATCTCAATTCTCCTCTTAAAATTATAAACAAGAACATGGGAGAAGCAAACATTAATTAGATTGAATCTATCCAACACTCATCTGTACCAAATCAGCTGGCAAAACCACGGTCAAAAACTTCACCCTTCAAGTTGTATCAAGGCATGGCAGTTTATATACTTACATATATATGTGTATATATATATCCTACATGGAAGCTGACAGTCAAAGTGATTCCGAGAAGCAAGGAAAGACACTCCCTGTTTTTACTGTACTTCTGGATTACACCACATGCAATATAAATCCAGGTTACTCTGTTTCTTTCTCCTAAACTTCAGTCTATGTAGCTCTTACTTTTCTTCTCATCACAGATGCCTGAAATGGCACATGCAGCCACCCGAACTTTTAATCACTCTATAAGTGCTGGGAAACTGTGCTGATGTTAAGACTTGTTCAGTCCATGCTCTGTGACTGAGACTGAGCTACCACACTGTATGTGGACTGCATTCATCACCACCCCTCTCTTACTTGACTATATATGTCATATGGGACCATATCTGCAAGATCACACAACCCTCAAGTTGAGACAGTATTTTAGTTTGCTGCTACAAGGACAGTCCCAGTGGAACTTCAGGATTAAAAGAAGCCATAGGTAAGATACATTCAATGTTCACTGAACAGAACTATAGACCCTCTCTTCTCAATGTCACCCAATTGGAAATGTTTCTCATGGCCACCAGCAGGTACATCTCCACATAGAACTCAGAATATGAAGTCTCACATACTGAAGACAGAATAAAAAGTAACAGATGTCAGATGTGACAAAAGATGCGTCATCCAAATTTACCAATCATCTAGAGAGCGTCAACAGAAACACTTAAGTGCACAGCCTCCAACACATTACAGAGTAGGAATAAATAAAACCAAGGAAGTTTAATAAGGCTGTAACAAGTTTGTAACTGGACTTTGATAGGCTTCCCTTTCGTGAGAAACTAGTAAGTCAAGAACGGTTCAAAAATGCAGCTTTAGGCATAAAATTATCAAAGAAATAATGAGATTCTACCAGAAATCAAACTCTAAAAACTCACAGAGCATGTCTCAAAGGATAACTTTTTAAAGTTAATGTCTTCAAATCCATCAGTGCAAACTCTCAAAAATATCAGGCGGTACCCTAAACATGTCAGACTTCATTAATACAGATGAATTTACGAAATTCACAGTGAGAAAGATAAATGGAAAAGCTGCTGTGGGACAAATCACAAATTCTAGATATTGATGCACTCCCCACCGAGATCATGCTCTATAAGTACAGTTTGGTGGTACAGCAAAATGAAATATTCATCTCTTTGCCTAGCGATGTATGCAAGCATTCTCATAACCCAAAGTTATACCCTATCCAAATCCTTTCTTTAGCAATTATTTATAGGCACTCCTTTTCAAATGCATAATTCGTACACATGTCTAACCTTCCAATAATACCAGAAGCTTTAACACACTAAACAAAGCTTTTTTTTGTTCACCTTTTTCAGCATCTTGCTCTGCAGACCAGCAAAATGTCTTAACCTTGTAGTCTTATAAAAGCATATTCCCTGTAATGCACAGTTCTGCTGTATTTCATTAAAATAAAGTTTTAACAGATTATCTTGCTCTTGGCTCCTAACAAATAAACAAATTTGAATGTAGCTTTTTCTTGGAACACAGCTAATTACATTTGTACATGGTTGTAAAGGAAAAGTGGAAGGGGAATTCCCCAGCAGAGATTACACAGATTATTTTCTATTCTAAACACATGCATGTTTCTAAGGACGGAACAACACAAAAAAAATTGGACAGTAAAATTAAGGACACCTGCCAAGATAGCAAAAAGAATTAAACTGCAAAGAACCACCCCCACCTCCTCATATGCAACAGCATGCCTACTGCTGGAAGTCTAGAAATAATGCTGTAATTTTATTTGTTCATAATGTAATAAACTGCAAGCACATTTCAACTAGAAAAACGCCCGTAAATAAATGCTTACACCAATGTCCAAACTAACTATCACACAGATCACATATCTCCAATTCTATAAGTGATCTTCCAAACTTGAATTAAAAAATAAATTTACTTGCTAAATCAAATAAATGTGCAAAAATGCAGTCAGGTTGGGAACTACTCTACAAATACTTTTACAACACGCAATTATTTTAATTCTGCACCATTTCTATTTAAGAGAGAGAAAATCTTTTCCTTATGCTGAAGGAGAAAAATAATCACCTGTGAGTTAAAGTATTAGAAATTGTGATTCACAAGTCCAAACAGAAGGTAGTTATCTGATGAGTTTTGGAAAATACTTTGGAATATAGAGGCTTACTTGACCCAATTCTCTTTGCTTCCTTTTAGGTTATGGATGTTTTGCCAGAACTTGACATTACATTTCAGTTTTATTTTTCCTGACTCATGGCATTGCTTGTTTCTTTAAAGAAAGTACACGTATTAATAAACAATTTAAGATACTCCTTGTGCTAAGCAAGGCATGTAGTAAATAAATAAGGGTAGGAGAGAAAATGTATAGTATCTTCATAGTTAAAGGAGATTATGAGCAGCTTTAGCTGGCAAAGACAGGCTTTCCAACACTAGCATCTTTTCACTATCTCTAACAACACTATCAACCTGTTAATTTATGCCTCAATTATATTTTTATCTGAAATATGTATCTGCAGTATTTCTTTAATCTTACAAAAGACTACTTCATTCTTCAATATTATTCACTTCACCTTGCCATCTGCAAGGGTTTTCATCTCCCAGAGGCAGGTGTAAAGACTGAAAAGGTTTCTTGCTTAATTTTAAAAATGAAAGACCCACTGATAAATAAATCAGGATCTGGATTTCCATCTCTGTTGCACCCTTGAAGGCTTGCATTCAAGAGAGCCACTCTCCCTACAGATCAGATAGAATTCACACTATCAGAGCAATACCCTTCAGCTGACATGCTGATTTTTCTCAGTGTTCACATTCTCACCAGGGGATAAGCAGAGTGTGACAGCACCTTTTACATCAAAAAGGCTCTGCAGATCATAGGGGCTAGGAGAGCTGGGTCGCAGAGCTCAGAGGCTGATGGTGGGTCACAGGGCCCTAGGTTTACGTGCCAGCAACTGAAAACACCTTTGTGTGTTTGTTTTTCCCAGTAAATTTAATCCTGAGTGTGTGTGTAGTTCATTAGCAAACTCCCAGCTGGACAGCAGGAGACCTGCCTCTGGAAAGACCCAAGCTCTGTGCTGATGGCTGCACAGGTCCAGGGTGCAAGCACAAGTATTCGACTGAGAGCCTCTGCTAATATTTGAAGAGTCCATGAGCATGAAGACACTTGGGAAAGGTGCAAGTCCATGCATCTATCTGACAGTGAACATAAGGAGGGGGATCAAAACCTGGCTCCCTGTGGGTGCCTTGCAGGTGAGCTGTGACAGGCCTACACGGGGCTGCTGCAAAGGCAGGTCTGTTGGTGGCTCTCTGTGTGGGCAGCTGCATCAGTGTCCTCTTAATGCATGTGTGCTCCTCTGGAATATGTCCTGACTGCAAATGGGAACTTCAGCAGTTACATCCATCAGACAGGGATGGAGACACTTGGAGCTGGCTGGGCTTCAAGAGCTGGGAAGGAAGAATCCCCAGGTCTTGGAGTCTACTGAATGCAGCGGTTTTCTTACCATCTTTAACCATGTTATATACATTTACATCAAATTTATTTTCACTGTTCTTTAAATTTTGAAAAATAAATACAGACAGATGGTGCTATGTATTTGATACGATTTTGTATCATAAATGAAAGTAGATAGGATGCATTGCTCATGGTTTGTCTATTACCTGCAAGAGTTTAAATGTAGCAGTTTGGTTAATAACCTGGCTCAGGCCAAGAGCATTAGCCTCAAACCAGCTGTACAGGTCGGCATAAAAAACCTGGAATATTCACCCAGTATTTCCACTGACTTAATGACAGTAACTTTCTTTTCCCCAATGTTTGAAAATTGCACCATTTTAAAAGAAGTGTAAATCTAAGACAAATAAATTAGATCCACAGATGCCTTCTCCAAGTAGCATTTTAAAATTAAAAGTGCTTTTTATTTAAGCAGTTATTATTGAAAATTAAAGATCACCCAAAGAAAAGGCAATATGCACATCCATAAGATATTTGCTTAAGTTTATTTAAAGGCCAGTCAACAGCACAAGCAACTGGGAAATAGAGGATGTAAGCTTCTCCCATTCAGCCACCCGGGCTATGGGTCTACCTACTCTGTAGTAACAGGTGCAGGAAGCTGCAAGAAAGTGAGAACACCACCAGAAGGGGCTAAGGTAGTGTAACTGACTAAATACCTGTGTGAATCTTCTTGTCTTTAAAGGATAGCTATCACTATGACATGGAAGACACCATTTAAATTTAGTGCATTTAATACTCTTATCACCCGTGATCAATATCACACTGTCAGTGAGTTCTTATAAAGATGGTGACAGAGTGATCCCCACTGGGGTTTTAACTTGGACTACTTGCAAGTCAGAGTAAGGGGCTTGTTTTCTGTAAGAAAACATGAATAAAGCAGCAGAGAATAGACTGCAGCCTAAATGTTCATCACATCAGCATTTAGTGGTGCCAAATTTGGTGTCTGCTGCTACATTCCTAATAGCAATGCTCAGCTCATGCACTGTAAATTCACATGCTAGCTTACTTCACAGCAACTTGTTAATGTGCCCACATATCACTAAGGTGTAATAAAGTTGTAAGATTAACACAGAATGACATTTCTGCTTATTTTCTTGCATATGGAAACCATATTTGGCCTAAACCCCAACTTCAGTTAAACTGACAACTCTCTTAGTAAGCAATCCAGGTAACTGCATAGATAGCCCAGATGCAGGAAATGAGATTTGAAGTTAGGAGTAATTAGAGTTCACCTTCAACAACATTATTAGTTGCAAAAGATGTTGTAACCAGAAGAAATTAAGTAGTTTATTTTCAGTGTTGGAAAGCAAAAAGGAAGAATGTCCAATTCACAGAAATATGCAAACATGACGTGTGTACCCTGACTTTGCAATAACACACAGATTTGGCATTTCTTTTGTTATTGCGCTTCTAGTTGCTATTCTCATCTAACTTGTTTGCAAATGCAAATTAATTTTTTAAACATATTTTAATTTTTTAAGAAATTGCTTTTCTTCAGTACAAATCAATGTCAATAATTTTGAAATCCCCGCTTTTTAATCAACTTTCAGCTATATCTGCTTAGGAGGCTTCTCTAGAAAGCACTGTTACTGCTTTTGTAAATAATCTAAATTCAAAGCTCTGATGCTCACACGAATCAAACTACTCACCATGTTGAAGGAAAAGCTTACAAAGTCAACTGAAGGTTAATGTGAGAGGTTAGAAAATCCTTCCTGCCAGCTATTTTCTTTTCAGTCTTATAGAAACTGAAACCCCAAAGCAGAAGTATTGTAAATAACTTGTTCCTACTGGACCATCACCTTAGTCCATAAGTAAAAATGCAATCTGTCAACATTCCTATGGGCATTATAGCTCTGCCTTCTAGCCAATGCCCCCGTGAGCTGACAAATCCTGAGCTGAACCCATTCAAAAGCTGCCTGTCATAACCCCCATGCTGTAATAATAACTGTGCATTATAAGCTTAAAACCAAATATTTAGCCATCATTTTCCTCCTCCTGGGTATAATGAACCCCCTTGCTGCTACACAGCATTAAGTGTCCAGTGGTATTACAAAGCATTTGCATTGGAAAGGACAGGGATTTAGCAATGACCAGTAAGCCGTTCACCCATCAGTTTTTAGGATTGGGGTTTACAGCACTCAAGTGGAAAGAAATGATGGGATGAAGCAGTAGTCCTTGCTCAGTCCTGCCTGCTATGGCTGCTGCTGCTTCGTTGAAGCAGGCAGAAAAAGAATGAAGTAATCTGTCATCAGAACCCTTCTTCAAGGGCTATGTCAAGTGTATTAAATGCAAAAGAAAATGTATAATAATTAAATTGTAATCGCTTCAAAGACATGGCTATAGATTAATGCCACACTGACATAATGATTTGACTCATCTCCTAGAACTTGTTAAGAACCTGGAAGCAGTGGTCACATCCTTCTTGATGAAATCATTATTACTAATTGACTGGTAAGTTACTTCAGTCATTATAACTTTTCAGGCATTTGTAACAGAAGCATTGACTGGTTTGAATGAAAGTGCATGTCTTTGTAAGCTCCAGCAGACAAACAAGTGAAAAAGATGGTCTGCACATCTCAGGGCAGTGTCCCCAGCACATCATGCCCAGCAGTGAAACTGCAGACCATGCTATTTATACTGAGATCAAAAGGCCTGCACTCTGATAAATCAAACCCCAGCAGAAATGACTCACTGGATCCTGCATCCTCACATCAGAAGGATGCCAACAAGGTTGCAGCATATCGCATACCCCCCTTCTCCTAACCCAAGAAGAGCACAGACCACATTCTGAACGTGCATTTAAACGAGGCAAACCAGACAAGACACAGCAAAATGGCCCAAGATCAATGGAGGCTAAGATAGAAATATTCGAAGGCACAGAAAAGCCCCATAACTGCTGATCCCCAAAGGCCTGAAAGACCTTTACAAAAGCCAGCTCATCACCATTCAAGAACCCCGGATATGCGAAGAGGACTGAGGGGTCAATGTACCTTCAGTTAAAACCCACAAAATTAGGGCGTGCCAAGGCTCCTAGAACAAACAGCTCTGAGAAGGTATCAAAATACTCTCTCAAGTATCAAGGTAAACGATATCAAGAAATTTCCACAAGGTTCTTTTTGCAAGTACAGATGGACCCAGTTTATAGCCCTATGGGGCCACACCAAAGCCACAGAAAATGATGCTTCCCTTTTCTTCCACAGCCTCGCAACAGAAATTTCCTTTAAATATTCAAGTTTACCTATCAGCTTGTTGGAACAAAATTAAACAAAACAGCAATATTTCTAGAAGGCTATAATTTTTCTTCTAAATAGTGTAATTTTTTTCTTTTAAAAATAAATTAAAAGGTAAAGACAAAATATAACTGCTTAGAAAACTTGACCTAAATTAATTTTTCCACTATATAAATTTGTAGTGAACCTGGGGTGCAGCCTTGGTCAGGCTCCTGTTCTGCCCAAGGTGGATCCTGAAGGCCTTTCAATAAATATTCTCTAGCTCTGTCCAGTCTCTGTTTCAGGTCAGCCTTCCACGGCATCAGTCTAATACGAAGAATCAACTGGCAGTAATAGCATTAATTGGTCTGACTGCTAAGTTTACATCACCACTGATGTTTTTATTACTTCAAATAAAGGTACTCAGCACTAGAATAAAGAGCACAGAAATAGAAAATAAACCCAACATTAGAAAGATGCTATATTTCAGCTATATCCCGTAGTTCTTCAGCAGTGGATTTAGGAATGTATTTATGCTGATTTATTTTATCTATTTCACACTGCTCATGACTTAGTTGGAACACTGTACGGATTAACAAAAAAACTAACTAGAATTGAACCAAAAAAAGTGTGATCAGAGAAAAAATTATTGAAAGGAAGGAAGAAAAAAGAAAAAAGAAAAAAGAAAAAAGAAAAAAGAAAAAAGAAAAAAGAAAAAAGAAAAAAGAAAAAAGAAAAAAGAAAAAAGAAAAAAGAAAAAAGAAAAAGAAAAAAGAAAATAGGAAAAAGGAAAAAGGAAAAAGGAAAAAGGAAAAAGGAAAAAGGAAAAAGGAAAAAGGAAAAAGAAAAAGGAAAAGAAAAAAAGCAACACTAGAAAGGTCAGAGTGAAGAGTTACTTGTATCTAGGCAAATAAAGTGTTCCAAAATAATTCTCAGAAATTACGCGCAGAAAGTACTTTGTACAAGATAAGATGCATCAAACTAAAGGTCAGAGCAAAGATGAAAAGGGCAGCTTTCCCAGAAGCTGGAAAAAGAAAAGTTATGCTCTGATACTCTTTCCATTGTCTCAGTCTTTCCAGTACAAAGGTATATAACAAGCCAAATACAATCCTCTTTGAAATTACCTTCTGAGGGGAACATAAAAGCCTTGCCTGCCCTAATATCAACCACGGGACTCAAGTAACAGTGTAGGGGACTTAAATGAATCCTGTAGTGCATTGGGATGCTGTGTGTGAAGGCATCATCCTTACTGGACTCACTTATGTATAGCAGGACACAACCTCTGCAAGGGAGAAAGAAACTCCTGCCTAAGCCTCAGCTACTCCATCTCCTCTGTCCAGTGTTTCAGACCACTTGCTCCTTTACTGTAACTTCTTACATTTTTGCAAGCAGATGTACTGAAGAATGATCTACTGGGGATATAACAGAAACATTTTGTCATCATTCCACCCAGGTTTACGAAAGGAAATGTAGAATTATGGATTCTTGCTATCTAGTCCCCACAAAATCAGTGTTAGGTTTACAAATGCTGTTTGCCCTAGTTTCAGCCAGGACAGCATTAATTTTTTACTGTAGCTGGGTGGGGACATGGCCAGACCCTAATGTTATTCAATACCATCTCAGGTCACTGCCAGAGGCAGGGAAAATGACTCTTCTCAGGAGAAGGGCATCCCTTCTGGTCAGGGAGAAGAAACTGGTTGGAAAGAACATGCCTTCTATGTAAATCCTTTATTTGTCTTACACCTTTTGTTATTAATATTGTCACAGTTACTGTTCGTTCTCTTATCTCACTGCTGTTTCCATTGCCTTTTGTGCTTCCAACAGGAGACAGGCAGAGGGCGAGTGAGCAGCAGGTGTGGCTTTAGCAGAACTACTAAATTGGAAACTATCATCCTAAACCATGACATTGCACTCGGAAAATCCTAGAAATATTACCAGAACATCTCAATATGCATTTGGAACCTTATCTGCTAAAAAACAAAACCCAACCCCCAACCACCAAATTCCAGGAAATAAATTTATGACTCATGATCAGCATAGAAAATTAAAGGCTCTATAAATTTGTATTTCTTTTTATCCTCAGAACTTAATTCTTCATCTGTAATCCTAAACTTGAGTCCCAAATGTATTATCTTGCAAAATCCATTTAATAGCATGTTTGAGCTCCACCAAACTCCTGCAAAGTTAAACTTTTCACTGTATGTTTATTTTTAGTGATGCGGAGTATTTTATTCCCAAGAGATACTAATTCTGTCCATTGTTATTACACAAAAGCTGTAGAGGGAATTTTTACAAGGACAACGGGAGATGGATTTAAACTGAAAGAGAGTAGGTTTATATTAGATATTAGAAAGAAATTCTTTACTGTGGGGGTGAGTGAGGCACTGGAACAAGTTGCCCAGAGAAGCTGAGTATGCCCAATCTCTGGAAGTGTTCAAGGCCAGGTTAGAGGCTTTGGGCAACCTGATCCAGTGGAAGGCAGCCCTGCCCACAGCAGGGAGGTTGGAACTGGATGATCTTTACTGCCCCTTCCAAGTCATTCCATGATTCTATGAAACAGCCTCTAAAGAATTCTAGTGATACATCACATTAGACTACTTTTGATAAAACCAGCACATGCAGATGGTTAGGAATTTAAAAAAAAAACACACACCACCCCAAAAATTTGTTTCAAAGCAACAATATAAAATTGTCTTTTGAACAAATAAGCTTGAGTATTTGTATTTGCGTATTTTCTTATTTCTGAATGTGTTGTTAAACTTAAATTTATCAGAAGAATTTGTCCCATGAATCCATTTGCCCATCTCAGATGGTGTCATGATTCACTCAAAGATACAAGACGTTTTGGAGAGAATTTTGACTTTAAAGATGGGATTAGACAAGTATTTCACAGTGACTGCAGTGACAGCTGTATTCATCTCCCTCACATACCAGATTCAAAGTCAGAAGCAGATTCTCAGTTTGCAAGCCAGAACATGTTCTTCTGGATATTTACAGCCAACCACTGAAATCCCCAAAACCTATCATTGATGTCAAACAGGACAGAAATAGACCATCTTGCTTGTTTTTCCTAAATAGATCTGCATTTATAAAAGAAATAGAAACCTTGAAGAAAAATATTCTCTTTTATCTTTTATCACCACCACTATCAAGGCACAAAACCACTCAACATTTTCTGAAAGAACCACTTCAAGAAAGGAATCATGTTTGTGTCTCTCTCTTGATGTTTTATATCACCTCTTACATTGTCACTGACAATACCTGCTTTTTCTTTTCATTCCAAAGCTTTTTTTTTTGTTTAAAACATCTATAAGGAGGTTCATCATGCCATTTCATATGCCACTAAGTAAATGAATTATATTTGTAGATGTCAATGCCTAACACAATTTAACCACCACAAACATGCATTAATGCACGTCACCTTACAATAATCCACTTACCAGATGGTTTGCAGAACAAAACCAGGAACAGAATCAAAATGAGGAAATACTTTCAGCCTTATTCTTTATTACTAAAGATTTTATTGACTGATAAACATGAGGAGAGGCATCAGATTAAGTAGGAAGCTGCTTTCAGAGAGTCCCCTAAAAAGTGAGCTCTGTAACTTCAGATAGCAACAGGCAAAGATTCATTTCAGGAGATCTCAAGTTCAAGGAATCCTTCTGTGTTTTATGTTTTCAAGCAACGCTGTTTGTGCCCTACAGAATAAACTTTCTGATCTCCAACTCAGGAACAAAGTAAGAAGTAAACTTCTAATTAGGAATTAATAAAATAAGAATACTTACGCTGACCCCACCGGCCTGTTCTTGGATTCAAATAATTTGGATAAAGTCCATTAGGACGATCCATTTTTTGAAGTAACTTCCGAATGTGCATGACCTAAATTAAATCAAGAATCAGGTTCACCACTAACAACGTTAGTCTGCCCTCAGCACATAGTTAAAGCTAATTTTTTTTTATTTTTCTTTCATTTTTAGTAGCAAATTTTATTAATCTGAACCACAAGCTTTCTTGAGGGCTTTCTTCAGATTTGTACGTATTTGGTTTTAAAGGATTGCTCACATAAACATGCTTAAAAATCATGATTTTTAAATGTATTCTGAAACAAATAAGAAAACCTGTGTTGCCATATATTTCTACTTGAAAAGACATCTATTTGGTAACAGAAATACAGGCATGAAAATACTAACCCGCTACCAAGAATGGAAGTAGAATTCAATCTAGAAAGTACTTCCCCTTCAATGCAATTTATGATAAGAAATATGATAAAAATATTGATTTTTTGAGACTCACCTTGTTGTAATATACAGGGTCTCCTGTCAAATAGCTGAGGTGGACAAATTCCATGTGTAGGGTACCAAACTCAGCAAGGATGCTGCTGCCAGCAGAAGCCCAGCCCCAGTTTCGACCAACTCCACTGAATTCCAACAAATATGCATAGAGAAAAAAGAAAACAACAGAAAATTCAGAGTTACTGTGCACAGCACAACTACCACAGCCAATTAAACAAGTAGTAACAATATTTTAACCCACATTTAAGATTACAGATGTGATTTGATTGATCAGTTGTTTCACTGGTCAGGTCTTTTTAGAATAAAGGTACCATAGCCTCATCAACAAAAAGTCCTATGATTAAATAATATAATACCATGATGTCACACAAATATGATGACTTAACACTGGGCTCAATTGCAGCTGTTCTTTATGCACTGCATGTTCCTAAGAACAAGAATCAAGGTAAGACAAGTTTTGAAGGTGGCAGCATTTGCTGCCTTGTCCTGCTGATCTGCAGTGTTCCCTTTACTTGTGTGGGGTGTGCTTCCCTGTCTCGTGTCTACATAGGAATACAGAATGTGTACTGTTGGCACAATACATGAGTTCCTCAGGCTCACCTAAAGAATCAGCAGAAAGTGTCGCATACCTCCTACCTTTCACACTCTAAGTGATACCATCTTGCTAAGTCCTAACTCCTAAATTACCTCTGGCTAAATCTAATGTGGGAGTTTTCATCACCTTTCAGGGTTGGGTCTTTCAATTTCTGTAGTTAACAACATATTTCTGAAGATTACTTCTACTTCTATTCTCATAAAAGATTTCAATTATGAGTAAGTATACACACAACCTAGATATACATCCCAATTCAGCTACTGTTTAAGGACACAGTGAAAATGTAAAGAATACCTCAAAGCATCAAAAATGCTGTCTCAAAATCTGAGGGAAATCCTAGCACTGAGCAAGAAATACAACATAAAATAGGCAAGGCAGTTGTCTTCCATGAGGCAATGCAGACCATCTAAGTTCAGTCTGATCTGAACAGTCATCTAAAGGAGCCTCTCCAACTCCACAGACCACAGCTGACTTCAGCATGCCAGACTTTATACCCAAGCTAAAATGCAAAATGAAGTAACAGCTTCAGAGTCCCACCATATTCTCAAATGCTGGGAATCTTCTAAAGGCAACAGACAGCTCACACAGTACAGAAAACCCAGTAAGCTCAACCATGTGCTGCAAACAATTTTGTTTTTTAATAGATTTTGTAATGACTAAAGAAACAATTATTAAGCTCTAGAGCAACACACAGAATACACTCAGTGTGATCCAATGGCAAATTGAATGCTTATTGCAGAATGATAAAAAAAAAGGTGATCAAAATTTATTGCAGTTAATGAGTTAAAATGTGCTAAACTCTATCAAAATTATTCTAACATGCCAGGAATGACAATTTGTCTGCATCTTCTACAGTTCCACTACTAAGAAAAACTGATGTATGCCATTACAAATTTTAAGTTGGAGGGAGGGGGAGGAACACACTTCACAAAAGAGAACTCATTACCTTTTCAGATTCACCATTGCCCATGGTATACCCGTAGGTGTGTTGAAGGCTGGAAGAAGTTTTCCTGCCAGTTGCACTGCTTTGATCTTGAAAACCTGAGATAGTAGGATCAATTGCAAATAGTTACAAAGTCTGATTTATCTCCAAGAACTGCAAAGTCTGAAATTTCCTTGCCCCACCTACCTCTTTGTATTAAAAAAGCTTTACATTGTAAAAAACATATTAACTTGTAATTTTTTGCCACTTGTTCACTTTATAACTTTCAGTTAGATTTGAACATGAAAAGCAAACTTGTCAATTTGATTTCTTTTCTTCCAAGCTCTCCAGCAACAGTTCTTAGACTCCTATTACAGAAGAATATCGGGTCTCCTCCCACCTCCCTCCACCGGTATTAGGAATTTCAAGTGCTTTTTAAAACAGTCTTTAAATCATACCTTGTATTTTACAGTTAAAAAACAAGACACAACTCTCCTACCCAAGTATTTTACCTTTTACAAACTTCAAATCTCTTTTTAATGAGATTAGTGCAGACAGAGTTCCTATTGTTTTGAGAACATTGTCTATGCAAAACCAGATCTGCAGTTTCCTCCAGTTTTTTCCTTCATCAATAATGCACAAGAAAAGCAATTCAGGGCTAACCTTCCCTCTCTAGTCTGATCCCTCACAGAAATTACTGACATGACAAAATCTCAGTCATTTGTAGTGTTATTTCTATTTACTTTTAGAACATATATCTGTAAAAGCCTAACTCAGAGCCAAATGTTTATTAGACAGACTAACAACTGGGAGAAAGCTCCTTCTAAGCCTACCTGCAGCATGTTTCCCAAAGGCATATTTGGTATATCCCCATGGTATGAATCTGCTTTTACCAGTTAGTTACTAGCATACATTTTAATTAATGCAGTCTCAGTATTCACTACATTTCTGGACAAGTATCTCCTTAATCTGGAGATAATATTATTTTTCAGTTTGATGCACCATACAAACCAGTTACAAAAAGAGCTACCAGATCCCAGAATAACTTATACAACACAGATGTAGTATAGAAAACATCATCTCTTTGCTGATCAGCAATAGGACACAAAGAAATCTAAAGAAGATGCACAACAGCAATTTCAGACAGGGAAAATGTTCTTCACTAAGAGACTGGTCACACCACCAAGCCTGTCAGAGCTCAAGGAACACACGGGTGATGCTCTTACTCATATGGTTCAGTTTTAGCCAGTCTTGAGAGAAGCAGGGGGTTGGATTCCCCAATCCTTGAAGGTCCTTCTACCTTCAGAAATTCTACAACTCTCTTGTCAACTACCTGACCAATAATCTGTAATCAGAATGAATAAAATCTTTAAGAAGGACTGCAGCAGTTGATTTGTAAAGTCTGTGGGAAGAAATTGAAGAGATGCTCACTAGAGAAGCAAGCTGAAAAATAAGCAATCAAGAATATCCTTATTTTTCATATGAAGGTGGGAAAAAAATCAATATCTTAATGTTTGAGGAGATGAACTAGTGAGACATGAAATAAACCAGAAGAAAATATTAAAGATGACATCTAATTGTATTTGATGCAGTGGAGTATGGTGAGATGGATCACTGAAAGCAATGAGCCAGGATAAAGAACTTTCAGAGAGGTTCTCCACATGAATTGTAAGATGGGATATGCCTAACTGCAAAAGGATATACCTGAGAATATGATTTGATAGAACTGTGAAGCAACAGAGGCAATACAGCTTGAATGATTTTTAGCAAAGAAACTGACAAGAGACAGTCTTTGAGAAAACATGCAGAAATTTAGCAGTAAAATTCATACTTTACTGCTGACTGCTTTTGTCAGTCAAATTCACTTTTGACTGCTGAGATTTTACCACTCTGACCTTGAATAAAGGACCAATTCAGAATAGGAAGGCATAGTATAAGGACGAGGTATAATACAGGTGGAATCTATGGTAATTGGGAGAAAAGAAACCCTTAAGAGAACTAAAATCTCAGTCTGGGCCCAGTTGCTAAGAACTATCTCATTTGCATCTATAAATGAGCGTTAAAAATTCATGTTGAACTTTTAGAATTTTAAGTAGTAGGTGGGTCAAGACCAGACAGAACTATCTACAGGACATCATCTGGAGGGGCTTCTTCTACAGTGCAGGCAAGCTTCAACACCTAATTAAGCACAGAATATGACTTCCAGTGAAATAGTAAATAGTTTGGAAAGACATTTCTAACATGAATTTGTTTATCTTCAGCTTTCATATCTTGCACCCTCTGAAAGTGCTATGCACTATCATATTGTTCATTAATAAAAGATACTGAAACACTAGGGTAAGAATATTCAATGGAAGAACATCCTTAGAAACATCTTTGCTCAAGAATATTCTTAATGGCTAACTATTTACATTGCTATCCAGCTTTTAATCAGTTCGAAATGTATGGTATCTGAGGAAGAAGTTTTTAGCTAGAGTGTATGAAGTAAAGGTTGAACTGATCTAGTGCATGAATCAGGATAAGATAGTTAAAGTAAGGCAATCACAAAGCCATTTCAGCATCAGAGCACCAGCAGGTACTGCTAATTCAGACAAGACAGTGTTGGCACTGTTGGCTGTACCTGCCCAAACTGTCTGTGATTAAAGGCACTTTCCTGTCACCTCCATTGGGCTGAGGACTCTTGAGCTCCACTGATCTAGCATCAGAAGGGTACAACACTCCCTCTTTATATGCCACTCACCCAAAACTGAATGTACAGAAAGAAAAGATTGGTTGAAGGCATGCATTTACTTTCCATTACTGCCATCTCAGTTGGATCTTGCTGCTGCTACTGCATAAAAAAAAAAATCACTGAGCGCTTGGCACAGTCTTTATCTATGCAGGATGGAGTAAGAACCGGGAGACAGCTGCACAGAATTTTATCAGAGCCAAGTGGACCACAAGAGCATTTTTGGGGAGAGGGCAGGAAAAGAAATGTAGCAAGCAGTGGTGAGTGAGGTGCCATTTATGGGAAACTGCAGGTGTGCCTTCTTAAGCAAGTTTCAAACTTACCATAAGAACAACAGTAAAAGCCTCAGGCTCTAGGTTTTATGTGCTGGTATCAGACAACATGGTTATTTATCAGGTAATATTTTTACTTTAATTTTTTTTAAAATGGGTTGAACTTACAGATTCTATTTCAGCCCTGGTGGTTCCCTGTTAACAGGCAATGCATTTCAAAGAATACATAGGCAAGAAGAACAGAAAAGAACAAAAAATGAATGGCTGCCTTAAAAATAGAGCTCATTAGGAAACAGTAGAAGAATTGGGGTTATTTAGTCTAGACAAAAGATGTTCCAGAGAGGACAAGATAATGACTTTCCAGTATATAAAAGGCTAACACAGGTAAAAGGAAATAATTTTTTCCATGGACATTGAGTATAGAAAATAACACCAAAACAGACCAAGGAAAAAGTAAGCTAGCTATTAGAAAAAAACTTTGTGATAAGAGTAACTACTAATGCAGCATGACTGTGATTGCTGCGAAGTCATCACTACACCTTTTAAAAACGCTCTGTACAACAAAGAGTTAGATGATTTAACTTTGCCAGGGAACAGAAGAATAACTGAGAATTACTCAGCTGCCTTACCACTCCTCCAGCCATGTTGCAGCATTTTTTTTGCACAGCAAGGTTTTGGTAGTGGGAGGGCCAAAAGGATGGCTTCTGTGAGAAGCTGCCAGAAGCTTCCCCATGTCTGGCTAAGCCAATGCCAGCTGGCTCCAAGACAGACTGATCATAGGTAAAAGCTGAACCCATCAATGATGGTGGTAGAGCCTCGGGAATAATATAGTTAAGAACAGAGTAAAAAGAACAACCACACAACAGCAACTGCAGCCAGAGGAGAATATGTCATAGAATAAACCCTGCAGACACCAAGGTCAGTGCAGGAGGGAAAGGAGGTGCTCCAGGCATCAAAGAAGAGATTTCCCTGCAGACCATGGAGGATCAGAGCAGGTAGATCCCCAAAGGAGGCTGTGACCCTGTAGGAAGCCTACAGTGGAGCAGGGTCCTGGCAGACCTGTGGCCCTGTGGAGAGAGGAGCCCACACTGGAGCAGGTTTGCTGGTGGGACTGACAACCCCGTGGGGGACACCCACTGGAGCAGTTTGTGAAAAACTGGGGCTTGTGAGAAGAACTCATGTTGGAGGACTTCATGGAGGGCTCTCTCCTGTGGGAGGGACCCTATGCTGGAGCAGGGAAGAGTGTGAGGAGTCCTCCCCCTGAAGAGGAAGGAGGGGCAGAGATAACACGTGAGGCAACCCCATTCCCTGACCCCCTGTGCTGCTGTGGGCGAAGAGGCAGAGAAAACGGCGAAATTGAGCCTGTGAAAAAAAGAAGGAGTGGGGGGAAGGTGTTTTAAGATTGAATTTTTATTTCTCATTATCAATTAACTACTCCATGTTGAGTCTGTTTTGCCCATGACAGTTCTTGGCAAGTGATCTTTCCCTGTCCTCACCTTGACCCACGAGTCTTTCATTGCATTTTTTTTGTCTTTCCCCTGTCCAGCTGAGGAGGGGAGTGGCAGAGCCGTTTTGGTGGGTACCTCGCATCCAGTCAGGGTCAACTTACCACAGCTCCCAAGTATGAGATGGCTTGTGCATATTCTGTACATGTAAGAGGGAAATGTTTTGCCTCTCAGGTACAGTATCTACTCTGTAGGCACACACAGCACCTTTCATGAATAATGGAGATCATCTATCCCCAAGCTTCTTTGCCAGCACAAAGCTACAAGTACAGAACTGATCAGAATCTTCTTAAAGATATCATAACAGCAGCAGCAAGACATCCTGCTTTGAAGATGCAAAAATACTGTTCTAAGTAAATGGGTATAAATCCCAAGGGAGCTGTTCTGTCCATGCTCAAAATACGGGCATTCTTCAGAAAAGTTTTATAAGCCACTGTAGACTTGGAAAAGTGGTTCGATTTTACATGGCAAAGCCTAACACATTAAAGCCATCAATTTACATGGCCTTTACTAGGCTAATGCTTCTTTCTGCAAATACTGTAAAGCAATGGAAGAATTTTTCCCCCTTTCAAAAACAAATCAAGCTGTTTACAGCTAGAATAAAGTGAAAATTGGCAGAAAAAGCAAAATCTAAACCCCAAATCGGATAAGTGGATCCCTCATTAAGATGAAAACAGCAATCAGTATTTACAAACTAGTATGTACAGCAGACCAGCTGTGAGGGCCTGAATAATTTTCATCCATTAAATTGATGCTTAACATACCAAACCTGCCACCCACCCCACAATATGACAGCTTGCTCCTGAGTCTATTAATCCAAGCAAGGCCTTTAAAACATTCAGCAGAAAAGGCCTTTAAGATTTCAATGATTCTTCAAAAGCCTTATTGATGTATCTAGTGACTGCCTAGATGCATGGCTGCAGCTCTCAGAAGACTGTATTATGCTAATACTGCTGTAAGGTGTTCCCTTCCAGCACTATGAACAGCAAACAGCACCAAATGGCCTCTATTCCTAACTCTGAGAGAGATGATAGATATTTTCTACAAATAAGGAATCTCTTTCATTTATGTGCATAGAGCAGCCTTTGAATCATTCATATTAAAAAGTAATAAATGCCAGATTTCTCTCTAATCTGATGGTTATTAACTAGTGAGAATCTAAGGCCATGCAACGTGGCTGGATCTGTAGGCTTGATAGCTCTGGATCATTGAAAAAAACAGACAAAACAGACATACTGCACAAGTTCAGAGAAATGCAGTACTTGGTTCACCCTCAGTACTACTGTTGGTGTCAAATCCTGAACGCATTTCCTTTGAATACTAAGGATGAAGATGAGGGGTAGACCTATCTAATTACTAAATGTAGATTGAAAAACCAGAGCTTTTGACAGCAATACCAGACTCAGATCCTTGAGGAAACTATGTGGTATTCCTTGGCCCAATCAGGAATAGTTATCTTTCTGCTTTCAGAGTTCTATCTGCAGCAGTCAGCTCCTCACTGCTTTTTGGTGGCTAAACACTCATTTAAAGGCAAACTTCCTAGAGAGGACTCTCTGTATGAGTAGAGATAAAGGCTCATGGTGAAAATCAAGCAGCATTATCACGAAAAAAAAAATAAGAAAACCAGGAGTAGCTTAATAAGCATTGCAGGTTTGATGACTGCTTATACAAAAGTCTTATTGATAGGAAAAAGAAGCCTGCGTGCCAGATGAAGAGCTCTAAGTTCCTAGATGAACAGCTCTTAACTTCCAACACACCTTGCCACTGTAAAGTTGGGGGGCTCTCGGGTTTTACGCTGCTCCTAGGGCATTCTCCCCTGCAAGCACGGGCCATCTTGCTACCAAAAAACAGAAAAACAGATCCCTCTTTCTGCATCTGCTTCTAGTAATTTTCAAGGATGTAATTACAAACTCATCTTGTGAGATGAGGAAGATGCAATAAGATTCTGGTAACATTTCAGCTATCATAGTATGAAATGAGAGTGGGAGAACACTTGAGGTATATTTCATAGATGTTTGTTAGTGATGATTGAAGAGGTATGCCACATCTAGAATTGGCCCCAGAGAATGTAAATCATGTTCATAGGAGATTTAGCAAGGCAGTTACAAACTATACTACCTACAGAGGTGAAATGATGTAGAAATACATAATTCAACAGCACCTCATCAGCACTGTAGGTTTCTAGAGCTGTAGCAGATGTTCAAGGAGGGAAAATTTGCAGATACTGTAAAGACAATGCCATAGCATTATGTACTATTGGTGTCCTTGGTGAGCTGGAATGATTACCAAAGTACTTGATGAACAACACTTGGCATTTCCAAAAGACTGAAAGTCTTTAAACAAGAGAAAACTTAGTCTGCAAAGGGAATGCTCTATGAATTTCTATTTCTTTCTGACAGAAAAAAATCGATGTGGAAATGAAAAATCTAAACCCATCCCAGCAGTCTAAGATCAGAGTTAAAAAAACCAAGAATCGACTTGAATCTGGACTATGGTGACAACTTAAAATGGCTACGATGACAATTTGCCCTACATTCTTTACCTCCTCCCTTCAGATATTTGCACACAATGATGAGGTCTCTCCTGAGCCTTTTTTTTCTCCTGGCTGAACAGCCCCAGCTCTTTCAGCATTCTCTCAAATGAGAGATAATCCAGTCCCTTAACTATCTTTGCCAGTCCTTGGCTGGACTCTCTCCATGTCTCTTGTACTATGAAGCCTAGAACTGGATACAGCAAAGGGTAAGAACCACTTCCCTTGACCTGCTGAACTTGTCTGCTAAGACACTTTTCAAGCCACTTCACTATCTGCTCATCCAGTCCATCCTTCACCAGCTTCTTTATGAGGATCTTATGAAATACAGTCAGTTCACCATAGGTCATCAGGGTTGGTTGAACATGAGTTCCCCAATGACCTTGTTGTTCATGGGCTGGAGAATAGTTTTCTAAATTAATTGCTCCATCATCTTTCCAGGGGTAGAGGTAATACTGGCCAGGCTGTAGGTCCCTGGACCCTCCTGCTTGCCCTTTGGAAGGTAGGAGTGATCTGGGGGCCATGCCATCACGTTCATCTTGTGCATTAGCTTTGGTGCAGAACGATACTCACTTAAACCTTTGGGTGCAAAGCTACTACCCCTATACAAGACATTCAGCTACTACATGCAGGCAGTTTACACAGGCAGAGGGAAAGAAACTCTGCTTAATTCTAACAGTCTCCAAAATTTTAAAACACTGCCAAATTCACCCTCATGGAAGTCCAGAACTGGTTACATCTGCTTCTGCAAAATACTCCTGTGCTATGAGAATTCTGGTCTCTCAAGAGCAACAGGATAAAGCAGATAGTACTTAAACCATAAATATTGCATAACTTGATGATTTTCTCATTTCACAAGGCAATAAATGCTTCATGGAATGTTGCTTCTTTGTGGAAAAAAAAAACTCCCTTAGTTTTGAAAGTATGAAGACTAGGTTGACATTTTCTTTACCAGTAAAATCACAAACCACACTTCTACAAACACATTTATTTAAGAAAGCCGCTCTGGATTTGTCCCTGAAAGAGAGGAATTTTTGCTGACAATTTTAAAGAACAGTAGGACGGCAAGGAAGGCTGTCCAGCTTCAGATGACACATGGAATTAGGTGATGTAACATCTAACCTAAACTTTATGGCTACACAAGCTTGGCCCTCCTTAATTTCTCTGCTTAAGGATCCAGAGATTCAGCTTGTAAAAATTTTCCAGTGCAGTGTATCACAATTATCACAACTTCCAAGGTAAAAGCTGCAACTGGTGTTCTGTACTCTACTTCTGAAACCAAAAGCTCAGTAAAGCCCACAGGACTGGGCAGGTCCATTCATATATCCAAGCTGCTTCTTTTCTAGAGGCTCTAGACTGTTTTGAGATGAAAACAGAGGTCATGATTTTTTTGAATAATGAATATAGGGACATAGACTATCAAAAGAGATGTGAATAAACTATCCTGTCATAACAATCTAGGAGAACTACCCTAGTGGTGTTTCCTAAGTTAAGAGTTGTACTGAAAAATATTAAAATGCCTATCTGATCATATTGTTCAGCTACAGTCTACAAACAAGTTGAAAAATAAACACACAAAAATACTTCAATTCCATCAGTTAATTGCAGATAAGACAGATATTGTCTGGTTAACTATGACTTCCCCTATTTACATTTTACAAATTAGCAATTATATATTCAAATGTTGCTTCTTAGATAAAAGATAAATACTCTGGTGATTCTCTACCATCAGCAGGGAAAGATTTGCAAACAGAATTCTTAAGTGATACTATCTTTATCTTCTTCAAAAGCTTTCCAAAGCTGGTTTCCTGGACAAGAGACATGAGGAATCCAGCTACTGTTGATTGAGGCATCGCAGGATATAATGAAATATTCATTGGTTTCACACTACTGATATTTTTGAAAAACCCATATGAGAAAGCCTGTGCATATATTAGCTTATTAGAATTATTCAATATTTTTGCTTTAGAAGATCTGAACATAAAAATTTGGCATGCACTGGACAACCAGCTAAACATATTTGAACTACCTGGCACTGGCTAATAATACTTCAATTAAGCTGCATAATTTCCATTTACTTCAATAGCTGTATTAGCTTCCTTGGCACAGGTTTCATGCATTTCTGAGTAGAAATGTTACATGTTCTCAGTTTTTAAAGGGCCTTCAAATCCAAGGCACTTTACACCAGTCAGTCAACATCACAGACGACTTAAAATTCAGAAAAAATGTGATGAAAATCTGGCATATAAATGCCTCCTCAATCTGATAATTCCAGAATATGTAGCACACTGCTTCACATCCCATCTAACTGAGCCAAAAATTATGGCAGTCTTGAGTTAATTTTCTCTTCTACTACTATTATTAGAGTAGTAGGTAAATTTTGTGCTTCATCTTTCCTGCTTTTCATATCTCTGGCTTCTTCACTCTAAGCTTACCTGCACAAGCAGTATTAACCTGCCAGTTTAGCTACCTTTGTAAAAAGATGGTCCCCAGACTAAAAGCAACAATCTTGAATTTGCACAACACACCAACCACAATCACTCATGCCTAAGCATAATCTCTTCTTTCTGTGGGAGCGACTACAGTAGCAGAGGGAACCAGATGTGAGAGCATGGACAATATCTGGCTTCTGGTTTAAATGTTCCCCCACTAGCAGCTGGCATAGAGAAATACAGATTTAAACAGTGAAAAAGGGAATGGAGAAAGAGAAAGGAGAAAAATGAATCTGAATGGCCATCAGGAAATTGAAGAAAAGAGCCATCAAGGGACAGAAGAGCAGCATGGAGCTTTGCCAGTGGGGAAGCAGAAGTGGTAAAGGACAGGGCTTCCAGTCCCCAACCTCCTACAAGGTGAAGTGTCAGGGAGAACTTGATAAAAGAAGGGAGCATAAATAGGCAATGAAGGGAAGAAAGAAAGGTATCACGAGGAAGACGGAACAAATGGAGATCTAAAGACATAAAACGGATGGACTGCCAAGAGTACAGCTGTAAGTAACAGGATTATGAGAAACATCTTGAGGAATTTGACAGGGGAAAAACATTTTCTCATCTCCAAAACATATTCCTAGGAACTAGAATTGACTCTAATATACCAGTCTTTCAACAGGCCTTTGTAGCCAAACACATCCAGGCAAACATTAAGAAATGTTTCCGAAGTCAAATAATTAAGCTGTTTGTACTAAGCTAACTAGTTTCATCAGAATCATATTTGTGCAATAGAAATTATCTACTTCTCGTGATTATTAATCTCTCTTGACGTTGGTTTTCTTTTTGGTAACACCTTTTCCTAGCCCCTTCTCCATTCATGACAAGTATCTTCTTTATTTCTCATATATTTTTCTATGCCGTGAAATATATTTCCCATGTATTTTTCTTTGTCTTTCAGCTCTCTGCTTAGATTGTCCCAATTTTTACTTTCTTTCTCAGTTATTCCTCTGTCTCCCATTTCTCTTGAATGTGCTGCCAAGCTTTCCATTTTAAATTTCATCTTGATTTCCCCTTTAGTCTTTGCCAGAAATGACTCAGTCCCTTTTAGACTGCATTTGCCTTTACAAAGAAAAGTTAAACAGAGATTAAATTACATATTGTTTTACACTATGTGCAGTCATTATACACACAGCCTCCCTTCTCCCACTGGTACAATGTGACAGATTACAATGAAAAAACCACAGTCTAGAGAAAAAAAAAAAGAGTAAAAATCACATAATTTTTACATCTTCAAAAACATATCCCTGACACAATGACAGATGCAAAGCACATTCCACTGCACCTGATTAAAATAAATAGTGTTTGGTTGTTGTTTTTTGGTTAGTTTGGTTTTTTTATGAACTGTCTTGTTTTCTCCAATCAACTGATAAGTAACTTATCTACAGTTTATACATACATATATATACACACACACATATATGGACTGAACTCTGACAGAAAATTAGTTGGCAAACAAAACCTATGAGCAATGAATCAGTAAGCACTGAATCTTCAGAGTTGCATAAATTCTGGGAGGCACTTGAAAAACCAGACGTTTTGACAAAATGGTGAGATAAATATCCAGACTCCTGCAGCATAATTTATGGTTCTCAGGACCAGAACTGTAAGATAAAAATGTTGGGTCTTTTTATGCCACGCAAACTAAAATAAAAAAAGGTTCAAGAGCAACAATCTGATCATCTGCATAAAATAAGGAGTAAGTGTCAAGATAACCTTTATAGTTACATCAATAAGCAGTACTTAAGTGAAAGATTCCTTTCAGAGAGATATCTGGACTGCATCATGTACCACATCCTGACTATTCATGCATCCAGGAGGCACAACTACCAGTCCTCTAACTTTTCACCACTTTCTACTGCTCCTACAAATCCTTCTAAGAACACGATTACCAAGAAGCTTGCAGCATACCAACAGCAGTCTTATAAGTCTTATTAATGACTTCAACAGAAATAAATTCCTCCTCGTATTTGAAGTTCCTCTTTATAAACCCAAATGCTCATAGGTCTTTTGCCACAGGATTTCATAACAGAGGTTCAAGCTGAGCAGCCTGCCTTTTTTGAGTTTCACATATTCTTTCAAAGCCACAACTACCCAGAACACAATCCCTCATTCTGTCTCCATGTTGGTCTGTTCAACATGGGTTGTTCATTTTTCTTGTAATTTCCAGTCTGCACCTACGCCTTTGGCAACACTAAAAAGGATTTAATTTACACAGGCCTAGTTGAACATTCAATTAAATTTCTCAGGAGTTTTCTACTTATTTGCCATCTCAACAAGAATAAACCTACAGTCATATATAAATTCTTAAGATTTTTATTGTCAAGTCACTACTGTACTGATAATTTCTTATTTTCCATTATGTAAATTTCTGGGATGAGCAAAAGAGTGAAATCAAGACTATGTGGCTCACAATTACCTAGATGACCTTAAAAGACTTTTTCTTAAAATGCACATAGCTGCATTATTTTGATACAGGCTTTTATCTTCAATCTTGTGATTCGAATTAAAAAAAAAATCATAGAATCACAGAATATGCTGACTTGGAAGGCTAGATAACTTCTTGATCATTATTTTAAAATTTTGTTTCTTGATTATCCAATTCATAAATAGTAACAGACTGCTACTGCAGACAGCATCCTCTTGATTCCTAATAGATAAGAAGAGTTCACCATCTTTATCATGTGGTAGGTGCACACGTCATTAGAGGTAACTTTTTTTTTGTTAATTTTTTTTCCTAGATTCAACTGGGTTTGCTTAGCAGTTACTGTAGCGTTCCTGGCATTGATTTTTCTCTCACCATATCTGTTCTCAGCTAGCATGCAAATTCCTTTTCAAAACAAAAACATAGGAGTTAGTACGAATGAGAACAAATTCCAAAAGACAAAGCCAGCCAAAGATGCTGGCTCGATTTTAAAGCAGTATCATGTCCAGAGTTGTATTTTGTTCTGTTTCAAAGTGAAAAAAATCTTGCTGGAAGAACTGTGCTTCAGTTAACAAAAGACAGTGCCATACTTCCTTTCTGGATCAGACAAAATGTGAAACCCCTTCAGAGGAAAGAACAGGAAAACTTCATGTTAGAAACTAATGTGTTACTGTGTCAAGAGTAATGCCAATAAATGAATGTCTGGAAAAACAACAGGAAGGATACTGTGCTTGCTGTCACTGGCGCCCATCAGCATCAACATGTTTCCTAAACTACTGAACAGGGACAGAAAAACTAACAGACCTGGTCAAGAGGAGATACATGACATGTGAAGAATAGTTATCAATTACCTATTCCTTCTTAATTTTTACAGCCCTCCACAGGAACATGACCAAAGAATGAGTTTTAAGAGTAGTTATCACTGCACAGCTATTGTATTTTCTAGTGCTAAAATGGATTGTCCTTTATTTCCACCAGTTTAAAGTATATTATACTAGCAGGAAAAACCTATTTCCAATCAGAGAGGAAGAAACAAATATGCAATTAAGTAATTTTTCTCCACTTCAGGCGTCATGCAGCACTAAGGTGCAGCAATAAACTGGGCTAAGTGTCCTTTGCCAGTCAAAAAAAATGTTTACTACAAGCCTGGTAAACAGAAACTGCACAAGCATTGCAATCTGCACTGCAGTGAGCAGTGGCAACGCCCAATATGAGACAATGCTTTAAAAGTCAAAGAAAAATACAGGGTTTTTTTCAGGCTGTGTCCTGTTAAGACACCAGTGAGCTGTCACAACTACTTATGAATAAGCAGCTCATCTCCTGGCAACAAGCTCGAATCTCATCTTCATTGAACAGGACGTACACAATGCTGTTAACTCTTCTGAGATTTTCACCCATTGAAAACTTAATTTAGATAAGCCTTAAAGCTTTAATTTAGGTACTTTCATCAGTACATCTAAGAATTCTGTGAAACCAGTACACAAAGTATTTTCTTACTCACTGAAGACCCATATTTTTATATACTTAGGTTGGTTGTTGGGGATATCCACTGACACATATAACATAATTTGACTAATGAGTATTGCTGAGCAGAGGAGATGCTGCCTGTCAGATTCCTGGAAAGGATTAGTTTGATTATCTGTTAATAGAGTATGAGGAACTTAACATCCCTCGTGCTCTGCTTTAAATGAGATTTGAGGCTGGATTTAGCCACACAAATGATATCACTATTTTGCCCAGAAAGATATGTCATTTTGATGGTGTTTTAAAAGATGAAAAAGACAGTCATGTAAACGAACTGCTTTATATCTAAAGCTGGCAAAGGTAAACAAAGTAAACCATTAATCTTTTTTTTTTACATTGCAAATACCATAAATAACTTTGCTCAACAAAAATAAAACAGTAAGCTACCCTTTTTATTGTATTAATAAATCAGCAGCAGACAAGAACACTTTGTCATAATGGTGTAAGTGTCCTCCTGCTGCTATCACACAAGAGACATTAGAATAATATTCACTTTGTTTTCCTTACTTGTCACTGCTCCTCAAGCACAGCCATGTACACTGTGCAACAAGCGACCCTCTATCCATCTCCGGCGCTTTTGTCATTCCATGCAGTACTGCTAGTAGGAATATTTTATTTCCAACTGCCAGTCATGCCACAAGTTTTAATGATTTGTGAAGCTTCACTTCATGAAAAAAGGAAGCAGTCAATGGGTCATTTGTGCACTCTCTCCTCAGACAAATGCTGTTCATACCAGAGAACACTTAGTTTCTCTAAAGGCAAGATGGGGTCACTCCTGCATACCCTACAAACCTCTGATGGACTGCTAACAAAGGAGCTCTTGGAAGAACATCTAAGTATCACTTACTTAGCCCAATTCTCAGTCACTTTTCCTACAAAGCAGAACACATCCAAGACCTGGAAACAACCTTCAAATTCTGCTGCAGATAAACTTCTGTAGGGAACAATTCGAAAGCCATGGGCACACCATTTGGTTTTGTTACAGACTCTCTACTGGATACTAGTCAGAAGAGCTAAATCCAAGTTTTAAGAGACCACTGTGGCATTCCTTTTTCTGCTTCTTGCTTCAGAAAATGTGCTGAATTGTCAGAAGTTTTAAGGACTCTAATCTGTGGGGGCCACAGTCACCCAGAGTGCTAATTGGTGAGAAAAGGTAATGTCATACTCTCCATCACCGAAGCACTCCAAATCCAGTAACTATCTTCAGTATTTTTATCCTCATGTCTATCCACTTTGCAATGCCTTTGCTAATGCCTGACGTGAACATGACAACACACACTCTCACAACTGTAAACCTTCATGAACAATAATGGGACATATGTCCAATACAGTTCCACAGAAAAGATGGAGAACAGGAAGTTTATCCTGGGTGCTCATAAAGACAGGTTACACAGACACACCCGCCAACTCTCATGCACAGCATGTATGGGTGATGACTAACTAGCTCTTCCTCCATGATCTCCAGCTGAGGTTGCATTTCATGCATTCGCAGGACAGAGCACTACTTCCCAAGCAGCCTGGAATGTAGTGACCATCGCAGACAGGGAACAGAGGAATGCTGGTAGCATTCAGTATACTACAGTCAGCACACATACTACTTTGGGGGAAGTCCTAGCTCAAAACAACCAGCTTGGCAGACACATTCTAGAGCCTGTGAAATATTTTTTTTAAAAAATCACAGAGTAAGCACATCAAAACAAGCAATGACTTCTTAAGGATCAGAAAATAAAACAGGATTACTCACTGAAACAACCATTAAAGAATTTTGTCTGTATAGACATGGGCTTTATTTACAAGTTTTTGTACTATTTCTTCTTTAATGTTCAGAAAGACAGGGGAAATCCACATTTAAATCCACATTTAAAGGATCCATCTTAATTTGGATAAAATCTAGGGACCTGAAAAAAAGTCTGCAGTGAAACAATACAATTATACAACAATACACATTATGAGAAAACAGAAAATAATGTGTGCTGGGAACACACAGGGGAAATACCAGAATTCCTAATCCAGGCTGAAACTGCTATTTGAGGGAGTTTACCAACTCCCTCAGGTGATGCCAGGCCCCAAAAGGGGCCCATTGCTATGAGGGCTCACCACCACACCTAGCCACCAGTTAGCCATGCAGTGTCACAGACCTGGGCAGCACTGTAGCCATGGGGAAGGGGCAGACTTGATATATGGAAGGTAGAAGACTCCCTCGTCTTTTGGGGAGATGCTGATAACCCTCTAGTATCAGTGGATGGAGCCCTTTTCTGCTTGGCTAAGGCTTGCTGTGTAAGAAATAGGTACACCAAGCCACTCTGGAAAGACAAACTTTTTTAAAGCAAGTAGTGGTCCCACAGCATGGAGAAGAAATAGTACTCAAGGATTATTAACCTTTAGGGAAGATGTCATAGTATCCAGAGACAGCAGACATGCCTGTGACTGGGATCACTGTGAAGAGATTACTATTCTTGTAGATTTGCTCAAAAAATTGGACTTTATCTATCTATTTTTCAAGTTGGACAGACATTTGACAGGCAACCACGCTCATTCTAGCAGTGGGTATCATCAATGCTGGAGGCTATTGGGCAGGAGCCATAGAGGAGCAGTAACAGCAGTTCATCAAATACAACTGTAAAAAAATCAGATTTTGAGCACATAGCAATAACCTCTGGTACAAGATTGTTCTTTATCTTACTTAGACTTTATTGCTCCAATGATCATTCCCTGTGTTTAATTACAGGACATACACAATACTTGGGCTCTGCAGATGTCTGTCCCTCCCTCCTTGAATAAATTCCCATTTGGAGAGCAGAATGTTCATTTACAGTGTGTTCATAAAGACTTGGAAGTGAAAATACTGCTCATAGCAGGGTTCAGTATCTTCTCTGCTGTCTTTTGGATGGGTTTCAGAAATGAGGAACAATGGATCCTGCAAGATGCTCTAGGAATCTCCATCTGCATTTATGAGCTCAAAGAAGTTCACACACCCAGTATGAAGGATCAAAGCTGGTTTCTTCCGGCATTGTTGTCTGTGAAGTCTTCCTTGTATTGATTGCTCCTTCACTAGCCAGGTCTGGGGACAGCATTGCAGAAATTGCAACCCTCGGACCACTTGATGCAGCACACCACACCCCAAAAAATCCAATCTCTGTTGAAGATTCCAGTGTGATATCCTACATCAGCTTGCAACAGACCTTTTACTGTTTTAATCCTTGAAGATACTGTAACTCCTAGTCTCCTTGTAGCCTACTCTCACAAATTCTACATTCACACACAATCATCACGGATCTATTTTGTAAATTCTCCAGCAGCTTATTGCTGTGGTCTGTTGGCAAGCTTTGTTCTTTCAGCATTAACACAGACATCAGGCAACTCATTTCTGCTTTGTGCCATACATTCCTACTGCTTGCCTGCTTGTTGCTCTTTTGCACCAGCAGTTGAAAGCATTGTGAACAGGCAGTGATTTTACAAAGCAGCGCTCCTATCCTCCCTCAGAAATCAGTATCGGCTACTCTGATGCCCAAAAAAGACCCAGATGCACAAATGTGACTGAACAAAGTGGAAGAACATATAATAACTCATATACCAAATAAAGATCAATTAGATAATTTTTGTTGAAAAAAAGAATTTACCAATACCAGCATCCATACTGAAGAGAAAAACCCCATGTTACCAAGAGAAAAAACAAGCACCAAAAATGACTGATCTTGCATGAAAACTTGATCCACAGAACTAGACAGACACCGTAGGATATCAAAGAATTCCAGAGTCACATTCTCAGAAACCAGCCATACACTATGGGTTCATTTCCAGGTAACCTCCTTGGAAAATGACTTTAGAAGACTGTATGAACAGATAGATCCAATCTAATAGGAGTACACCTTGCAATAGCACTTTTTTGTGAAATACAAGTAGCTTTATCTTGCTGTAATCTCCTTGTATACACGATACTCTTTCATTAAGCATTTCTTTCCTGATGCTGTTACACACAACAGAGTGACATCAATATATTTTATTTTATTAGTGCTGGATACTAAGTTAAGAAAAATGATAAAGAACACAAAACATTCTTATACAGTAAGTCTAAGGAATTTACTTGGAATAAACAAAGAAGCCTACTATTCTGGGGAAAATGCTAAACAATGCCTTGCTAGGCATAGCTGAAAACTATAAAAAACCACATGGATTCATAACTAAAGACAAAAATTATATTTGTGCCAGTATGATGCACAAAAGAAAGAAAATCCCTTAATACAGCCACATTAAAAAAGCTACCTTTTGCTTTTTTGTTTTGGGGTTTTATTGATGGTTTTTGTTTGTTTGTTATTTAAATCGTGTAAGGCTGGTTTTCATCCTAAACTGCCATACTCAATGTTTACTCCAAACTAGGCATATGGAACATTCAATTTCTACTTACTTCTGTTACATTATCAGCTGTATCATTGTCCTGCACCCCACAAGCATAATGAAGAATGCATGTAGTTCTTACAGAAATTAAAGGATTGTTGCAGGGATTACTGAGAAACAGTCTGCTCAATTTAGGTAAGAAGTCTTTATTATCTATTTTACCATCAATATGTTATTTTGGACTATTAACTGTATTTGGCAGATGCAAAAGAGGAAGAACTGTGCTGCCTCTGAACTCAGAAGATGGAAAACTTTCAGTTCACACACTTTAACTACAATCCTGTTTGATCAAAATGTAAAATATAAACATGTTATCCATTCTATCACAACCTGGACTAGAAAATAGGAGCGCCTAGTTTTCACAGTATGTCTTCCAGTTACTCACAATTCTACAAAGCAACTCTCATAAAACCAATACCTCAAAAATATTCAACTAGTGGCTCCATATTGAATACAGGCATAATGAATTTTGCATTTCATATTTAGCTACTTAGGTACTTGGAGATAATACCTATTAGCATACAATTTAATAAAGAATAACAGTAAGTGAGCACTTTGCATTGGCTGCTAACTGGAGCTGGGAAGAAATCTCTGGCATACAGCAAAATCTGAGTCTGCCTGGAGAGGCTGAACTCTATTGTCAAGGTCTTTTGCAACCTAGATGATTCTATTTTATGACACACAGTACTCTCAGGAGGGACGATACTTTTTCCCTTAATTTTCTATTGAGCCTCTTTTTCTTTCACAGAATCAGTCAGATTGGAAGGAACCACAGGAGATTATCTGGTCCAACCTCCCCTTTCTTTAGTTTGGCAGCATAATTTCAAAAGAAATACACTAAACCCCCCCCTTATACTGATGACCCTAATACCGTTTGCAGCTCTGGGGTCCCAATAAAAGAAGAATGTGAATCTGTTGGAGCAGGTCCAGAGGATGGTCACAAAAATGAAGCACATCTCCTTTGAAGGCAGGCTAAGAGAGTTGAGGTTGTTCAGCCCGGAGAAGAGAAAGCTCCAGAGGGACTTTATAGCACCTTCCAGCACCTAAAGAGGGCCTGGCTTCCAAGAAAGATGAATAGGACTTTCTACTATGGCCTCTAATGACAGGAGAAGGGACAACTGTTTTAAAACTGAAAGAGGGTAGGTTTGGAGTGGATATTATCACAAAACAGTTTAAGTTGGAAGAGACCCTTAAAGATCATCTAGTTCCAACCCCTGCCATGGGCAGGGACACCTTCCACCAGATCAGGCTGCTCAAAGCCCTTTTAGGGCCCTATTAGGAAGGCATTTGTTACAATGAGGGTAATAAGATTGTACTGACCAGGGAAATTGTGGACACACCATCGGTGGCAGTGTTCAAGGCCGGGTCAGAGTAATGTGTCTGTTGAAAGTTGTCCCTGTCTATGGCAGAGGGGTTGTACTAGATGATCTTTAAAGGTTCTTTCCAACCCAAACCATGCTATGATTCTGCATTCCACTGTTGTAGCATATATTCATTACATATTTCAATAATATACCCTAGAGAAAAGTCATTGCCTCAAAGAATCTCAAAATCAATGACAGATTGAGACCTCATTTCTCTGTGGGAACTGAGACAAAGAAGGTACACTCCTATATCTGATAATGCACACCTAGCCAGACACCAGATGGCCTGTCCACAATTAGGCAGGAAAAAATACTTTGCAGAGGATTTAAACAAGGGCTCCCCAGACTGCAGACCTACAGCCCCTGCCACCAAAAAGGTATCAGCATTGTTTCAACTTCAGAAGACTGAAACAGAATGCATGGGCAAATTTTCCACTGTGTCAAGGTTTGCAGTTGTATCTTAACTATCTTCTATTCAAAAGGCATGCTGAGATGGAAAAATGGAGAAAGATGGTGATCCTTCACACATCAGAACTGCCTGTTAGACAGGGAAACAATTTTGTCTCCCTACTTTAGCAGAAAGGTACAGTGAGGCAAGACAACCATGACATTTGCACCAAAATACATCCTTCTCAAGCTTTAGCTTTACATGATCATTACTCATGAAAGTTCAGCAGAAATTCCCATATGTGAAAGGCTGAGCTGTTAAAAAATTTATGTGTGTCATGTTTCACAAAGAAATGCCTGTGACTCAACACTGGACAGGACAAGCCCTACAGCATTTTCAGCCAAGCTGTCAGCTGCTAAAAACAGCAACTTTACTTTTGGTTATATGGGAGATATATTTCATTATATTCACCCATTCACTGCAGTGAGTAAGAGGGAACCCTTACTGATAAAAGGAAAGCAATACTCACGATCTTAACACAAAAGGCTTAAAATTCTACCATTAACTATAGTCAGCATTGTTGAAACCACAATCTCAGTTGACGGTCCTCTAACTCTAATAGCAGTAACATGACATTTTAAATACAGCATGGAAGGCATAGTCATGCCACTACACATGCTGAATAAACTTTAAAAACTAACATATTTTCAACAAAAGCATTATAAAGGACTATTTAATCTAAATTAATAATCTGCTGTGCTTGAAAACTATGGTCAAGAGCTACCATTATGAATCAATCAGATAAAATCCTGTCAAGCACAGTTACCTTCTCCTTACAAACACCTTGTAGATAAACCATGATGACTATAAAATTCTCCAGACGTGGCCATACAAATTATTAAAGTTCCACAGTTGATGCTGAGTCTTGGACACTGTTTTATGGTTGTCCCTACAGCACCTTTATCAACACCAAGTGACAGGAGTCAAAATGAAGTAGGAACAGCTTTTGTAACTACCACTAAACAGCAGTAACTCCTGTTGCAGACCTAAGCAGAATTTGTATTTATTAAAAGGAGAAAAACAGAATTAATTCAAAGCAGCAGTTCCCTGTACTGGACCTTACTTTAAATACTTCAAACAAGACATGCAAAAGTATGGAAGATCAATATGAGAACCTCCTAAAACCAATCCAGCAACAGTCTTGCAGAAGTAGAAGCTTGGAGGTAGGAAGATGGCGACTGGAAGCTGTGGTAAGTTAATACGATGAAGTAAATGATGGCTTGATGAACAAAGAAAGGATACGTACCTGGAGACAGAGCCTGCCTTAAAGGTGTACCTGTTCACAGCCTGATCAGGCAAAACACCCAAATGGCTGGGAACAGGTTTGTCTGTTTCAGCAGTGCTAGAAAGTGTCTCTTCACATGTCTGAATGCAGTGAATAGAGAAATCAAGCATACCCCTATTCTGAGCTAAGGAATATGTTTCCTTCTTGGGGAAGAGAGAGGACCAAATTGGAAATCACGTCTCAAGCAACCTGTTTCCAACTCCAAGGAGTTCCCAGATGCAGGTGTCTCTCCTGGGCTCAACTGCTGAAGAGCCTCAAAATTCCTTGCTTGTCATACCCACAACGACAAATTGCAGAGAAACCCCATCCAACTTGGCAAATGAAGCAGTCTCTCAGGCACCCAAAGCAATCCTAGCTGCCACACTATTTTGAAAGAGCCCTTTTTTTAGCTGTTCTTCAGGAAAATAAAGATGATACATATGGACACTTGACAGGAATAATCCTGTATCACAAATCCTGAAGCATTTGAAGTCTGTTGGAGAGAACGATGCCATAAAAATGTTAAAAACAAGAGATTCAGCCCAGCCAACATTTAGGAAAGAAAGGGTAGATGCTTTCTAAGAAGGAAAGAAAGTAAAGCTACTTAAGCAAAGGAGCTTGTTGTCACTCTACCAAGAGGTTAGAAGCAAAGTTAAGAAGGAATACTCTGCTTTACAAATGCAGGCAAAGCATATGTTTTGGCAGTGCTTGGCTGCACCCATCTGCATACTGGAGCAAAAAAGTTCTTTTTAAGGGGCTTGTACACAAGTGCAGTATCAATCTACACAAACAATCCAGCTATGAATGTGTGATCCTTGCTTCTTCTCTGACATTTTTCATATTCACAGTAGAATCCTCCAAGGAGCATGTTCCAGTTTGAAGAAGGTGAAGCAGGAACACTGAATGAAAAATAAACCACCCATTTCTTTCAAGATGTACACACGACTTTTGCTTTACCACTGAGCTCTTCTTCCTATGAGAAGACACTCATAAAAAAGAAAATTCACAGATCCCAGGATTATGCCAAAGACTTAAAGACACAACAAATTACGAGTTTTCTCTTGGTTACTTTTAGGTCTGCAGTCTTAAAATCCCCGAAAACTTGTTGATTCGTATGTGATGCTTCCCTAAACAAAGGAAGAAGATACCTAAGAACACCTGAAAGCCTTAAGCCATGAAATATGTCTGGTAGTGGGCTACAGAAGTGTCATGAAAAATAAAGAACAAAACCAAAGAATCAGACACAGGCAATAGGTTAAAGACACATAGCTCCTAAGCCATGGGAAGAGCTGAGGGTCAAGCTCTAGTCTTGTTAAAGTATGTGAAATAAGAGGTCACAGCACTGTGACTGCTGGCTAAGGAAGTCCATTGTTGCAAGTCTTTGGGGACATGCATCATGTCAATCTAAGCATGCCTCTACATGCACTTTAACAGAAGTTTCAGAAGTTGTATAAAATTGGCTTGCTATTTCTCAGTTTGTCACCAAGAAAATGGTAAGAAGACTGAGTAGCACTTTGATGAAGCAAACCTACAACCTTTCAGGACAAGTGACAAAGCTATTACTTCTACCTTCATGGAGTTACAGAATATCAAAACAAGTTATTGTTGGCATGAGAAGGCTGACATTTCACTTGACATTTCAAGCTGATGTTTATTTGAGTGGATATCTTCCGACAACAACTTGATAAAAAAAGCATTTCAAAACTGTAACCAAGTGTCCTAAATGGCACAAGACCTACTCAGAAAGAAACTTTAAAGATTCCATACTCTAATAATTTGGTTATTTTGGACAACTGACTGCTGTGAAAATAGTTTGCAAGCAACTGAGAAATCAAGATGCTATAAAAGTCTCCATATGCCACATTTCCTAGGATATATTGAATTTCAGACACCTTCCAATCTCCTTACCTCTTGTCCTGAAAGGTAGTATGCTGCTAGAAGACCACCAATGAAGCGAATATTGACCTCAAAAACAGACACTTCGGAATTCTAGAACAGAAAGAAAGCATTAATAAACAATTAACCAACTCCTTAATCAAGGAAGAAAAAGAATTGTCAAGGCAGAAGAAAGTACATATCCTAAGGCAATCCACACGCAAGGGTCTGTACTATTGCAGTCTCTAGATCCAAACTGAAATTCTCGTGCACATCTTTGTGACACCAAGTGACAATTATAGTTAAAGCTTCAACAGATTTTATTAAAATCAAATTAGTTTTTCTCCTGCCCTCTAACCATTTAATCACCAGAAAGTGCAATTACAGTAATTTGCAGCTGGTGGGAAAGAAGGCAAGGACTGCACATTTCTGTAATTCAGCATCTTCTCTCTCATGCTTCAGCATAACACCAAACCTTCTAGGTTTAAAAGATACAGCAAAATAATAATTAGAGAATTCCCATAATGCACTTTTTTAACCTGAATTACTAAGCTCAAATTCAGAGCTCTATTTTAACATAATCTTTGTCTCAGAATAGCCTTTAGGTTATGACAAGTAGTACTGCAGGACCACTGAGAAACTCAAGAGAATAAACCATTTTATTGCCTTCTTCCACACTATTAGCCTTAGGTTAAATTCAACAGTATCTTTTGACTCATTTAACCCACAAAAAATTAAGAGGAACCAGATAGTTTTAACAACTGACTCCCTCTGTGCCCCATTCACTTAATTTTCCACATACACTCCATCTGTCTCCCCCATAAACTTCTCTTCAACCTATTAGACACAGAAGTGTAGTTTTATTAAGAGATTTTGAGATAGGCAAGAACTTTTCCTTTTATCCAGAAAAGTCACTACAACGTGCACTGAACCAGCTGACTCACCAATCTGCACACAGATGAAATGACATTTACAGGTACATCTTTCCTTTCATGCTATTTCAGTGGCACCCGCAGTGCTTGGATCAAAATTAAATGCATTTTGCACATATTACGTCTTTCAGAAAGATTATGTGAATAAAGATTTTTTTCAAACAGCACTTATTAAAAGTTGGAAGTTTGAAATAGTCCCAAATGTTTTTATTAAAAGGCTTTCTCTTTTCACATAGAGGTGATACAAGAAAAATAACACCAATGCAGCATGATTCCACTTAATATCTATTAAAGTCATGAATCACACATGCAGTGGGACAGTGAAAATTTAAACCAATGATTTCCATCTCCCAGTAGAAGAATCCAAGAGGAACAAATTTATGTATTTATTTATAAACTACAAACCATATAAGGAAATTACTCAAGTTTGGTGTATACACAAGACAACTCATTAACCTTCAGAAATGATTTTTGATACATAGGAAGATGTAATTGAACCCCAGAGGGTCATGTAAATTTCTTCCATCCAAATCCTAGATTAATATTGCAAATTTATATTGAAATTGCCTTAGATCAGACAAAAGTTATGGAAGCAATTTAGTTCACCCTCATAATGGTATCATTATGTCTGCACTGTCTCTGATATATTTAGGATCTTCAATTTTAGACTGAATAATTATCTGGCACTAACTGAAAAAGCAGAGTAAAATTTCTTTGATGTTTGCCAGACAGTCAAGGTATCAATCAAAAGGAAAAAGCCCAAACAAATAATTTTTGAAAAGTAGGCTAAAATACAGAAACAACAGGAAGCATTTGCTGAATTCTGTATACAACTACATTTCATTATGTTCATTTACTGAATGAAAAATAATTTTTGGAACCATAGCACAAATCCAAGGATTAAAATACAAATTCCATCACAGAATCAGTGACAGTTCCGAAATTAGTACTAAGAACACTAATCAATAAGATAAAAATAGAGTAATTTCTCCCATTTAATGCTTCCAAACTCTCAATAATGTCAGATGCTGTATGACCAACTGGGAAATTCTTGTGATAGATTAAAAGCCTTAAGTAGGAAAACTCAAGAATTCAAGTGGCATATTTTACATTAAAACTCTTAAGAAATGGAAGAAGAGATGAGATTGTATTCTTAAGTAATTTATACACTGTAGTTTGGGGGGAAATAGTCTTTCATAGCTCAGTTATTTGCAATGACAATCAGCCAGTAAAGCCTCATCTTCCTGTCTTCATTTCTGAGGCCTGGTTGTTTCTCACAAAACACTTCCCCTTACTTCCATTATCCAATTATAATTTGCACTTTGAAAATAGAATAAATAGATGTATCTTAACTTACAATCATAAGTGTACAAGGGTCGGGGTATATTTTTTTTTCTAAAACAAAGATACACAGAGAATGTCACTAAAGTTTACATCTGACACTTTGATCTGTAAGATTTATTAAGTTTCACCTGAAAAACTACTTCTGTTTTCCCCCCAGGATGAACACCATGAAAAAGACTAGAGAAATACTAGGGCAGGCTCTACTCACCACACTGAAATCAAGATTTTTGTCAATCCATTCTTGTCCTTCTCTGAATTCATCGTGAAGGCCCATGATATAAAGAGTATCCAATGCATCTACTATGGTAGCACCCATTTGTGAGTTTCCTACATACAAAAAAGAAGGGTTTCTATTACAAGTGACTATTTCACTACTTTTCTTAAATATCACAAACATGAGAAAATAATCCAAGCAGTAACAAAGCAAAGTTACTACAAAGGTGTCAACACAAAGAATAATCAAAATGAGCAAGGAATTATCAGGTACGTAAGAGGATTCCCACTTCTCTTTCAAAGCATCAATCCTCTGGCACAGTCTGGCTTCTGGGGAAAAAAAAATACTAAAGATAGAAAAAAGAACCCTTCTCATCTGCTTTCCAAACTTGAACTTGAGCAACTGTACTTTGACACACAAAAAAAACCCCAAAAANAAAAAACCCCCAAAAAAACCCAAGGACAAAAAGACATTCAGCTTCAAAAAGCTACTAGGAATTCTAGGACAGAAGCATTAGGGGGAAAAAAAAGGCATACGCAAGATAAAGCAATCAGTACTTGCAGTAATGCCTTGCATTTCCCAACATTTACTTCTGAAATATTCAAAGTTTTGCAATTATGGATGCTACCTAGTGATTGAAAAGCATGGACTGATGAGCAGGGAAGCGCTGGCCTGGCGTGACTGCCAAAGCTGCAGTCCCAAGATGTTCCCCTCAGTGTCTGCAGGGACCCAGGCTATGAGCCGCTAATGGATTTCTCAACTGTCACCACTTCAAGTGGAGCATTGAAAGCCAAATAAAAATCAATGGTGCTTCAAGCTAAAATGCCATTCACTTGAAACAGCAGCAATTTAGAGCTGATTGATGAGTGACTCATCGGCCTGTGCAAGGGATGACGGGTGAGCCATGGCCCATGATAGCCCTGGTCTCCCTAGGCCATCCCAACCCAAGCTGCCTCGGTAGGCACAGGCCTAGGTTTCTAGAGGAAAACAAAAATTATCATGGGTTATCTGTTTTTATGGAGTGTACAAAACTTCCTGGGCACCAACAAAGTAGCCAAATTTCACTGTTCATACCTGTAATCTATAAACCAGTACAATAACTCTAATTACCAATTTAGTGACACTAGTATCCCAACAATTCTATTTTAGGGTTGTTTTAATGTGCTTTTCCACCCATAATGGGAATCTCTACAGCACAGTGCTCCTGCTTGGTCGTTTTCATTCAACCATTTCTGATTTTCACATGGTTAGAGCTATATTTTTTCCGTTCAAACATAATGACAACTGAATGAAGCCATCAGCCCCACTGTGTTTCTTTCACTCACCTAAATGACTGATATGTAAGCTTAATTCCATTTTCAGGGACTTCTTTCCCCAGATAATAAAAATGAAACACAACAGTATCCATGACAAAGTAATCACCAACTAATTTTTGAAGAATAGCCATGCATCAGTTTTAATTAATTTCAATTAGATTTGGAAAGCCTGAAGTTGGTGGTGTTTGTTAAGAAAACTCAAGCACAGATTGGGACACGTTGCCTTTTGCAAGATTAATTAACAGACAAATCCTTTGACAAACTGTCCACCAGCCATACCCATAACTCTCAGGAAATGAATTCAATGTGATACTTAAGTACCGCAAGGTTTAACACCTTCAGCCAAACGACAAATTTCACTGCTTGTGCTAAAGTGGAGGTTGCTTTGAGCAGAGCCACAGCACTGCACTTAACTTAGCACCTTCTCAAAAGCATAATGTGACAGCTATCTATCACTTCAAAAATATGAAAATAACACCATGACACAAAGACTACCTTCAGTACCAGCTGACAAATATTTTTTAACATAAAGTTGAAATGTGTTATACTGCTTCCATGACACACTCAAAGTAATTTGTTCCTTTATTTAAACTACATTGATAAAATTTTCAAATACACAAAGTGTTTGAATGAATAAGGATACACAAGTCTTCAGAAATCCTGGAAGTTCTTCTTGCAATAGTTTCAAAAAGTAAAAACTTTTCAACTCAAACACAGTGGTAATCATATCAGTAAGCTCTTGTATTGTTCAACTGGCATGGGATGCGGAGAGCACATTGCATGGAAATGGACTGGTGTGTCATTGTCCGCCATCCTACCTCCCCACACGTACTCCAAAGACACCACTGTACAATCTTCCACAGTTTTCTAGATCTCAGAACTACATTCCAGTAGTATGGGACAGCAATATGTTGGGGGTAGGAATATCTACTTGCCAGACCTCAAGAAACGATCTTCAAAAGCACAAATTTAAACAACTCTCTTTATAGAGTCCTCTCTGCACAGAACCATGAAAGAAGGACCATAGAACTGAAAAAACACATCACTTTTGCCATCTCACAAGTCCAATATATGAATTCAGACAGAACAGAACAGAGCTCTCCCCAGAGCTGATCAAAAGTCTTCAGTTTCCCCAATGCATCCCATAATGGCTGAACAATATGACTTTGCCAATACAGACAAGAAATTTGCTTTCACTATCACTGCGTTAAAAGTGAACCCTCAACCCCATACACAGAGATCTCACCTAAACCAGTGGTCCCCAAAAGGGACCTACAACCAATTTCACATCAGATCCTTCAACATTGTTTGCAGCCACAGAAACAAATGCAGCCAATAAAACCAGCTTGTTCAGCACTCTTTGTCCCTAAGAGTCAATTAAAGGCACAGGCTCACACTCCGAGATTTTTGTCTGAGCTGTACCCTAATACTTTGTTCAAGCCCTCTCTNGGGAGGAAGGCTGGACCCTTCTCACCACCTCAGGACCCCTTTCTTTTCTGCTACTGGATCATTTTCTGCCTCAGCGGAGCTGTACCTGCCATTCCAGGAGGACTCACTTTTGGACTGCTTTCCACACCCTGACTAACAAGGTTGTAGCTTTGACCCTGTCAGGGCTTTCCAAAATTGTTGTTCGTTTATTTGCTGGTTTGGTGGGGTGGTTTTGGTTTTTTCTTTTCTACCACATTTGTATTCTTTTATTCTTAGTAAAAAAGCTGTTATTCCTACTCCCAAATCTTTGCCTGAGAGCCGTTAATTGCAAAATTAGAATTTGGTGGGGGGTGAGGGGTTTACATCCTCTATTCTAAGGGGAACCCCAGTTTCCCTGGCAGATACCTGTCTTTCTAAACCAAGACAGTCCAAAAAAACACTACTGAGAAAAGCCCCTTCTCTCATGTGTCTCTTCCCCAGGCAGTGATGAGCACCTGTTTCTGAGGCACAGATCTGTATGGTTATAGTTTCCAGACTCCATGTGAGAGTCCAACTATTTTTTATCCCAATCTCCTAAGGATAGCATATACATCTCAATCTATAATAAATTATTAGTTTTTATTTTTTGCATAGAAATTTCAACCAAATTTGAGTAATTTTTCTTTTTTCTACACATGAGTACTTCTTCCTTAGGAAGACTTGGAGGAACAATCTTTGCATTTTCAAATCCTTTTGGCTGAACACACTTCCAAAAGGTCAAGAGATGACAAATCAAAAATTGTCTGCCCAGTCTTCTTCCTTTAATATCAGTCAGGCAGCAGGAAGTAAGCTGATTTCCTCCCCGTGAGCATTGAGATGGAAAAGTCCAAAATACAGAATTCACACTCAGAAGTCTTGTGCCTACAAGAATACACGGCAGAACTGAGGACAACACACATATAACATCTTGGCTGCTCCATACTGCAAGATAGGTACAACTTAAAAAAACATTTGTAGGCTACATTATGTTTGATCAGAAAATAAAATTAATTAATTGCTCTCAGCTTCTTTCTTCAAGAAGGATATGTAGAAAGGATATCATTCTTAATTTGTTCATAAGCAAGAGCTTCTGTATCTACAGCTTGACCAAAACAAGCAGTGACATTGTAATAGCTGTCTTCATCTTAAAATGTACTGCACTACCAGCAAGGCATTGACTGAAAACTAAAGAAGGAAGAATCAGCAAGTGTTCCAATCACTAGCCTGCATTAGGATCATGTGTGCTGCTACAGGTCCAGCAGAAATGGATAGACAGTGATACTTCTCCCTGCTGATGCTGATAGAAACCATTCATCTAAAGTCACAAAGTGAAATAATTTTCCATTCCTAATAGGGAATGTTCTTTTTTTTCCCCCTTTCACAGCCATGGCAAGATCCATAAATTTTGCCTTAAAGGACAAGGGGATAACCTTCCTGGAATTAAACTGCAGAAGGTATCATTTGAACCGCCATAAAGTAACCCTAAATAATGAGATAACAGTTTCTAGTATACACTTCTTGCTACCACCTCAAGCAGTCTATTACTGCTCCACATATAGAGGGAGCAGATGCCTCACTGTGGTGAAAAAAGGCTATAAAAATTAAACTATAATAGAAAATAACACTTCTGCTAGCTGAAGGCATTTCTCCCAGGGTCTGCCTCTGTTCAATACAAAGGCTCAGCTAGTCATGTCGCATAAGATAATAACCAATTCCAAAAAGGCTCGGTTTTACAAACGTCAGATTAGGAAGTTTCCTCTCCATATAATTATAGTTCTAGTTGATTGAGCTCCAAATTTAATGAAGTTTGCCTAATGAATGCAATGCTCATTCTTCTAAATAAAACAGAACATCCATCATGAGCTAATGGAAAGAATTTAGCAGTGAAATAGCTGAACTATTAAGAAAATCATGCACACTCTCATTAAGCAAGAATATTATTCCAAAGGCCTCAAAATGGTAATTCAGATTTGTAGTTAGGTAGACTTCAGTTTCCTGGGATAAGCCAAATAATTCCTTCACTTGATACCACATAAATCTACAGTTTGAAATTTCTACCAAATCATATGACTAAGTGTAAATATCGGGGCCTCTAAAAGAAAAATGGTCTTCTTATCTAGAATTCTTTCAGTATGCCAAAGCCCTAGATGAAGAACTGGCTTATTAGTACCATTTGAAAGTGTCACAAGAGACTATCAAAGTACAAGGGAGACAGATTGTTGTCAAGTGTTCCACAAAAAAAGGAATATGAAGAAAATAAACAGCCCATTTTCATTATACCAGAAGAAAAAGTGTAAAGATTTAGAACATCTGATATAAGCTCAGGGTTGTTTAGTGTATTTCTTATGTGGAAGCAGAAGAGACTATAAGCAGTGAAGTACTAGAGAAAAATATGTGAATAGATCAACTATGCATAGACCATTTGTGAACAGAAAAGACTAAAGAGATGAGACATAGATGAGTTAAATAAGGAACAAGATGACAAATTAAAACTCTGCACCAGCAAACTGAAGTCATGCACTAGGCTGAAAGGTAACCATCAAATAGGTGCTTCACAGAAACTCTGATTATTTAGATCTCACCCATACCTCCTCCTTACTTCAACATGTATACACCACACACAAATCTCATAACCTCTCCTGAAAAACAGTTCCATAGGGGCTTTCACTGGCCCAAGTGGAAGGTTGAGCAGGGATACTGAGTCTGCATGGGAGTGAGTTCATTTTCTTCACAGCAGCTTGTATGGTGCTGTGGGGTTTGGACGTGTGACTAAACCAGTGTTGGAAATACACGAGAATTTTGTCTATTGCTGAGCAGTGGTTGCACAGCATCAAGGCTTTCTCTTTCCCACCCCCTGCACTCCAACAGTGAATATGCCAGAGGAAGGCAAATGGTTGGGGAGAGAATTTCCTTCTTACCTTTTCTCCCCCTGCCTTTGCTCCAACACCTCTGTGCCACCAGTGTGTGTGTGGTTTATAACACACTTGGCATTTACCCAGAGACTTGCCAGAGGAGCAACAAATCTGAAGGAAGTCCAGCCTGGTCAAATGGATCTCTAATTACCAAGTCACGGAAACCAGCCCAAATGGAAAACTACTGAGGCTGCTCTGCTTCCAAGGAAGCCATATAAATAGACCTAATAGGTGCATGTAACCATTCCCACTCTTCTACCTCAAGCAGTGACTGAGAAGGAAGTATTTTATTTTTCCTCAGAAAAGACAGCAGATGACAGGTCCAAAAGCAGGATGCTCATCAGTCCATTTACAATCAAGATAGGGTTTTCATATCTCCTGAACCAGTGACAAAATCACACAGGAATCTAATAAAGACTCTTACTCTCCTTTGCAGGGACAGGCTGCAGACATCATCAGCAGCTACATTTTGAAGAAAGCAAAGGGAATTGGCAAGACTGAGAAAGAACAAGAAGTTGGATACAGTAAAAGCATTTGAGCCACTACTGAAGACAACTGTCCCTACACCACACAAAGAGGAAGTATTTCTGTGTTAAGACATCCCTGCAATCAAAATAAGTTATTTTATACTCTAGAAAGGAGACTTATCTTCCTAACCAATAAAAAGCTGGAATCCATAGCTAGTTATGTGCAAAGACTAGAGATCTAGATGCAAGAAAACAGCTTTCACTCTCAAAACTTCCCATGGCCAACGGGATGATCATACTGATTGACAGAACCGTAAGATAAAAACAGAAATAGAGCCAGAAATAGTATTGGTATCAGCCTCTCTCATAACCAATTTTTTTTTTTTTTCTTTGCAGGGCCCTGGACAGACATCACTTACTGGAAGCTGAACCTACTCCTACTGGTGCAGAACATGCTTGATTCCTGGTGTAGCTACTTGGGGATGGAGGCAGGATCAGCTTGCAAAAGGAATGTTAAGAGGACCAAAGACTCAAGGGATAATTTACCGCAATTTCCACTAAAGATAAATTTCCACTAAAGCAAGAGACCTCAGCTTCAGACTGGTCCAGCACTACTGACAGAGCAACCCAAGCACTGGGGTGTACACAAGCATAGAGCAGATCCTCCCTTTTCCACCACAGTGATTCCAGAAACAAAAGAGGAGATGCAAAGCCTCCTCAAGGAGGAATATATACTTTCTCACACTCTGAAGCTAAATGTTTAGTTATTTTTCACATAAGCAATTGTTATAATTCCTAGCAATTGAGTGAAAATGCTTCCTTGATAAACTTAGCCTGACATTAAATACAGAGTTACTAAAATCTTAAAGAAAATAAATATTCTTGTTATTGATATTCCTGTCTGCCCAGATTCATAATAGCTAAAAAATACATAGTGGGCAAGACTGCACTATATATTAGAAAATATATCAATTTCTACTCCAAAATATTTAAATAATGAAAGTTTTCAGACTGTAGCAACAGGATTTTTTAATGTGATAGACAATTAGAGACATGGTATGAAAATATGTAACATTAAAATTAAAAGCAAACAATTATCAACAGTTTTCTGTATCTCTAATGAGGGTCTGGCAATAAAGCTGCCACTACTGAAGCATACCACTTGCAAAATATCTTAATGACTCACGAGGAACAAGATAGCATTTAAGAAAATTAATTAAACTTTTGAACAAGAGAGTTTAATTTCACTGAGAAAACAAGTGCTTCAAAATTAGTCAATGAAACTATATGTTTCATACAAAACTGCAGTATATGATTTCAGCTCAGTCATAAAATGCAATGAATAAGCCTGTAAGTAGCCATGAAGAAACCAATTGCATTTAACATTTTAGGCTAATTAAAAAGGCAGAACAAAAAACTAAGCATGTTGATTACTTAGTTCTGTTAAATTGCTGATAATAGACAAGATGAAAAGGAGGTCTTAATGTTTTGTACCAGATAATAGAGTACTTTAGCATATAAATAACATTAGATGATCAATTGTAATGCTTTCCTTAATTTCATAACTGGCGAAGTAATGGAAGCAGAACACTGAATTATATGCTAGACTTTGAGCCTATTAAAAACTGGACCTGCTGGTATTTGTTAATAATCAACAAACTGCTGTGTAATTACTTATGCTCTCAAGACCCAAATTTTAAAACTTTGCCTAAGAATCTATACTGCAATAAACCTTCCTCTTGACCACTCTTTACTTGATTGCTTTATTTTGCTCCCAACCTAAATCTTACATGGCCTTTCAAATTAACTCAAAATTCATGTAAGCAAGAGCTGAATGCAGTCCCCCTAGTACAAAGCCTGAATATCCTCAGACCATTTCAATTTTCTACATTTCTCTCCAATTTCCTCCATATTTTTTTATTTTATTTTTAAGCAGGAAGACCAAACTGAATTACTGTACACAGGAGGAGGACTGTGTGCAGACCATGATAAAGATTAATGCTGGAACTATGATCTGTGTTAGTGGAAGGCTAAGACCTAGTGATAACTGAAAAGCCACAATGTCAGGAGAGAAAGGTTAGGATGAATTTCAGAGTAGGAAAGAAAGGAGGGAGAGAAGTTGGCATTAAGTACAAAGAAGGCCATGGAAGCCTATCAGAAAGAAGGCAAGAATAACGTGAAAAGTCAATGGTGATGGGAAATCAGCTGCACACACAAATCAGTCAATCAAAATTAACCAAAAATACAGATCTGAAGTGAGTCAATTTTGAGAAAACAGGAAGTGGAAGACTGAAGGAAAAACTATCTGTGAATGATGGCCTGGAAGTATGAAGAGCCTAAACACTGGTAGCAATCTGTTAAACACAGCAGCAAGCAAAGCAAGATTAATATTTGAGAGTAAATAAGAGAACAAGATGCTATCTGGACTTGAGTATAGTTGTGTGACCTGATATATGAAGCAAGCTAAGTACAGATCTTCCAACACAAGATACAATCTCTCACAGATAATTGTAAGCTAAATTGCTTTGTCAGCTAGGCAGTAGGAAAAGCCTATCAAAAAAAATCCACTTAAGAGCCATCATGAAACACAAGCTTTTCTATCTTTATATTTGGGTCACTTCTGCACATTTTGGTCCAAACCACATTCCAGATTTTCTTTGGGACAGGTTAAGAGGAGCAGATTTTCAATGGGATAGCTGTAGAACTTCAGCAGAAGGGTGCAAAACTTGAGTGAACAGATCAGTGTATTAGGCACAAGCACAATGCTCCGCTCACATGGTTGAACTGTTCCCAAATTCCAGCTGCCTCACACATCTGTTGGCTTCAGATGACAGGAAAGTGTACCCACACCTGACCCCCTTCCTGTACACATGCCCACGGAGTTGGCCTCAGCAGATTTAGTTTTAGAGCTCAGAATGCTAATTCTTACTCAGCTGTCATGCCTCTTTGTATTTTAACACAGTCCAAAACTAGACTGCATAGCCTTAACTTCATTTCCTTATTATACCCTCTGCTCTGGATTCCAAAGGATAGGAAAAAGTTAAAATTCATGAATAGCATTCCCAAAACCTAAATAAATCACAAATTAAAATAAACATTAAGTCTAAAGATTTCCAACAGGAAACATTTTTTTTCCCCTCAGAGCAAACCATCTGGTTTATACAAGAAGAACAGGAGAGAATGCTATTGGAAAGAATCAAAATTCTCAGTCTGAGCCACAGCCCTGAACTCTAGTATGACCTAATTTTTTCATTAGTATTTCATGCAGATGTTTACCTCACTGTCCTGCAAGGCAGGTTACAGAAATGAGGTATGTTTATCTAATTCCACTTCGCATTTGTGCATCTTTTGTTCATTTTGTGGGATCTTCTGGTTAAAGCATAATTTTCAATCTTCTGAATATGATTTAACGTAATTGCTTCAGACACTTAGAAAAGTCACTGAGTACAACTGCCCTAAATATGTTGTACACGAACTGATACAAACTGTGGGAGAAGAATTCAGTAGGAATATTGTATTATTAAGAAGAACAAGACAACAGCTGCTCATGGTGAAGTTTCCTGATATGCACAGGCACACTTGTGACAGTTTGATGAAATATCAGTGACATTCAAAACACATTCTTAGCTAAGCAGTTGTTTTTATCTAGAGCACCAGTACTGTAAAATGCTTAAGAGGGAACACACAGACAGATTGTATCCTGTCTGCACAAATTTGCAAGTCTCAGAGAACAACTATATTCTGAATAAGCACGACAGGCATTGCAGTGAAGCAAAACAGTGTTAACAAATCACTACGTGCCCAACTGGCAGCACCATTCAGATGACAGCTTTAAATGAGATAAACAAACAAAAAGTCAGAAATTTTGTAGAGGAAAGTCTCATCTTAGCATCAATGTTAAGGTCTTTTTAAGAAGTGAACTTGCATATGGACAGAGAACATACACAGAAGGAATATGAGACCACCCCTTAACAAAAGCCCCTGGGAAAATTGACCTGCCACAGAATAAAAGAGAATTGTTCTCATGTAGATGAGTAATGGTTTAAAAGACAGGAAATGGGATAAGTGTAAACAACCACCAGTGTAAGGTAAAATCGTCGGTGAGATCCTATTGAGATGAGTGCTCAAGGCACAAGCTTAAATATGAAATAACTGAAAATATTTATAAAATTTATAAAATATATCATTGGATACAGTGGATGAGGATTTCCAAAAGGAATGCTACTGCAGAAAAGCTACTCTGTACTGTGTTTGTAGACTCAACAAGGAGCCTGAAAGACACAGAATACAATTATTAGGAAAGGAAGAGCAAACAAAACAGAAGACAGAACAAGTTTTAGTTTTCCTCTCGAAGACCAAAAAAGACCCCAAAACTATCAACTTGAAAATATACAAAGAAAGAAGATAACAACATATCAGGTATGAAAAAATGTAAGTAGAAGAAATGAGTTTACAGGCCAAGACCCTCCATGCAGAACAGGGGCACTACTGAGGGCATATGCAGTTCCACAAACTCATGAATGGCAATCAAGAGATGAATAATGGATTTTTTTTTCCTACACCAAAACTAATAATCTAGGACAGCGAGCAGACTTCAAAACTAAGAAGTTTTCTACACAATATCAAATCAAACTACAGAACCACCCATAATGGGTTATGTTGCTCTTAGGGTTGCCCAGACTCCAGTGCAGTTTGGAGAAAATCAAGGAAAAAAAACCCTAGAAGTGATTAAATAAAGCTTGCTGCCTCTGACCACAGAAGCACTAACACTACACAAACTTCTGTAAGGCTGTGGAGTACTCTGAGACAAGCTCACTATGAGCGTTTCCTGCTCGTAACATGTCTTCCCTAGGTACCTGCTGTGAGCAATTCTTGAAGACTGAGTAATGATCATGTTTGATCTGTCACCTGACCTGAAGGAACTTTTCTTGTTATATTAGAACACTGACTAGCTTTAAATAAAGCCAGCAACTAAAGTGTTATGCTCTTTCTCAAAATTTTATCTTTCCCAAATTTGTGTTACTGGTCAAAAAATACACATTCAACGTACACATAATATTCAACATTATCTCGCTGTAGTCACTCATTACTGAGTTAGCAGAGGACACAGATGCATAGGCATGTCTTAAGGCTATTTCCATTTATTTTAAAATTGACTTGAACCTGAAATACAGAGATTAGGCTGAAATTTGCATTGTGAAATTACCTCTCTTCCCTAGTTAGCATGAATGGATTTTCTTTCCCCTTCCATTTGCCACAGAAAAAGGCAATAAAGAGTAGATTACTTGTGCATGTACAGTTAAAAGATAAGAACTACTACTAATCTCACTAAGGAGTTGTTTTTTTTTTTATCAAGATAACATATAGTCAAGAACATTTTTGTTTACATATATACCTCATATTCCCCCTTTTTGTGCTCATTTATCCTCTACATGGATTCAAAGGCTAAACACATACACAGTAAAAGGATGTTGAGCAGAAGCTATGTTTTCCATCTGTCTTTTTATTGGGATTTTACAGTGATAGACACCAGAAGTTTTCCATCATATCTTCAAAAGGTCATTCCACAGTCTTTAAACTGTATCATCTATTTTCTTTCCAGTGTTTGTCTCCATACTTTTTATAAACAGGTATTTTGCCAGCTAAAACCAACCAAACAAACAAACCAACCAGAAAATACAAAAGGCTTACTAAAGCAGACACCCTTGACACTCAATTAATGTGAACTTCAAAAGTAAATTACAAGTAATCAGGTGACAGCAGATGATAGTGTAAGAGCCGCTCAAGAAGCCAAATAACTGCTACAAGGACAGATAACAAAAATGTCTTAGAAACTAAAAAATATTTCCAAGGGTAAGTAATAATAAAAAATCTGTTACAGTGTTTTCTTGTAGCACTCATAAGAAACATTCCACTTCACACTTCAGGAACCACAAAGTGCACAAAGAAATCGCACTGCTCTCCCAGGTTATACAGTACTTGCCAAAGGTATTAGAAAATCAGGCTCCTGTGCCTGACTCAGCTTCTTCCAACAGCCTCCCCATCCTTGCAGTCTGACAGATGGATTTTCTTTGGGAGCTTTGCTGCTCCTGCTCCCCGGCACAGGGAGAAATGCACTGTCAGATCCCCATTGCTTAGCAACACCAGGAACTGCCGCGGGAGCTTCCTACGCTGCTGCCGCACCGGGCAGTCACCTCAGCAACTTTGTCCCATGTCACGAGGGTCCATCGGTGGCACTGGCAGCAAAAGGCTGAGGCTGGCTGTGTGCAAGCCAGCCAACAGGACACAATTAATGATGTGGTACAAAACAAGCAGTCCACTGGTATATTAGAGAATATTCAGCACACGAGCTGTCCCACCTGAATCCTTGAGTTATCCTGTTGGGATGTATCTTGCTCACCAATGACACTTAAAATGCCAGACAAAAATTCCTCATAAAAGAGAGGGCAGATTTATTTGTTTTAAGTCAAGTTTTAAGGAAGAGATATGGTACTGCATTGCAGCCCTGGGGCTCTACCAGGTATCACAAATGCAGCCACAATGTGATTTCACTGACAATTCTCTATTCCCCCCCTAGAAGACAGGATCCCAAGAGAAAGCTGGTAGGCAGCTCAGGTTAAATTGACTGTTTGCATGGCATGTGAGATGAGAGAACAGGAGAGGCATGAAAGCACTATCAATGCATGAGACAAGCTCCAGTGTGACAAAATACCAAATAATAACTTCATTAAATCTTTGTGCATGAGAATGGGTATGTCTGTATGCAAGAGCCTACAACTTTAAAACTTTGTATCATTATTAAATTCTTCCACACCCCTCAAAACATATGTAGACATTTAACTGTTTATGGATTATGTACATTACCAGATCATCTTCATACATAGCAGCTCATCTTTAGACAAAATACATCCAAATACAAGATTTACAAGTGCACTGCTAGTAATACAGGAAGTTCTCAATTTTACAAGAGTTGTATCAGTGCTTTGTACTTATTACTTGACAAACTGCACATCTTTACTTAACTTTATAGATAATTAAACTTAGCAAAACAAACAAAAAAACCAACCCCAAAACAACAAAATAAAACACTACAAATGTCAAAATTCTCATTTCAGAAAGGATCAGGTTAGAGACAGCCCACAATTTCTAGTTTTGTTGCAGAAAGTGCTTCAAATTGTCCAAGCATTGTCTATTTTATTGGTATTTTTCAATAAAGTTGTTCAGGTTCTCAAATAAACATTTTTAGAAAAACAGAGATTGAAGACTGATGCAAACTAACTAGTACTAACTACTCAATTTAACTCACAATAAAGTATCCTTATAGCTTATGCCATGGTAATTATGATTAGTTCATATGATACTGGAGTAAAAGATACACCACAAACACATACAGTTTAAAACTCTGAAGCATATCTGGACTGAATCAATTTAATTGTGCTTTCAGGAAATGTTCACCTACAGATCATCAAACAAGTACAGAGACAAATCATCTCTGAACAGCATGTTTCAGGTGGTTACTCTCATCCTCAAAAGCAAATCCAGTCAGATTTCATTACAGGAAGAGAATCTGACAATACCATCAACTGCTCCGGTTTGTGCTAAATTCAGAAACCCTCCTGAAGCAAGCTCAATGTTTGTTGTGCTTGCTCATTATCTTATATTCATCATTTTCCATCAGTCTTTTCTCTTCACCCTTTGTGCTCTAATGAGAACTTGACCGAGATCCCACACAAACCACCCCTGCAACAACGCCTGGCGGCTACCATCAAATTTTTTCACCAATTTAAGCAGCCCAGCAAAAAAGGTCAACCTTTTTTTTTTTAAGCTTAGCTGCAACAACCTTCAGCCTAGCTGCAACTAAAAATTTAAACTGGAAAGAAAATTTACACCTCTCTGCTGCACTTTCTCCTTGACTTTTATAATTCATTTTACAGGGTAGGAATAAATGCCAGACTTTTCATAAGCAGTTATCACCCTGTTTCACCAACAGAGAACCTATTAAGGTTTGTTTCATATATCATCTAAATGTAAATATCTTTAAAACCTCACCCACTCCCAGTCATACTTTCCCAAAGCAGTACCATACTACTAATGCTGTGACCCAGCTGTTAAAGAGGTGCTATTCAAGATTACAACTACTGCCCAGCTACACTGTTTGAAAGACAGTATTTTTAGCAGACCCTCCTTTACAATTCACAGTCAGACATCTCAACAAGGCTGGCAAGAGTTTCTTGCTGCAGGCCAACTAAAGCAAACCTAGCATGTTTTGTCATAGAAGTCAAACTAATAATTGAGGAAACCCATGAACATTCTTGCTGGCGTGCTTCAGTGAGGCACAGAGCATCTTGCTTTAAAGTTTATCCTTCCTTATATTTTTAATTACTCAAAACTAAGATTTTTAAAAACAGAGCAGGCCACCTCCTCTCCCCTTCTCTGACCCCAGACTTAAACCTGCTAGACCTTGCAATGTTACAAACACTGGTGTTCTCCTTGGCATAGATACAGATATACACTGCTTTAGACAAAAGTGGAGTCCAACAGGGAAGACTAATGACTTATTTGTCTTCTAAATTGAATCGTGTTTAACCTCACTTGGGAGTTATCAGCAAACCTGATTTCCCAAAGATTCATGCAAAGGGCTGCCATTCAACCAGCGATACCATCTCCTTGCAGGATCTCACAGACGTGCCAGGAATTGAAATGGAAGCACAGTAGATTGCAGTAATGGCTGAAAATAGTTTGGATCAAATCATCTTTGAGATGAATAATAAAAACAGATTTTGCTGAGCATCTTTTTATTAAAACTAGCGTGAGGTTTCAAAAGAAAATTAAGCAAGCCTTCTATAAAGGCAAATACTGCTGGGAATCGTGTCAATAGGGGTAATAGAGATTGGTAAAGAGCTAGGAATAACAAAACAACCTAGACAGTCCTTGGTACAAAGACCAATTCCCACACACACATTCCCCCCCATCAACCATCCACCAAATGAACAATAGCTGATTCTATTTTAGACTTGATATATGCTGAAGATTATGTGTTTCAGAAAAGTTTTTCATATGAAATAGCCTTGAATAGAGCAATCATGACATGATTTGGCTAAAAGCTAAATGGCACAAAATAGCATCTGGATTTTAAAAGGACGACCATATAGGGCATTGGCTGCTAGAGTAAGCTGGAACAAGAGCAGCAGAAACTTTAACATGGACAAGGCCTGCCATTTCTTTCAGAAAGCAATGCCAAAATTTAAAATAAGCACTCCAAAGAGTAATCATTCCAAGGATAAAAAGCAGAAATCCTCCAGACTCATTAGCAGACATGTTAGAAGTAAGCAGAGGAGGAATGGAAAGAGAAGACTACAGTGAAATTGTAATTCATAACTGTTTCAAAATATCATGTCAGTCACATTAAAAACAAACATCATAAAAACGTCTTCCTGCCACATGAAGAAAAAAAACTTCCTTCATAGAGTCTGGGTACAAACCAAGGCTAATCTAAGATCACACATGGCAAATTAAGCAACAGGACTGCAAGTAGCAAAGACTACATGATCATAGAGGTGAACATTAAACATTTTTCCCTGTCAAATCTAATTTCATCAGTTGGAAAAAATATAAAGGAAAGCTATCAATTAATCATAACATAAAACTAGATCACAGTAAGCTTCAGAAGAGATTTTTCTCGGCAAAACTTAAGGCAGTGCCTATGTACAAGATAACAAAGTATCTAAGAATACTACGCAATGCTGTCCTGGTATCTAAGAAATGTCTTTCTGTCATAGAAGAAGCCTTTTATTCCAGTGTTCCCTTCAGCTCACACTCACTTCAGAGCACACTCTCTCTGTGCTAAGTACCATTGGTGAGGCACAGGCACAGGCTGCCCAGAGATGCTGTGGGTGCCCCACTGTTGGCAGTGCTCAACACCAAACTGGATGAGGCTCTGAGCAACCTGGACTCATGGAAGGTGTCCCAGCCCAGGCAGGGGGGTTAAACTAGATCATTTTTGAAAGGTTCCCTCTAACTCAAACTGTTCCATGAGTCTTATGGAATTAAACACAAAGATCTAGACAAGACGAGGTGGGATTTAAAAAAAAAAACCCCACATTTATATTCATTACATCTCAAAATATAACTAAAAACCAATCATCATTGCATCAGGACTTTAATTTATATATACACACACACAAAGCATCAGTGCACATAGACACAGCTTAGCCTCTGCAACAATAAGAACATGCTACTCCCAAAAAGATAGGTTAATAAAGTAATTCAATGAAATACCACTGAAATAATACATTTCTGTCACTCACACTTCAGAAGATCTTTTATTAAAACAGAGTTTGCTAGAAAGTTTGGGTAGACTTTCAAAGAAGATACATGGACAGAAATATTAAAAAAAAAAAATCATAAACAAACCAGAAAATATAGCCTACCAAATATGTTGGTGGAATGTCCTTTCCGGGCAATTGGTTTGAGCTCATTATGTCCCCATCCATATTGCCTATAATTGTCCCAGGCATGCTTCATCATCTAAAAAACAGGAAAAAAATAGGATTTGATTACATTTTAAAATTACTCTCTATGAATACAATATTTTATTCCTTATTTGAGACTTCATCTTTCAGAGGCATCCCAGCATACTGACTAATTACTTTGTCACTGCTTCTATCTGCTACAGAAATCAGATTTTACAGCATGAATAAATTTGGAAAAAATTTCAAGTCTATTTGACTTGAGCTATGGAGCCTAATGCTCGACGTTATGTCGTTTTCTTGCTCTTTCTTTTCCTTTAATATTTACACAGACATTTAAGAATGTAAGCATAAGGAATACATTTAAATGTAAGGAATTGCTGTAAAACTGGCTAATGTCTTAAGACACTAAGTAAAAGAAAAATGTATCTACTGATACCTGAAGCATAAAAAGGATTTATTTACACTGGTACATCCAAGTAGGACTCAACAATCTTGGAAAAGGCATAACAGATTTCTCATTAAGAACATCTACTTGACAAAGATGTACCGTCATACAGCCTCTACCAAAAGAAAAAGCCAAAAGCTTTGCATTTTAGAAAGCATAATGAATGAAGCACTACAATGTTATTAATATTTACTACACAAAACATTTATCTTTTTAATAGATATTTCGAACCACCTAGTAAGAAAATGACATCTAAAATCCCAAAAGGTCTTGCTGACTAGTTGTGCACATCCGCCACTAAGCTTTTATGGATTTGCTAAAACTCTTCAAACTCCTTCCTTGTTAGAAATTCAGCAGCCACCAAACTGCAAAGCGAATGCAGTTTTAAATAAATAAGTATTATTAGTACCTAAACAGATAAAAGTAATAGGAAGAAATTAGATAACAAAAGACAATGACTGCCCCAGACACAAGAACAGTAAGGAAAAACCTTTAGAACAACAGCCATGTGCTTGTATCCACAACATTATAAATATTATATTTTTATTTCATTTAAAAAATGGTATTAAAACGGTGTTAATATAAACAAAATCCCCAAGAAAATGTACAGGACTTAAAATCATGATTTTTCAAAAGTTTGATAAATGCTAGGAGGAGAAATTATGTGAATGTAAGTAACAGAACAATACTAACCCTTTAAGAAATTGAGGCAAGGCAATCTGTTTTCACTATGATTAAAATTGCATGACTGTAATTTTCTTATTTTAATCAGATAGTCACTGTACTCACAGAAAATGTGAGGGAACAAGTAGATGCTGGCTAAAAAATGAGGTGCAGGCAGCTGCCTTACCAGCACTGCCTCACATCTCTCCTCTTACTACCTCTCAGATCCCTCCTCCAATTAAATTCAAGATTTAGTGGAAGTCAGCATCTGAGAATGCCAGATCTTTCAAACTGCATCTAAACTGCCCACTGGGACATGGAAAACAAAGTCTCTGTTCTTCCTACAACCATCAAGAAATCCCTTTCCAAACTACAGAGCCGTAATTCCTCTAAACATAAACACCCTCCAAATTTCCCATGGCTCAGTCAACTCTTGACTAGACAATAAATTTGAACCCCACACGCAAGCCCAAGAAGCTGGGGAGCACTTCTGTGTTAAACTGGCATCAACCTAAGTACAGCTGCCCCTCTCAAGATGCCAAAGTCCCACTCTTACTGCTTGTCATTCAAAGTCAGTTCACATATTGCTTTTAGTATTTGCACTAATTTTGACACCTGATTAGGTCATAATGCTCTAGAATTTCTTTTAGTGTCATGAACTAGCAGTCTAAGAAAAAGTGGATGCAAATACATTAAAAGAGGAGAGAAAATCCATTTCCCTAGCGTTCACAAATGCCTTAGTGTTTACACAGCACTTGTCAAACTGGCCAATTCATAGCTATTGGAACATCAAGATGAGTTAGGTAAAGGGATCCTCTCTTGACAGGTAAGAAAACTGCAGCATGATAAAACCAATAAAAACCTGGTCACAGGCAGTAAGCACAGAAGTTTCTCTGAGAGCTCTCGCTAATGTTGTCCAGAACAAACCTACGACTTTCCATATAAAATTGTTCAGTAACCTAATATCATAGAATCGAGACTCACAGCACTGAGCAGATGGGAAGGAAGCTCAGGAGGCCTCTCCTGTTCAACCTCCTGCTCAAAGCATCATCACTTATGAGATCAGACTGGGATTCTTAAGGCTTTATCTGGTCAGGGTAGACTTTAGGACTGGACACAGTCAAGGCTTCTGTGAAGGGTCCTGCTCTGCAGCCTGCCAGTCCTAAAAACTCTACTTGGGAAAATACTTAAAGGTTTAGAAAGAACTAGAGGATGAAAACTGAAGACCGACCAGTGCACTCCCTGTGTTTGAGAGCAAATAGATGACTAAACAACAATGTGACCATGACATGGCAGATCCAACCAACTGGCTTGCACGTAAGGGAAACTGGGCTTCTGAGATCTTTGGATGCCCCAAATAAATATTTCATGAAGGAGAATCAAATAGCCATTGACATTCTAGCTCTGTAAAAATCTGATGCTATAGGCAAATACCAGAACAGATCAAAACTAGCTAAGTCAAGGAGAAGAGCTTGTTTCCTCACAGCAGAATGTTAATTGTGGAATATTTCATTGTCCTAATTCGCTGTGCTTCTGGGGGAAGGTACGTCTTTTATTACAGAATATTTAGTTCTGAAGAAACCCCCAAAAAGTATGCAAATTGCAAAGGGTTAAAACAGAATACATATAACACAATATGTTTCTCTATATATAATTTATCCTAAGAAAATTGTATTAAGATAGAAACCGCAAAGGATTACATTTCAATGGATGTATGAATTAATACAGAAGTAACTTAAGAAAACAGTGAGACCTGAAAGGCTCTTGAACACAAGAGACTAAGACACAGTTGACTGCATCAACTAAGACTGAGATAAGAAATCATACTTTGAGGAGACTAAGCTACTTTGATAACCACAAACACATCTCTCCTGCCCCTCTGCCTACTCCAAACACTATGAATACAGTGTTTTAAGTTCTCAAGAATCATCTATTACACTAAGTAGCCAACTGATTTTTTCCAGATGAACGCTGACCATTACTCTGGCACACAACTCGCTGCTTTCCTCCACCACAAAGCAAGCAGACATCATGAAATCATGTTAGCAGAGAACTGCACATTACATGCAAGTGAGAAGTCCCACAGCTCTTGCACACAGTATTAAATTTTGTAAGGATGATATGCCACGAGATCTTGTAACAACATGGAGATTTCTGTTACTGCCAGAACAGGTAGCATGTTATACTATAGACAGAACATCTATACTATTGGGAGCAGTTGTGCACACAAAGCTTTGGAGAGACATGAGAAGACAGACGCCTCTGACAGCTACAAAATTTAACTGAGGATAGCATTTTGGCTCAGGAAGTACAAACAACATGAACTCCTGACTGGAAAAACAAAATTATTTCTATAGCTACACTAGGAAAAACGTAGTTTGCGTAGTGAAAGTTGGAAAGGCTGAAGAATAGCTGCAAGCTTTTTCTAAACCAAACTCTGTCTTTAAGAGGAGAGGAAAGTCTCAGAACTGACTGGAACGTCACCACTACAGATAATAGCAAGAAGGTAAAACTATTCGCAAAAAACATACTCAGCCCTTAAAGAACTCAAGAGAGGCACCTTGGGCTCAGCAGAATGAAAATGACAAGCATGGATCAATAACCGTGAAAACCCCAAGACACACATTTCCATAGCTGAAATCTCCATACCTGATAGCCGTTTGACACAGGAAAGGATTGGAGCTTGGGAATATAGAGATCTTGCAATCTGTCCACCAGAAAACAAGCAGTTTTGGCAATGGACTTTTCACTGACACCATTAATGACAGATCTTGCTTTTGAATGCAAAATCATTCATCGAGTATTGGTCTGTTGCATACTAATCTTGAAAATGTTTATTACAGAATGCAATGGAAATAACAACCAGCAAGATGCTGCTGTTAATATGACTTGGTAATTCTACAAAAAAGACTTATTTGGACTCTGCTGCAAGACAGACAGAAAGGCAAGGAGCAGGACATGCCAAATGAAACTGCTTTTGTAGGTCCACTATTATCTAGTTGGTTTTGCTGACTTTAGAACATGTTCATGGATCTAATCCTCTACAGTCACTGGGAAATCAGGTTTCTATAAAGAATTTTTATAAAGACAGAGTAGAAATGATGCCTTTTGACAAACAATAAAAAGAGGTTACAATTATTGAAAAGAGATTTCTAAGGAAGTTCTACCACTACCACAGCATGTCAGAAACAGTAATTCAAGCTAAGAATTGGTTCAAAAACCCCTTTCCAGTTTTAAAAACAGGACAGGCAACTGGCAAACAGAAAGTAGGACTCCTGAGAAACAAGCAAAAGAACCAATTTTCTGGCAAATTGATGTATTTACTGGTTCCTGCCATTCCATCAGGAACATGCATAACAGACAGCAAATAGGTTCTGCTTTCAAAGCAATGTATTCTGCTAAAGGGTACAATTTTGAGAGATTTATATAAACCACCTTCAAACTCTGTTTTAAAATTAACCAAGGACTTGCTAGACAAAATTACTGCTCAATTGGCAGATTAAAAATTGACAACCATTTTTCTACTGTCTGCAAAGAAACATTTTTAGACGTTAATTAAAAAAAAATATATTTTCCTTGTATACTCAGATTTTTGATGAAACTTCGAGAACTCACTTTTTTTTTATTTTTCTGGGAGCTCTAACTCAAGAGAAATTATTTCAGGCATAAGTTCATGTCTTTGTCATGCATTTTTAACCATTGTCACTGAAAAAGTCTGTTTGGAATGTGTTCCTAACACACAGAGAACACTGGGTCTTCTTTTGTCAAATCTGATAACAAACCCATTACTAAAACAAAAACGCTTATCAAATGCATGCAAAGTAGGAAATGCTTTTTGCCGGTATTAAATACTTGAAGCCTTAGATGCCTGATAAAATTACATCGGAAAATCCTTCAGATTGGTGAGAATTGGAACAGCAGATGAAAAGAGCCTAAATTTGGAGAGCTTGCAGCAGTGAACGTTGCTCAAAAATGCTCAAGAAAGCCAAATATTTTTAATCCAAGGTGATGCAGGTATTTTTAACCTTGTGCATCATCATGATCTCAAGAGAATACGGTATTCGCAAGATTGACTGGTGCTGTGTTGTTTAGAAAAGTAGAGCCTCCTGGATCGTCTTTGTAAACAACCACAACTGCACATCAGCCAGGAGAGAGAATTTCCTTTCTTCCAGTCTTGTCCTTTTAGGCCTCAGTCTAAGCATGTCCATCAGCTTAGCCCTGCACCTCTGCCAGTTTTACCCTATCCTTTTTGAAGCTGAAAGGCTGAACTACATGAAAGTTACAAGATGCAGGGGCACCTAAGCTTCATAGGCTACTGTAAGAACCTCATCTGTTTTCTTCTCCTTCTCTGAAATACTGAATATCTGCTCACTGTCTGCTGTTGAGCACTACCGTGACATTTCCAAGGAACTATAAAAAACACAATTTCTCATTCTCAAGTGTACTAAGTCACCTCACAGCTTTTCATACTTAGCATGAAGTTGGAATCTCTCCATCTCCAGCCCCAATATGCATCATTTTACATTTAGCTGAGAAATAAAAAAGGAGATTATCACTCAGTCCCATACGGTTTTTCTGCAATTCGTCATGTTGGCAGCAAAGTTGTCATACCACTACTCATCCATTTTCAAACTCTAAATAATTCATTTGTATAATTCAGAGCACGGATCCCCAGCACATGTCCTCTGCGACCTCCAGTGCTATTTATCTGTACTCTCCATTTCCTGCCTTCTAACCAATTTCTCCAGGCAAACACACAAACTATGCTCCATCCCATGGCTGCTTAGTTCAACACTTTTAAGCAGTGAACCCTGCCAAATACTTTTTGGAAAACTATGTATCAAACCATCTCTCCCTTGTTTACATGTTTATTGACTCTTCTGGGGATTTTCTATGGCTTTGGACACCATGGTATCAATAGAAATAGAGCATGACATCTTATGTATCTGTATGCTCAGTGACTCTACTGCCTGTTCTGGTTTCTGGTAATCTCCAGTTCTCAATCAGCAGGCACAGGGTTCCGCCATGCTTTGGTTTCCCCTTGAATCCTTTTCAAAAACTGATGCCTTGTTAGCCACTATTCCTCTGGTAACAAAGCAGAAAAGAATAGATGCCAGCAATGCAAATCCAGAATCCAAATCTCAGAGCAAACTAACTGGAGTGAACTGCAGGGAGTTCAGGTAGTTCAGTATTGTATGCAGATGGTCTCTGTCTTAATGGAATGTGCTGTGAGAGGTTACTCATCAACTACCAGTAGCTCACACTGCGTATCAATGACATCATTACTATCAATACTTGAGAGCTAACATCACTAGGAAAACTGCATGTTAAGAACACACTGGCATATATTCTATGGAGTTGCTCCAGCAAACACAGAGGGGACTACAGGAGAAATAAGTTAAGATGACTAACAAGAACTTAACAGGGTGCTCTGGCTTTCCAGACTTTTCAAAGTCTCCATAGCTGAAAACACACCTATGGTCACTTGTATAATAGATCATGTGTAATTTAAAATAGAGATCTCTTCAATCTAAGTAATTTATGTAATTTGTTATTTTTGTTACCAGCATTTCTGTTTTACAGGAATAAATGTCATATAAAATACAAAATTAAAAAAAAAATAGCAGTAAAATCAATTAGATTTCATGGAGACTTTTGATTTACCCAGTTCTCAAGATAAGAAATTTACCTGGAGTTTTGTTCATTTTTGTTTGGCTGATAATATCAGGTAAGTGAAATATTTCTGTATTTTTTTGATTTTAATTTGCATGTATGAATTTTAAATACTGCAAATGTGCTAATTCATTGTTGAAAGACAGGTTCTTCTCACAATGGTCTGGAAAAAAGACATCTTTAATAATGAACACCTTCCTGAATTTTTAACATGCTTCCAATACTGCATGACTGCTGGAGAATTCCGTAATTTCTACAACTTGACTAAATTGATTCATTTTTAAAACACCCTCAAACAAAAGCTAGCATTCTTCATGAGTAGCACATTTTAAGTTACTAATCAAATCAACATATCCCAGGATGTGCAGCTGAAATATTGCAAATGAAGCTTCCATTCTTCTATTCCAGTAAAATAAATACACTGAGCTGCAAAGCTTCTCACTAAATAAATGATTGATTTAACAATGTAAAATGAGTTCTTTATTAAATCATTCCAACAAGCTGGGGCACAACTTTGTTCAGGGCCACTCCTAACATGCCCGTACTGGCCAAAGTGCCAACTGAACAATACTCATTCTAATATATAAATATAAAATTAGTTTACCAACAGGCCTGATCAAAAAGGTGTTATCCTTAACTTACAGATTTCACTAATTCAGTAAAATTAAGATAAGCTTTAAAAGAGTGTAGCAAAATTAACTGAAAGCCAACTTACCTGTTCTCAACTTCTCAAATTACATTGGAAAACCCAGAACACAAAGAATCCAAATAGTGTGCAAACAAAACCAACTAATAAACAATGTGTGTGTATACACATAGATACAAAGAGATTTTTATATGCACATACTTATATAAAATGTGCATGTATGCATTTTATACAAACATTCACACTGCAGGGAGTGTTACTCTAAATACTGTAGTCACTCTAAATACTGAAAAAGTTGGGCCATGATACTTATGTCCTTCAGTTTCAGGAAGTAACTGAAGGAATATAAGCCAGGAGCAGTGAACTACAAAATATAATGCAAAACTCTTAAACAGGCATGGATTATTACAAGCTGATGTTGCAACCAACTAGAAGTCCAAGTGAATTTGACCAAGGAAACAAAGACTGTAAAGTGTCAGCAATAATGAAATTGTTCTAAATTGGTTTTAGATATTGAAAAAAGGTCCCCCAGTCACAGAAGGCAGCCTATTTGGCTAGATCAGAAACACTGCAATTAGAAACAATAAATGAGATTAGCATTGAAAGTTGTATGAATAGTAACTACGAAAAGAGGCCTGAGGCAGCATGAAAAGATCTCTGGATGATTAAGTAATTATTTCTTCTATACAGCACTTTTCTCAATAATCACACAAAATAGAACTCAGGTAAAGGGATACTTACTATTTTTAGCCCAATTCCTCAAAAGAATGAGGCTTAAGCAATCTTGCTGTCTGTACATCCATCATGTGACATATACATTAACAGTAGCCTTTTAATCCATTTTCTAATTTCACACTTGATTTTAAAGAGCCGGAGGAACCAGATACTCTACTTTTTGTGTTGAGGAAGAGAAAAAATATCTGTGGCTCAGTACAGCAAACAGGCACAAATTGGTGCCCTGACTGAGACAAAGGCAGTTATAATTCAACCCTTTACTCATTCAGGGGGCAGCATTTAGCACACCAGTAGTTCTAAAGAAGGCACAGAACATGCTGCAATTCATGCAGTCAAACAGGAAGGTAAGAGGATAATCACAGCAACAGGTGCATGATGAGCAGAGGGTGGTATAAGGGGATGTAGCTCAAAAATCCTTAGGAAACCATTAGTTTTGCCGCTTATAAAACAGCCTGTTACTTATCAACAGTATTAGCAGCCTCTTGAGTATCATCCAGAGACCATGATGAAAATACATTTTAATTACTTTGCTTCTTGGCACATATCTGTGAGTACTTCTGACATTGCCTCCACTAATATTAAATAAATTAACTTCCTACCTTCCCTTCACACAGGCAATATATTACAACTCTAATTTTAAAAGAGGATAAATGGAAAGTTTTGCTGAGGGAAGTTCATTGGCAAAACAACTCAAGTCAAAACATCCCCAGCTTCCCAGACAGATTTGTTCCTCACTTATGCAAAGCATTCAAACTTAACTCTTTCTACAGGTGCCATATGTCACAAATGACCTTCAACTTGGACTAGATGATCCTTAATGGTCCCTTCCAACCCAAACTATTCTATTATTCAATGACCTTTAATTCTGGCGTCTCCACTTCCTGGATGTCCATTTCACAACAACTTTTGCTTAAATGTCTTCTCCACCTTTGTTTGTTTGGGCTTTTTTTACCAGAAAACTGTGACACGCAGGAACAGAACCAGAATTTTGCTGTGTTGAGAACAGTTTATCAGAAAGACATCACCTTGCCATCCCATCTTATTAAACATAAGAGCTTTTAAACTGCATAAGTAAGAATGGAACTGATGCCTTGAGAAGGGTGACCTGGAAGAGAAACTAGACAGAGCTAGAGAATAAAGTAGATATTTATTAAAAGGCCTTTAAGGGTAAACCTTGGGCAGTACAAGAGCCTGGCCAGGGCTACACCCAAGATAGACCCAAAATGGTCACAAAATGGACAACCGGTCATGAGGTTTCACATTTTCCTAAGTTTTGATCCGTTTTCATATTGGGGTTAATTGTCCAATTACAGCTTCAGGTTATGAAATTCCACCCTCCTTGTTCTCTCCCCTCAACCCTCTGTTTATGCTTTTTTGGGCCTGAAACTTGTAATGGTTGTCCTTGGTCTCCAGCAGGAAAAGGATTTGTTTTGTGTCCCTACTCTGTGAAGAGAGCTTACTAACACTTCACACGAGGCTCAGAGCTACACACCTAGGCAGCACAGAATCTGAAAAATATGAAAGCTAAAATTCAAGGTATTAGTACAGGCAGCAGCTTCAGTCTGTTCATAGCTCTACCTTACCTCTGTGGACACCACACCTCCTCTGAGCTCGATTTTTAAAAAGTGTATTAACAATTAGCACTGTGTAATTAGACGACTGCATATTACAACAAATACAGAACAAGTAATAGAACAGAAGCTCCAGAGAACTCAGGTTTCCCAATCTATCTGAAACCTACAGCATTATTATTTAGCTGTTAAGTTTACCATGTGCACTCGTGTAATGTTCTGGAGAAGCTGTGTTCCAGCTGACAGGCTTAGTCAACAAACATCATCCTACCTCAGAATAGCTGGGGTTGGAAGGGACCTCTGGAGAGTATCTGGTTTCACCTCCTCGCTCAAGTAGGGTAATTTGACACAAGCTGTCCATGTCCATTCCCAATCATTTAATGAGTATTTCCAAGGAGGGAGACTCCACAATCTCTGTAGGCAACCAGTGCTGGGTCGCTCTTGCAATAAACAATGATTTATGCTGTTCAGATGGAGCTTCCTCTGCTTCAGTTTGTGTCTGCCACTGGGAATCACTGAAAAGAGCCTGGCTATGTCTTCCTCACATCCTCCCTCCAGGTATTTTGTAAGAGTCCCTCTCTTTTGAGCCCAGCTGCCTCATCCTTTACTCAGATGAGAGATGCTCCAGTCCCTTAATCACCTTTGTGGTCCCTCACCAGACCCTCTCCAATATGCTCATGTCTCTCTCATAGTGGGGAGTCCAAAACCACACAAAGGACTCCAGGTATGGCCTCACCAGCGCTGAGTAGAGAGGAGGGATCACCTGCATAGGATTAGGACCATTATTGGATGAAATACACTATTTTAACAAGTATCCTAAATGAGTGGTGGCAGTAAAAAAACACTGTGACATCTTAGGCTGAAGTGAAAGAAAACATGAACCCTGAATAGTGTGAAAAGAATTACATTTCCCTTATTTGACTGGGCAAAATTTACCTTCCCAGAGAAATAAAACTCACTATAGTTCACAGAGCACCATGCAATGACTACATCAAAAGTGAATGGAAAAAAAAATATTCTGAACAACTTTAAAGAACACAGTAATGGAAATTAAGTACCAAAATCCCAAGTGCTCAATGATTTATGGCAAATTTAACTTGGAAAGGAAGCCAATGACTTCCAAAAGACAGGATTTGTTCTTCATTTCTCTGCATTAATCACAATGAAAAGACACATCTTAAAGCCTTGCTGTAAAATTATACAAGTTGCACTTACGATCCTAAAAAACCCAAGATTTTCTATCTTCAATATTTTTATTTTACATAGTACAAAAAGCCAAAATATGCAAAATACAAAAGCCTACAAAGCTAAAGTGTAGCAGCAAGAAGAATTTTCAATGTGTTTGTTCTTAAAGTACCAGATAATTAAACACCACAGCATCTTTTAAAAGCCTAAACAGCAAGCTAATATGCCAGAGAAGCTCTATAAAGCATGTATGGTAAGCAAGTGGAAAAACATTTACTTGTAAGAGTTGCCACTGTTCAACTAAAATAATCAGCCAACTCATAAATGCTCCTTAATGAAAAAATTAATAGAAGAATATAGACAGATTATACAATTTTGTAAATTAAACTTGAGAATACAATGTAACACTAAATACCATTATCAGAACCAAATGACACACAAAAACAAAACCAGTAAGATGCAGATTCTGCTCCCAGTTGTATTCCATGACCTTAAGAAGCCTCCCTCTCTGTGCTCAGGAAACATTCCTATTATATAAGGCTTTCAAATAATTTGCAAAGCTCTCTTAAGAGCATTAGACAATTTTTTTTACTTTTATATGCACTATTTTCTAAAATCAAAATATGCCTTTTTAAAATATTAAGCTACTGCCAGACCACTTCTTATACAGAGATGTTAAAAAAAAGCAGCCTTCATCAAGTTGCTATTTGGAAAGAAAAACTGGTAATATATTTTCTGCAAAAATAATAGAAACTGAATCCTCATTTGAAAATTTTCTCCCAAATGTAAAGACTCATGTGTGTTATGAAGAGCCCCCACCATTCCACTCAATGCTACAGTTTTTCACCATTTCATAGGAGGTGAAATAGGCTGTATAACAACATTCATTTTGTGAATTTGAACAGTATAAGCTGTTCTTTGAAGTGAAGTTCCTCAAATATGTATCAGGACAATTCACAGTAAACCAAAGCAGGTGAAATGCTTTCTTGAGACCACCAGAAATTCTGAAGCTAGATATGTAGCCTCCAAAGAGCCAGTAGCTTCCCTGGGCTGTTTTCAGGCCTCAATCCAGGCAATCATAATGTCTTACATGTCAAAAATTAACTTTTTTTTTTTTCTGCTAAGTCTCTATCTACGAAGACTATTTGTATTATTCTACACTGGTTACATAAAACAGTGAGGGAGGAACTCGGCGATGAACATATTTCACAATGCACTTCACATCTCTGAAATTGCTGCAGACTTCTCTGAGACATCTGATGCTGTCAAAAACATTTTCTTTCAGACAAAATATTCTTCATTTGGCACTATTAATACACGTTCCATCTCAGCCACATTGTTCCATCAATGGCTCCTCAGCATTACCATTTGTCCGTTCTCCCTAGCAGACCTCCCACTCCGGTGTTCTATGCCTTCACGCATCTAGCTGTAAAAGTGACAATCTCCTGCCTTGCATGAAACAAAAATTAAAAATTCTAGAAATCACCTGGTAGCTACAGTATTAACACAACTGAGTCAATGAAGGCAATTCATATAACAAAGAATTTCCAGTCATGCTCCTGTGATCCTGGGCTGTTACAAGTGCAGTGCGCGCACAGGTGAAAACTACTCCAGACAAAGGCATTATTATCCTAACTGAAGGACTTACCCACTTAAAACATAGTCCCGCAAAAACCTATGGTCTGGTAATGAAAAGCTACACTTCAGAAACCATAATAGTAGTCATCAACAAGTTATGCAATAGAAAAACAGCTTGTCAGTGTGACTCACATGTAGGCTGATCATCAAAAAAAGGAGTAAGCCTTTCACAGCACAAGGTGTGTGGCAATTGCAGTTAAGGATTACCACCTGGTGATTCTTACTCACAAACTACCCTGAATTCCTCACAATTTGCTACACCTTTAGGTTTAGATCAGCAAGAATGGTCCAAATTTTACTACTTTTTCATGAGACCAAGAAAATTGCCCTTCTATACTAACCTAGAGCTTACCATCTCTCAGTCTACATTTTGACCAAACAACTTCAGAAATGCAAATACTAATTTTCAACCCCTTTTCCAATTCCAGACTTGGTCTATAAGAACTTTGGTTGATTATTTTTTCCAGCTAGTTCTTTGCTGTTAGCTGTGCTCAGTAATTTTGCACTACTTGGTAAACCATATTTTATTCTATGCATTAAATCCATCTCAAAGGTATTTTGCTACAGCAATCTGCAGTAAAAATTAAGAAGTGTTTACAACCAAGCCGCTTAATGTTCACCCTACAAAAACATTTAGAAAAGTAAAATGCTCTGTACATTCTCACTGAAAATGTTTGCAGATAAATCAGAAGAGCCTTTTCGACTCCACAATTCAATGCTGTCCTTCGGGAAGCAGCCCTAACCAAGCAGGGTCAAGGAGGCCCAATATTGCAGACACAACTTCCTAGGCAAAAGTACTTCCGCAGTAATCACTAACAGGCACATCTTCCAGAGAAGGATTTGCCATTTCAGATATCCAGATTGTGACAGGGTTCTATATGGAGTAACTACTACAAATAGTGATACAGCTCCACACTGCATCACTCATATATAATAAGCAGTTGCTCATTACTTGTTAAGAGTAGATTCCATCTAGCCATCATTAATATTCAAAGAAGAATTCCAGCTTGGGAGATCTACTCAAAGAATAGGTCATCTACCCTCGAGAATGGCATGAATCCATACCACTAAGCCAAAGAAATTCCTTAAAATAATTTTTAAATTGTTATCCAATGAAGTATTAACACTCCAACACCAGAAAAAAACCATAATGCTGATGCTGGTTAATACTTGTGCACTTTCAGTTTACTAAATGATCAGTAGATCTGGTTTTCTTCTTTAATATAAATCATAGCAACTAAATGCCATGTAAATAACTGCTGTCAGATACAAGAACAAGTAGGACCACATCATCATCATCAATCATCTTTACCTCTTTAACTTTGTTCCTCTTCTCTCGGATATCCGGGTCTGCTGGTTCTCCGCTGTTTATCCCTATCAGGTTTGGTAAAGGAACAGGGGGCAGTGGCTTGCTGTCTTTCTTTTTCAATTCTTGCACTACTTTGTTCTTTTCTGTCTGAATCTCAGCTTGAATCTCATCCCGTGATTTCTTCAATTTCTCTTTAGCCTCTTCCAAAGCCTTTTCATGATCTGCTCGGATCTTATTTCTCAGACGTTCCTCTTCTTCTCTAGAGACACAAATGCTAGTCAGCATCTCATTACTAAAAACATATTGCTTATCAACAAACTGCTGCTTCAACAGAAGCCACGTCCTAAGTTGGTTTTCTCTAAACAATTCTAATGATTCAGACAAGTTTATTGATTTATGTTAGTGCACAATCCTACATTATTTTAGCCAGGAACCTCAAAAGAACACCACACACATCCACAATCCTATTGAGAAAAAATTTATCATTGGAATTTTTTAGATTGTCGTCGCACCTTTGCTTGTCCACTCAAGAATTTAGAGTTGTACTTCAACTACAGGATGTGTGCAGAGGTACATCTAGCAATAATTCAATAATATTTCTTTTAAGACATCAGAAGGGCTCTTCTTCACCTTCTCTACAATAAATGAATCATATACAACTTGACAAGATCTGAAACAACCACTACCAAAAAAAAAAAAAAATCACAGCCATTTCATTTATTAACAACCCCCACCACAGCATGTTTTCCCTTCAATTCACAGCTCACTGTTCCAATCAGTACAATCCTTAAACCATCAATCCTAAAAGCAGAATTAATTATAAAGCCATTTAGGAGAATAAGAGCTTTTGGTAAAACATGACTTTGAAATACACTGTCAACAAAACTAACATCATCTTGGTTTTAAGCAGTATCTCACAGTGTATTCTTTAATGATCAGTTAAGGTTTTGAGATTTGCACACAGAAAGAAGAGTACTGTTCTAAAGCTTAGTTTAAAAAAGAAGTTATTCTAACAACAGACAAAAATGGCCCATTCCAGTCCTAAAATATTTCAAGACGTCAGAAAGACACACATCAGACTCTCAATAAAGCACCACCTTTTCAAGCTTCTTTAAAAAACAGAGTTGCTCAATGACTAATGTAAGCCAAAAAAAGTTGTAGGCATTTAAAACAAGCATTAGGTAAAAAAAATTCACATCACACAAAGAGTACTTTATTAGCTCTTACATTTTTCCAAAGTGCTATTAGGTTTGCATTTAAAATAAATTATAGCAGCATTATTACCTTCAATATATCAGTACTAGGAATACAAAGCAACATTTTAATAGATGCACTAATGTAAATGCTTTCAAACTGAAGTTCTTCAGCCACTTTTCTCAATATGATTCCCACCACATCCATATTTCTTCCAAACAATAAAAAACCAAAGGACTGAGATCCTCAGTTTGACTGTCAAATCCAAGAACATTAATACTATCTAACGGTATCAGTGCCTCTCTCCCTTAATTGAGAAGCAAAGAAAAAACTTTCAAAGCAGCAAAATACTATCCTAAAAAGAGAAAATAAGTAATACCATTTAGGATAACTTTTGCTTCTATTATGACCCACTTACATGAGAAAATAACTTCCTTGTATTCCTGCAAAAGCTGTTCACACTGTTGTGGCAGTAATATTGTTCTCAAATATCAATAACAAAAGCAGACAAAACTTTCTACCACTTGGATGATTTGAAGCTTTGGAAAGCTTTCCCAAGGCTTGCAGAGGGCTCTGCGTAAGAGAGGGACTAGAGAGAAAGAGAATGAGGTCACCAGAAGAAGACATCACTCCCACAGTCATGTTCTCCCCAAGAGACAGCATGATGTACAGGGGCCAAAGAGGTGCTTGACAGAGAATGAAAAATCTGAAATGTTACTGAATGGTAAAGAATCAAAATACTTCAGTGTGGGAATAATGTATTTTGCAGGTACATTTCTCAAATTCAAAACTCAGTTTCTGGAGGCAAGTGACAGTTTTTACTTTCTGACTAAATCCACTAACATTCTGCTGATAGAGAATGAAATTCTTTTTGGAAAGGATCAACCATCCTTAAAATAACTGCATTTTTATGAGGGAAAAGGTAACAGTGTATCTCAGACCTTAATAAAAAGCTGGTCAAGGTATATTTACATTAACCTAATTGCTTTATTGATAAATAGAAATATGTTCAGTAAAACACATGGTTAACTTGTAAGTCCCCAAATACAATCCCCCTGTGTGAAAAAGAATTACAAAGTTTGAGTAGTTACAGTGAGTCTGATTCACTGAAATAAGTCACTGCTGATGTCCTTTGTGGACCTTCACAACTGCACCATAGATATCAAGTGCCAGGAAGATTTCGCTTTTACCTTTTAAGTTTTCGGTTCCAGGTGCTGCATGCAACAACCATAATATAAGTTCCATTACTCTACAAATTTCACGTGTTTCTAGATTCAGACTGCATGAAACAGCCATAAACTGGAAAACAAGTTTTGAACTCTCATCTCTCTACACTTCAGGAACCACTGTATGAACGTACAAAAGCTGTTGATTTCTAGAGCACTATAATCCAATCAGAGTCATTAAGAAAGTTTGAATGGCACAGTCTGCTTTCCTTCAGTCACTCAGAAGAAAATACACAGACTCAATAGAGATGAAAAATCACAATGCTAACTGTATGATCAGCTCAAAGCCTTTCTTCTAGAAAAGTGACATTTTGAGATAAACATAAGAAAACAGTAAGATGAAGAGAAAGGTCAACAGGTATTTGAGGGAGTTTACAGGAGATAGTACAAGAGCTTCTTTCGCAGACACATATTCTCTGTGCAATTACCAATGATGGACAGCATGAGCTACATGATATGTCATATTCTACATGCCAGCTGAAGACATATTTTATCAAATATATTCAAGTGTAAGACCCCAATAGAAGAAAAATCACATCCCTAAACAACAATACCACATGTTTCTTCTGAGTTCTTAAGCAACAAGAATTAAGTGAAAATAGAGAATAAAGTTAAGAGAATGAGGAGACTGATTATGTGTGAGCAGCTGACACCCCCTCAAGTCACAAACAAACTCCCTGGCCAGTAGAGAAAAAAGTAAGCAATAATTTAATACATGCAGGGAGCACTATATTAAAACACTCATAATTAGAGACCTTAGAAGGATCAATCTAAAAATATAAGATTGGAGAGAATCCCAGCATAAAGAAGTATACCAAAACCTGTCAAACTGCTTCCGTATCCCACCCCCACTTCCAAGCAACATAGGCAAGCTCTTAAAATTTGAAGTATTTTGAGTAAATCTTCAAAACCTTACCTATCAGAAAGCTACTTTCTTCCAGTCATCCCAAAAGCTTATTCAAAAGTCTGAAGAGAGATTCAAGTACCATAAAACTACAGCAGTAGCTACTTTAAAACAAGCAATGTTATTAAAATAAGGTGTGATTAGACTGTTTCTGCCAAGAAGAACCATAAATAGATCTAATAATTAGAATCTGAAACTTAGAAACAGGTGCAAGTTTTTTAAACAACCACTGCAATGAGCTACTGCAGCTGCCTATGCAGGAACACAGTACGCTCTCAAAGTGTCCACAAGCTGCCTAAATATCATTCAGAGAAGACCACAAATTATAACGCTTGACACCCAAATCACCAACTGGAACTTAATGTGCTTTAATTATGCACAGTAGCGAGTCTTCTGAACAGCTACCAAGCCTCACTTGTCAAGACAATGACTTTTAACAGAAGTCTTTAATATCTGCTGTGACACAACAGGCTCTTTAAAAGCAAACTGCAAAAAAACCCACCTCTACAAATTCATTCAAATTTCTTTGTGAAATTCAAGAAAAACAGAAATAAAAACTAGAACAGAGTCAAGAAAAGCAAACAGGCCACCAGCAACTGTTCTTGCCACTAAAAAGTAGGCCACCGCCTTACTATACCAAAAGGACACACAGTTTATTATCATTTGGATTTTCAGCAGATGGATAGACAACTGTTAAGAGGGCATAACTATTTGTGTAAGCCAATCATTCAGAAATAACCTCCTGTGTGGAAACCATGAACTTTTAACTTTTACCCTTTGGTCAAGCTTGATCTTCAACTAGAGGCTACTTTCAGAGACAGTGAAACAAACAAAACACAACCAAACAACAAACCCAAAAAAAACCCCAGGCACTAACTGTACCAAAAAAAAGAGAGTTTGAGAACACCTAAAAAACATTTCACACATCAACTGCAAGACTTTACTCCTGTCTTTCAGCACACACGGTTTTATAATATCCCCATATATCACAACCCCATTACGTTCTCTCAGTATATGGTGAATATGCAGCCATGGCATACAAGAGGCATGGACATACATATACTGCCCTTCACATGACTGGAGTCTGCAGGAGGAAGAACTGGAAGAACCAAGCAGTCGTGCTGGGCTTTGTTCTTCCTGGATCACCATTCCTGTATGGATGGCTACATTGCTCTTTACTGTCAAGTATGTAGAGAAAAAGAGGCTTGACTATTTTTTTCTAATGTTTGGTTTTCATCATGATCATCTTGCAAAAGTTACCACTTTGTCCCAGTTTGCTGGGCTGCTCTGAGAGATCAGAAGTACGCTCATGAAGGAGTACCAGAGCTGTATGTGTCTGTGACAGCTGAAGAGGGAAGCTCCACCATTAACAGGGAGGCTGTTATTTAGCCTTCTTCCCCAAGGGAGTTAATTACAGTTCATTATGACATCAGAAGAGAACACATCTAATACACTTCGAAAAATCACTGTTAAACAACTTTTCCATATACAGAAAGCTTGTGGAAAGGAATCTGGGAATCCTGGTCGATGGTAAAATAAATCTGAGCCAGCAGTGCCCTGGCAGCCAGGAGGGCCAGCATTGTCCTGGGAAGCATCAGGCACAGCATCACCAGAAGGGCAAGGGAGGCAGTTGTACCGCTCTGCTCTGCAGTGGTGCAGCCTCACCTCGAGGTGCTACAATATGAGAAAGACAGAGCTATCAGAGAGTGTCCAGAGGAGAGCCATCCCCTGATGGTGAACCATCCCCTGATGGTCAACTCATTCAAGTGGCTGAGGTCACTTGGTCTGTTCAGCCTGGAGAAGAGGACACTGAGGAGAGACCTTACTGCAGCCTGCAATTTCCTCATGAGAGGAAGAGGAGGGGGAGGCACTGATCTCTTCTCCATGGTGACCAGTGCCAGGACCTCAGGAAATGGCCTGAAGTTGTGTCACGGGAGGTTCAGGTTGGACATTAGGAAAACGTTCTTCACCCAGAGGGTGGCTGAGCACTGAACAGGCTCCACAGGGCAGTGGTCACAGCACCAGCCTGACAGAGGTCAAGAAGCATTCGGACAACACTCTCAGGCACACGGTGTGACTCTTGGGGTTGTCCCATCAGTACCAAGAGTGGACTCAATGATCCTTGTGGGACCTTTCCAACTCAAGATACTCTCTGATTCTGCAAGTTATTACCCAGAAAATTACCCCAAAACCCAGATTCCTCAAGTGGTTTCTTTTAGATAAAGATGACAGCAGAATTTATTTCTAGCAAGTGGTTAGATTTGCATATGGCATGAGCACTGTTCAAGAAACAGAAGGAACATGAGAGAGAATCCTTATTCAACTCCTATCACTCTCCACCTAGTTTTAGCTTTTTTCCCCTCTTGCTGAGACACCTCCTCTTGACCTCCTTCATCTTCCTACCTTTCTTTACTATTATCTGCCCCAGCTCAGGCTTCACTAGCTTGCTTCCTTGGTCTTCAACAAGGTCATGGTCACCACTCTGGATGCCAGTCCTCCTCACTGTAATCATTCAACTTATTTGGACAATACTAGGGAGAAGAGAGAATTCACTGACACAGGCACTCTCCTTGAATCCTAAATAGCCCCACAAAGTCTACACAAACCTTCTCCAAACAAAATTTCCTTCCACTCCTCTGCAAGAAATGATGCCCCTAATTGATCTTGTTTGCAGCCAAATCTGAGATCAAGAATCTGGGCTTTCAGCCACCTTCATCACTGCCCCTCAAGACTTCTCATCTCTGTGATGGAAGCTCACAGATCCTGTTTAAGATCTGGTCTCTTGTTTAATCCAAAACTTTAGCCCCTGACATTTCTTTGTAGATAGCTGGGTGTCACCTTCAAGGCAAATAAACGGTAACTTAATTTTTAATCTTCCTTCCATATCTTTTGTTTAGCAGTGGAAACTTCTCCATTGTCTAGATTGCCAGTGTCTGGGCATTCTTCCCATTTTCTAGAACCTGACTACACCTAATTTACCTGCTTAGTTGCCAAGTATTTTAAATTCAGTCTTTCTTAACCCATACCATTAAAAGCTCTCAAAACTTGATTGTGCCCTTTCATTCAGCAATTCCACCAGGAAGACAAATCACTTCACTACTGACAACCTTAGACTGGCCTTTCTGAATTTTTCCCCTGCAACTGTAATTCATCATGCGCATTTTTTAAGAAACACTCAAAAAACATATCTACTTCCAGAAGCCCAGTATGTTAAATTCACAGACTTCTATGCTGGCCATTAGGGGCCACTTCTGGTTGTTTCCTTTACACTCCTTTACTGTCTCTACATAATTATTCTCCTTTGTCTTGTAATTTAGGTATGGGCTTTGGAAACAGCTCCAGAACAAGGACAAGCAAAATCCTGGGGGAAATATATTTAGAGAGAATTTAAAAAATGCAGATTGAATGGGCACACAGAACTTGCAGAAGGGAGTGCAGAGTTGAAGCACATCCCTTATGCATGAAGTCCTCTACAAAACAAAAAAACCCAGAATATTCCTTGGTATCTTGTATAGTATTTTGGAACATAGCCAGGACCTTCATGAATCTTCATATGCTAATAATTTATTAATAAAGAATGTCAACATAAAAGATAACTCATAGGGCTTCTTTACAACTATAATAAAAAGAACAAAACATACCTTCCAGTCAAGAACAAAACAGTATAGCTAACACTATCAAATGTGGAACATGTATAGCCTTTGAAGGAAGAAGGAAAAAAAAAAAGATATGCAGGTAAGGGGTCATCCTTTGGGAATTATTTGCTTCCTTTGTTATGAATATTTACACTAATAGAATTGGTAAAACTTATTTTGAGACTCTGTCAAGTGGTGTGACCACTAGCAAAGACAGCTGTTCCTCACTTCTGTCTACAGCAGCCACGCAATTCCAAAAACCAACTTAAAAAAGATGAGGCTGTCAAGCTCAGGAAGCACTGCTATAGCTGGTACAGTCAGCCCAAGTTTTACTAGGGAAGAAAGGCAATTGTTTTCTACAAACACTCCTACACTTGCACTTACATGAGCAGCCAGGCATTTGTCAACGCTAAGAAGGGTCACTAGAGACTGTGTAAACATTTTAAGCTTACATGAAACTTCTTTGGTTTGTAGTTACCGTATCAGCTGAAACAGATTTTCAGAAGACTCAGGAAGAAAAATTTCAGGAAGAAAAATAAGACTACAAGAGCAAGGAATGCAACTTTCACTAGTGGTGAGCAAACAAAATTACACGTTTTCAACTAGATATAAGCAAACTCATTTAGTTTTCAGTGTCTTAATGTCGTTCAGGTACAAAACCACTTCATTAGAAAAAGCAACAGTTGCACAAAGTTCAACAATGTAGAGTCTTCAGTCACTACAGCTCTATGAAACACATCTCTTTGTATCTCTTCTGCTTCTCCAATGTAAAAGAGAATACAACTACATTTGCCTCAAGGCACTAACACAATAAAAAATAGACATTATTTCAGATTTTTTGATGATTAACAGAACTTGAGTTAACATCTGCAACTAATTACTTCTGTGCAGAATATTAAGCCTCCTCAGAACAAGGTCTTAAATCTGTCAAAGCACTTACAATGCTAATACAGAGTGGAAAACAAATCTTTTAGGAATCAATCTTATGCCTAAAAAAGGACTCTGAAAAGTCTACAAAAAGTTCAGGAAATTTAGGATCTCTTCCTGTTTCCTCAAGAAAACTGAATGAAAAGAATGGTGGTACCTTGCCCTGTGTAAAACTATTTTAAATAGCTTCCTGTATTCTAGCACCATACTGAACTGGAGCATCAGATCTTCCTTTCCAACTAGTACCCAAATGAGACAGACTTTAGGTTTTAAAAGTAATAAAGATGAAAGAGCTTTACAAGAAATGGGAGCAAAAAGTACGTATAGACTACAGGAATAAGAAACAGAAAAAGGAATCAATACTGAACAAGAGAATTGGGTAGGATAAAAAGTTCACAGTTCTCCATTCGGAAATGTAAGGTTTATTTTGATGTGGGGTTTCAATCCACCAAAAACTTGTAGGATTATTTTAATTTAGGATTCATTTCAGAAGCCTGTTACAACTCACAATGTCAAACCACAGTATTTTCTACTACAAGTCACTCTATGTCACTGGAAACACCGCTGCTATACAAATTTAAACATGTATATAGCAATGTATTTACACTCTACTCACTACAGTCAAGTGTAAGACAGCACAGACCAACATGTTGCATACTGTATTATTTATTGACACAAAGAACAGTTTGAGCAAGGCAGAATACACAGCTGGTCCTGTGGTACTGGGGAATTAATGAACTGAGTTCTCCTGCAAGACCAATGCATAATCTCTGCTTCCTATGAAAGAAAGAATTTTTATAAATAAGCACATTTACATATAGGATAAGGCAGTCCCATTGATGTTGATGGCCCAGATCAGACACTGAAGCATATGCTCAAGCAGAACTAAAAGGAACCACAGTACTCCCACATACAGCATTAAGCTCTTAAATATTACTGCTAGTCTGCTACTATTGCCCAAAACTAAGTTTCCAATAGGAAAAAAACCCAGAGATTTAAACCCATCAACACAAGCCATAAAGGCAAATAAGAATGGTACATTCTATGTAGTGGCATACATTACAGAAGTTGCTGCAGAGTCTGAAGCATCAGTGCATTTTTCCATATCACTCAAAGCTCATCCTTCACAAAGGTCACCATGCTACAATCTTCACAAGCATTACTTCTTTTTCTTTATTCAATACAAAATTGAGTATTTGTAAACACCAGTTTTTCACTATGATAAACAAAGCTGCTTTGATAGAAGTTTTTGTGGGGAAAAGTTGCTAACTTAGCTACCCAACATTAAACAGAATCCTACAATTAGCTAGACTTAGCTAATTTTAGATTTAAAAAAATAGATTCAAACACCTAAACCCAAGAATATCACTGGTTTCTGCTACATCCTAATTTTCACCCTTTCAAGCACACGCAGACCCACAAGTTGCATGCCCAACTACTGCTCTACAGAACATTTTGATACTCCTTGGAGTCAGAAGTTTTGGATTTTTTCAGAAACACAATTCTTCAATATTTTGTACCTAAGGAAAATTAATCATGGGTTCCATTTTGTACACCACCAGCAACTGTTTCAGTGTATGCTCTACAGTAGCTTGAATTACATGTTCAGCACTACTACTGACTTGCTAACCCTTCACCCTCTGTACCACCCACATTGCCCAAGAGTTGTGCCAAGACAGGATGCTGGGTTCAAAATCTCAGATTCGTACAGGAATTTTGGGAGGATATGGGGCAAACACAAGAACAAAGTGACAAACAAAGAACTGCAATCGTACATGTACATTATACACAGTATCTTGCTCTCCCTCCTTTTCTGATCTTCCCAGAATTATAAGTCTCTCCTTTTACATGTGATACTATGAGAGGAAAAGAAAAAGTTTCTGGAAGCATGGCAGAAAAACTCCAGGAGTAATGGAAAGGACCCAAATAATAGCCTCTAGAAACTGAAGTTCTGAGTAGGAGCTTTAGTCAGTTGAAAAAATTTATTTTGCTTCTACATATGCACATGTTAAAGCAAAGGAATTTTTAGCACATCTACTGACGTGCATATGCCCTTGTTCAGGTTGTTCAGCTCAAATAAGAGAATGATATTTGTTTGTGTAATAATCTATGAAGAGTTTTTGAACATTTCACCTGACATATAGAAACAGCAATATATGAAAATCTTTGGCAAAAGAGAAAAGGATTTTGCCTGTTACCTTCATAAGATTATAGCTTTTAAACTTTCATTCAGCAGGTATCAAAAGCTTGCTGCAATCACTGTATAAGATTATCACAGTGAAAGTTGCATTAATTCCTTGCAATGAGAAGTGCTTAATACAAACGCTTCAAATACTTAATAGAATGGAACAGCCTCATTCTCCACATGTGGTAGGACAGATGCTTCTGTGACATTCTACACAGACATAGGCTTGTTCTAAAATTAAAGAACAAGAGGGGACATACTTGAAAAGAATTTGTCAAAAAAAAACCCACACTAAATGTGTGATGAACAACAGAAAGAAGAAAACCCCTGGTCTAGTCAGGTTTTGGATAAAAGACCAAGCAAACCATAACATAGACCAAGAAAACTTTTCAAGCAACACAGTTAACAGCAAACACCTCTATCAACCCCCTTTTTCAATTTCATTTTGTTAAGAACAGGGTTTGAAAATTTTATTTAGTTTCAAATAACAACCAGAAAAAGTTAAGACACCAACTGTGAGCAGCAATATCCTACTGACTTCTAGAAGCATCAAACAAGCAACCTTAAGAACAGAACCTGAGACAACAGAAAATAGGCTGACAAAGGACATTTGTCATATAGAATTGTGGTTGGGGGTAAAGGAGTGTTTTTTAAGAAAACTAAGAAGCAGCAGCAACTAAAAATTATGACAATCATTTCAACAGTCTTGTGTTTCAAAACAGAAATCCTGGAGCTTTTCATCATTAAGAGAATCCACCATTTGAGCTAGTAGCAGGAAGCTGTCATCCTCTATCTATGTAAACAACACAGGAAGAGAAAACACCTTGACAGGGTTTCGTACTTATCAGATTGCAGCAAAAAAAAATAAGAGACTCCAGTTACAGTGGCACATTATATTTAAGCTGATTAATATCTAGCTACTGACAAGTGAAAGGTCCCAACAGCAATAAGGCAAGGATCTGCTGGAAACTGAGGACCATTGGATGAAAACATGGTGAGATGAATGGTAATTAGACAACCAAAACCACACCCAGAGCACAGATCACCACTGCCTGCACAAGCCCTGGCAGGTCAAGCTTTGGGAAGCTCTTCTCTGACAAACTCAGTGGGGACCCCTCTGCAGACCCAACTTCCAGCTGGAGAAGTGACAACACTGCCTTCACTACATACCTGAGATTTAACCTGTGTGGTAAGAAGATATCCCTGGGTAAATAAGAGTTGCACACCATCAGCTGGTCCCCTCTGCTGATCAGCAGATAAAGCCCAGAACAACAGCTTCTCTGGCATTGTCACAGGCAGTCACCTATGGCTACAAAACCAGCACTTCTGTAGAAATAAGTCAACTGGCACATAAGAATGCTCGGTGTCCATACATGCTGCCGATTTAGTAGGTTAAAGACTGATTGTGTATGACTGCAGCATTATTAGAATGACCAACTGTAACAGCTGAAATATTGGTTTACAGATAAAGGATGTTATAACCCTATAATCCTTATATTGGTCACCATCTCTGTGCAAATCATTCTTTTCTCGGGGTTTTAGTGCCCCTGTAAAAGCAAGCTCACTTACTCCTTATGCTGGTACTCAGGAGACCGGGCAACAAGCCATTCAGCCAGTGGTGAGCTGAGCCAGCTGAAAAATTATGGATCATTTCAGGCCAAATCAGGTCTCCTAACTGGCTGACTGCCCAAACACTGATGCTGGGGCTAGAATATAGTCAAGATTAAATGTCTGGGGACACAGCAGAACAGGAAATGAGCTTCAAAGTGTTTTAGACCTGCATGTTCAGGGGTGTTAAACTAAAGGCCAAGGTACAAGTACCGTGTTTTCTGCACACAAATTCACATGGCCATTAACCACTACTATCCATGGCTATTCTCTACTATCACTTCTATCTATTCCATCACTCAGCCATACAGTTTCCTCTTTTCTAGTTTACCCCACTGATACCACTTCTTCCATCAGCAAGAGTTACTCCCTACCATCCTAAATTTCATTTACATCTTCCTGATTACCAACTTCCTCCAAATGTCTCCTCTCACCAGAGACTGATCAGAGGCCTTGGGATCTCAATCAGCCAATGCCTGCCTCTTCACATCTCAGACAACAATAATCTTTTTCTACTTAGGAAAAAAAGGGAAAGAAACAAAAAACCACTATTGCAAGATTATCCTACCCTTGTCTATTTTGCTCCAAGTGCAATTTCCATCTCCAGCTTTCAAAAAAATAAACTGCTGCTCCTCATCACCACCAAGATCCTCTGCTAGTCCTGGCTCAATCTAAACCCTCCCCTCCAGGTTCCCATTCCTAATCAGGTACTTCCTTCCCTTCTCCCATCCCCTATACTGGGAAAATGAGAACTATATGAACTGAAGGAATAGCCTCTTCCTGATGTCTGTGTTCAAAACAGATCTCAAATAAGATAGCTCCCTCCTTATACACTCTGAGTCTCCTTGGTAGCCTGATCTCCAGCAGTAAGCACCAAAGCTCTCACCAACAGAAGAAAAACAGTTGGGAAAAGTTAGCAATTTAAAGCCTCACCAATGATTTTAGTATGGTCTTGGCCTGAAAGGTCTTAATTGTTCAAACACCAAATAAGTTGACAGCAGAAAAACACAAAGTGAGAATGGCTGTTACAAAGTAAAAGTAGCAAGTGGCATATAATGCAGACTCAGAGATGGCAAGCTTTCAGGTAACCAGATGGTACCAGGCTTCTCTGCATGGGAAACCCTCTGGCAGGTCCTACAGAGCCCTAAGGAAGTGACTACCCTCACACAGATGTTCTGTCGACTCAAGCTACCACATTTCCATAAAGCTATTTTAATCACCCAGCCAAAGCTGCCTTGCACATCCCAGAAGCAACACTGCTTTAAATATCTGATTGGAAGTTCACACACATTGCTCAGATTTATCTTCCTCCTGTACCAATAATTGTCACCGTATGTCTATATGGTAAATTGACACCTGTCTATCAATATGTTTAAAATCAGAATAGTACTCAACATGCATGGTGCCATAATAAGCCCTGCTCTGAAATGTTGTATGGCAGAGCTTGAAGAGAAAGAAGAGGGGGACTATCCTGGGATCTCCCACAGGAAAGTGAGACAAGCTCTTCCTTAGGGGAATCAACACTACTAGGGGTGTGCAGCTCTGTCCAAACACAGGCCCAAAACAATTCCTTATTCCTCTCACCATCAGGACAGCACAATGCACAACCCTCCTGGGTCATACAGCACTAGTGCTTGTGCCACTTTCAGATAAATCCAGTGCTGCTGCTGTGCCACTCGATTTGCCTCGCTGTGGCACAGCAGCAGCACCAGATTTGTCTGAAAGGCACAGATCCTTGCAGTGCAAGATTGGCAGGATCACTCCCTTCCTTCTACGTGGCAGCAGTTTAAAATGTAGTCCTGCTCTGCAGAAACTGGATGAATTACAGGGCAACAACAGGAACAACAACAAAAAAAAAATATCTCGAACTCAGTCTCCGAATATCAATAGTTTCCAGAAGGTATTACGTGACATGTCGTGAGAAAAGCTCTGACAGGACAGGAGCTGCAGGCAATGTTCTGCTGTTAAACAGAGCTGTCCTTGTTTCAGGGGGGAAATATATACACACACATACATACATATAGCACATGTGCTGTGATTCAAAAGGTTTTCATATAAAATGACACAGACTGCAGTGTGGGTATTACTCAACAGTAAAGCAGCATTAATTAAAACAGAAATGTAAGTTCTCCCATTCATTACTGCTGGGAGTAGTCAGAAGGAAAGAACACCAAAGAAAACCTCTCCACTTAGCAAATCAGCCAAAACAGTAACTAAAGATAGAGCAACAAAATACCTGGAAATCATGACGTAGAGTCTAATCTGCACTGTTTCCACAGAGCAAAACTCTATCTCATTACTCCCAAAGTTCTTTAATCTTGTCAGTAAAGCAGAGGATAAGAGACAAATTATTTAGCCTTCCAGGTGCTTTTAATAAGTTTCCACATGACAATAATCCCCACTGCTAATCAAATACGCTATTTTAATTCAGGAGATAGATAACTGGATGTTGGTTTTTGTCCATTTCAAAAAAGTCAGGAAAGTAACACTAGATTACTAACACCCTATCCAAAAAAAACCTAGCAATGCAAGTCTCAGACTCCCCAGTACATCTATGAATATGGAAAGCAGGTATTTGCATGTCAGATGAGAACACAGTCCTCATCACAGAATGACAGAAGGTTGAGGGAGAAATGGGTCTCTGGAGGTCATCTGATCCAACCCACTGGTCAGGCAGTGGGGTCGTCTAGAGCTGGTTGCCCACGATCATGCCCAGATCGCTTCAGAATAGCTTCAAGAATACAGATATCATTGCCACAAATTATGCAGGAGTTTGCTCATTTGCTCCACTGCATGAGCAAACTGCACAAAATATAAATGATAAGCTTCACCCTGCAAAAGCTACCTTCCCAATTGAAATGTCTTCCCAACTGAGTAAACAACACTGTTGACAGCCATCTCGGTTAGCAAAATCCAGGATGTAGTCTATAAGGAACCACTGACCCATAAACAAGGTAAGGATGTCAGCATCATGACAGTAAACAAAATGCAAAAAGAAAAAGTATGAGAGAAGAAACTGTGATGTGTAAACTACTCTTAACACATTACAAATAATTCAGCCAAAGATGACTTGGCATTCTTCAGGAATTGCTGAGCAAATCTTTGCTCATGTATAGCTGCAATCAAAATATAATGAGGACACAAGAAGTGAAACAAAATATAGTAAATTACCAATGTTTCAGCAGCACCTACATTTAGAACTACCATGTGTGCTTTTCACAAGTCTATCATAATATTAACAGATTAAGCTAATGCAAAGAAATGCTGATTTAAAGCCATCAGCGCTATTTCCAGTATCAGTGAAATAATTTAATACTATGTGCTTTACAAGCTACATGTACAGGCTTTAGATGCATGCAGCAGCAGATGAGCTGGGCACAAAGTACTCTTGCCATGACCAAAACAGAAAACACACAGAAATACCAAAGCCCAAAACATGAATCTAAAACAATGGGAGAGCTGGGGGTAGAAAATGTCTCTGCAATTTGATCTTTGAATTGTCTTCATCAATAGAATCTCAGGCTTTTCAAAGAGCTTTAGAAACAGTACATAGTACACAACATTGTCTTCCTCTGTTCATTTGCAGAATAAAATAACATATGCATCCAGCATTTCTTCCTTCTCTACCACCACCACACACAACTTCCCGAATTCCCAACAACAAAATGCAGCTCATGGATAGTCATAGTCACATGTTTCATGCCCCGAAGATTAAATTAAAATCTGTTTCATTACCTTAAATTATTATGGCAATGTTCTTACCTCTTTCATGAAAAAGAGTTCATTTCACTAACAAATACATCCACACTATAACAGCACATAATTAAGAAAGAGATGACTCAAGCAGGATAACACTGTCAATTTGACTAATGAAAGTTTTGGAAATGGAAAAAGACCCACAACCCCTTCCTTCACTTCACTGGCTGTAGGCAACCAAGTCATGTTTATTTTGAGTTCAGATCTAATAGTTTCAAATACATTGGTTCAGAGTAAACAAGCACGCAGTCCCAAAATCACCAAACCAAGAATTTACAACCCAAAAATCCAGTGTGAGCTTGGGCTGAGCTCCTCCAAAAATAAACTGGTACCTTATAAGAGGATTCTCTCATCACTGTAAGCTACAAAAGGTAAGAAAAAGACTGTAATTGATGAGACACTAACTTAATTCAAGAGAAAAATATTGACTAAAAGAGGCATAAAAGCTGAGAAAAAAAGTGGAGCTGGAATATGTTGACTCTGCAAGATCAAGAATCAAACCCCTTGAAGATCAAAGGAGGCTGATAGTTTCCTACCTTATACCTTCCAGGCCAGCAGGGACTCCTTGAGCTGGTAAGCACATTAATCCACAGTAAATTGCCTAACTGGCTAGGCTCTCTGCATGAGCCAGTAAATAATTGCTGCATATCTCCTGCTTGAAGAACCTCTGTGCATGGTAGAAGATGCCGAACACTCACCCATGGCAATTTTAAAGACAGACTCTATTTCTCAAGACTAATGGTATGGCAAAAGGTCATATCCTTGCAGCCAATGTCCTGCATGGAAGATAATATTAGCTGGAAGTTCTTTCCAAACCTAAAGTAAAGATACTGCAAAATCAAACACTCAGACTAGGAAATGGAAATTTTATTCCCTGCCCTTTAAGTATTGTCACCATCAGTCGTTACTATTTTGGATTTCAGAAATAAGGTATGGGGCAAAATAAGTAACACAAAACAGGCTATTTAAGATGGCTGTCAAAGCCTAATGTAACTTCCTTTCTTGAGGATTTCTTTAGTTTTATGGAGGCTTTTACTCATTCCTTCCTCTCAGAGCTTAAAGTTCAGTCATTATCAACAGGTTAAAAGAAGAGGCAGTATTATGCATCCATCACCATAACATGTTTCAGGACCACACCTAGCCTTTGTAGGAAAAAGGCTGGGGCAAAGGCTGTGATGTGAAAACCAGCATGGTTTTCCTGGCTTAGGGCAAATTTACGTTGGAAATCTCCAAAGAGGTCCCTCTAAAAAGCAAATTCAAGCAGCCTCTTCCCCACCTGGTTTGGGAGACAAAAATCCCCTTTGAGAAAAGTGGAAAAAAACTGTTTATTTAACAAGCATAGTACTCACAAACATGGAAAAATGAGTAATATTAAACAATGGAACCTCTCGTGGTTCTGAAGAGATGGCAAATTCAGAAAGTCCTTGTTGTGGGTAGCTCGGCTCACTCAGTCTCTCTATCAGTCCCTCCAACACTGACAAATGCCGTCCTGGGCCCCAGTGGGCCCCAGGTGTGAGTTCCTGGTGGTTTTCTGGGTTTTTGGTTCAAAACAAGGCTGATCAGTCCCAAGAAGAAGAAAAACCAAGTCTGGGGAACTCCTCTGCCTCAGCTAGCAAAGCACAGGAGAGCTCTCTCCCACTGTCCATGCTGCAGACAATACCATCCATGAGAGAGAGCTGAAGCTCTTACCTCCATGTTTTTGAATACAGCTGCCTCAGACGTTCCACCGCTTCTCCTTCTCCCTCCCCTTCCCCCTTAGATCTAGTTTTAAAGGTGCAAAACTTATTTCTGAGCTAGACAGACAAATGGGGATATAACTCAGCATCATAAAGTCATCCCAGGACATCGGCATAAAGGAATACAAGAAAAATTTCTGGGTTACATTTCAATCCAACTCTTCCTACCCTTTCCTTTCTCCCTTCCCAGCTTTTCCATTTCTGGAGAGCACAGAAGATGATGCTGCTGTTTTAGGAGTTCTGGACTAGAGAGCCATTGCACAGTCCTTACCACTTCACTGCCCTGCTTTATTTCAACTGTTGAGCACCGAACCAAAAGCAGCAGGGTCAAACTGCTAAAAATAAGTGAACAACTCTAAAAAAAGGACAGGTAGAGCAGAAACTGAAAATAAAATACAAAACCAAAAACCATCTGCCACAAATGTGTTTGAACAGTTTGATGTAAATATAGGAGTTTCTAAACTGCAAAAGACATCCTATTTTAAGCATTACTGAATACACTTTAAAGCTGGAAAGAGCAAGGTTATGGCTGATGGAATTTAAGGCAATTTTTTCAAGACAGCTTGGAAGAACTCTACTTACAGTCTGTAGAGGCTCCAGGATTTTTTCTTCTTAAAAGAATTCAGATATAGAAAAATGAATTTAAGTATCATATTTAAGGAGTACTTGAATTTTTTATGCTTTCATATATTTTCCAGCTACTAAAACACTGGACAATATTACACAGCTTGCTTTTTTTCTAAAATTCCACACTACGAATTTGTGAAGGTTCAAAACAAATTTGCTAGAGAACCAAAGAACGGCAAGCAATTACAACTGCCTCAAAAGTTACACACACTGCTTTGGAGTTTGGGCTAGTTGCTAGTTGGTTTACTTGTTAATGTACAAAAGGAAGCACCATAGAAGTTTCCTTGGGGTATTTTTTTTCTTTTGAAGTCAAAAGGTACTTTAAATTTTCCCAGGATCACTATCCCCACCAAATTTTAGAGATCAAAAAAAATTTAACAAAATTAAATACCTTAATGGCCTAAACCACAACCTTGTGATGGGTATTGATCAGGTGGCTTGTGTCAGTATCTGAACCTCCCAGCACAAGTAAGGGCGGCATTTTTTTTCCACTGCCTCAAGTTTCTTCTGCCAGTGCTCCTGCAGGTTACATTACCACTTGAAATGTCACATATTTCATTGAGCATAATGATTCAGGCATCTGGCCAAATTGACACAAATATGTCAAGCCTCATTTTTCTTTGTAATAGCAGTAGATTGGATGATCTAGTCCCACTGTAGGGTGATGGCCAGATGCTATTCTGAGAAAATTATGTCTGAAGAGGGGAGACAGGGTGTCAAGCAAATGACGATGCGTAACTGCAATAGCAAATCCATCTGAATAAAATTACTGCTCAAGTGATTTATGGAAATCAAAACAAACACATCGAAAGACCACAGATGTATAAAAGCCAGACCAAACCAAGGACCTGGGGTTCACATGGAGCGTTTATAACACAATCACAAAAATTCCATTGTTTCTCCAACACATACAAGAACAAAGTCACCATTAGGCATTTGGCTTAGTGAGTCAATAAACTGTTCCCATTGCCTACTCTGGCCAGAAAGCAGCTGTCAAACACTGCAATGCCAACACGGGGCTAAGTAAAAGCCAGTCAGAAAGAACAACTAAAACACACTGCTAGAAGAGAACCTGGAACCTTTTTTCACATTAAGGAATACCAAGAATGATGGAGTGATGGCAGGGTTTATTGATTCGTTTTTGGTAGGGATTTGAGTAGATTTTGGTCTTGTTTTCACAAAAGAGCTTCCTTTGGTTACCAATACAACTCTGAATTATTTCCGATCATCATGTTCATCAATGTCACTTCAGGAAAATATGACCAAGTTCATATAGAAGTTATTCATAAAAACTGCCAGTACAGTATCAGTCACCTCCTTAGCCACTGGCTTTGAAGTTTCACATTCAAGTATTTAAATGATGGCAGTGACAATTGACTATCCACCTCACTGGGCAGTTTATAGACATCACACACACAAGTACTTTGGTGTCCTTCCATAAGTATCAGACCCTCAAAATGACAAAACTCCCAGATAGGATATAAAACTAAAAAAATTCTTAGTTATCAGTGTGACAGCTACCAAAGAGCAGTTAAGTTCCCTTCCAGAATACAGGATATGAAAAAATAACTCATTTCACATAAAAACAGGTGTAACGATGAAACTCTTTGAACTTTTCACTGCATGGATCTAGAGCAACTTAACAAGTGTAACAATTAGGAGATCCAGCTTGACTGTTTTTAAGTATCTAAATCAGAACAGGTCACAGTAACAACCAGTTAAAATAATGTGCAAGACAGAGACAAAACTGAAGCTAAAGTTTTGTTTAATTGCTTTCATTATTCCACATTTGTTCTGATTTTTCTATTTATTGGAAAATGGCTGTATTACAGACTCACTAATATTTTAATTATCATGGATTCCACTGTCTGTAGAAGATGGAATTATTCACAAATTAGAAACATGGATTTCCATTATACTCCTTATAACATCAGAACTCCACAATGCAAAGAGCCTCTTACACCTCTGCAGTATTTTCTTCTCTAGAACACCATGCATTGCAATTCAGAATTCACTACATGTGTTACTTAATCACTTGGAGAACACTTTCCACTCAAATAGAAGCCAGTGACAACAGAACAGATGCCTTTAGGAAACTAAGGATGTGTGATTACAGTACTGGAAAAAAAGACACATGTTTGCATCATCTGCAATTATTAAGTTTAGAATTAAATAGTCATCAATGTTTCCAAGATAAAACTGATTAAGAGATTTAAAAGGTCACTAGAAACATGGTTCTGAGTCAATCTAGTTCATGCTATCATTTTTTCAAGACAAAATGCTTTCATTTTAAGGTAAAAAAAAAAAAAAGGAGGGGGGAGAAATATTGCACCTTAACCAAGAAAATAACATTCCCTCTTTTCTTAGCACCTTTCCCACTGCTGCCATCTCAAACAAGCCAAGAGAGTGGCAGGTGTTTTTTCAAGTTTTGTTTTTAAAGCATACAGCGAATTTTATTTCATAAAAGTAATGTAAACAAAACAGCAAGTTTGTGATCCAGAAAGTCAGCTCTGGATTATGATTCTCTAAATATACTGCAGAAAGGATGCAAGTATTCCAGAGCAAAAGCAGATCCTCTAACTTGCACTGGGAAAACAGCAAATAGCCCTCAAAATGCAACACATTGGTAAAGATGGAAACACACCCAGGAAAATCTGCTGAGGAAACATGGCTGTAAGCGATTCTTACCAGCCAACAAACCTAAACCAGGAATAGAACTCAGTATATCCACCACAAGTTTGTTTATCCAGCAGAAGAGTCAAAGCAAGAAGATGTGATCTTCCCATTGAAGGATTTAAGGGATATACTGCTCCCACAAATGATGTTTTCCTCACCCTTCGTAAGTACATTCAGGTTGATCCAATAAAAAGTAAATTGGATTAGTTTGATTTACCACTGATGGTCACCTGCTCTTAAGTGGCCTGATGGTACACTTCAGCCTTAAAACATGTCAGCAGGTCACAGAGATATGATAACAAATTACTGAGAAAATACTTATGCAGCTTGTCTGTGCAAGCTTCAAATGCCTTGCTGGCCTGTCAACAGTGCTAGAACTCAGCTGAGATGAATGTCATCACGCAAAAGACTTCCAACCAGGTATTAGCATTCAAAAAAAAAAATAACCAAACCTGGAGCAGGTCTTTATGAAAACAGGCTGAGAGAGCTGGCATTGATTCAGCCTGGAGAGCGCTCCATGGACACCTACCAGCCTTCCAGTACCCAAAGGGGTCTTACAAAAAAACTGGAGAGGGACTTTTTACAAGGGCATGTAGTGACAGAATAAGGGAGAATGGCCTTAAACTGAAAAAGTTTTAGATTAGATGTTAGGAAGAAATTCTTTACTGTGAGGGTGACGAGGCATTGGAATGAGCTGTCCAGAAAACCTATGGATACCCCATCCCTGAAGTGTTCAGGGTCAGGCTGTACGGAGCTTTGAGCAACCTGGTCTAGTGGAAGGTTTCTCTGTTTATGGCAGGGGAGTTAATAATTCATGTTCTTTCAGATACCTTCCAACCCAAACCCTTCTAGGATTCTGTGAAAATTGGCAGGTCTGCAAGCTGGTGTTAACAGACACAAAGTAATCTCATCGAGGAACTCTTAGAGCTTTATATAGCAAGAAAATACTTTCGTCACATGCACTCCCTTAAAACTGTAATTTTGCTCATGCCATACTGATCAGGTTACATAATGCTAAGCCTAGTGAAAACCTCAAACTTGCTCTCTCAAATAGAATCACAGAAAATAGCTAGCTGGCCAGTAGAAGCTGCAACAACAGTGCTACTGCAAGGAACTGGGGCTTGACTTCCTTGACTTCCAAAATCCTCTGGTGGGTTAAGAGTTAACCAACAAGTAACAGAGCACATCAAACATTAACAAAACTGATGCCGAATACAATATCCAAGGTAATCCAGTTTATAGGTGTGCATCATAAGAATAAAAGAACAAAGGCCACAAGACAGAATGGCAAATATGATTCAACGTCTGGGCAAATAAATCCCCTGAGAAGCAGAACTAACACAGGGCTGTATTTCAAACATGAATGGCCTTTAGTTGCTGACCAATGTTTTCTACTACTTCAGTAAACACACCCCATTGCTATTGCTGTCCCACAAAACCCAGGTTTTTCTTATCACAGCATTCACTTCCAACCACCCTTCTCTAACAATCAGTGAAGAACAGAAGACTCATGCTGTGGGGCTGGCTCAAAATTACACTTGTGTGGACTGACTAGAAGCAGCAGAAGTATCACAAACTGCTCTTGGGCTCTGTGATCCTTCCTTCAGCACTGTTCCTGATTGTGGTCTGTCCCCCAGCACCAGGACACACACAGGATACAGAAATGTACTTATTCTAACAGGTCACCCTTTGCTACTGATTGACCAGGGAAAAGGAGGGAACAGAGAAAGGGGAAGGATGAGTGCGAGCTACAATGTGTCCACAGCATGTCCACATAAACTTTGTTGGCTTCAGAGACAAGGCCAAAAAGACGTTTCAAGAGCAGCCTCTAGATAACAAAAGAATATTACACGTTATTTATTAACCTATCTTTTTCTTTTTTTCTTTTTAAATTTTAGAAATGCCAGGTATCTGGTTAGGTACTCAAAAAAACAAGAATGGAAGGAACAGAAGTTACCAGGGAAAGTTGTCTCCCTTATTGTTCATTATTTAGTATTTGTGGAGCTCAAAAATAACACAGAACCTTCACATTCTTGAGTGAATGGATGAAGTCACATAATTTACTTTATACAGGGCACTAGATTAGACAACATAAAGACAAAAGGAATCAAAAGCCTACAGATTTTATGAGCGAACATTATGACAAGAACTTAGTCACCAAAACTTTTCCCAATCTTCCCCCCCATGAATACATGTATTCACTCTAAATAAAACAGTTACAGGCACACAGGACATTTAGAGCACTCAGATTTTTTATTTCAAGGTTTGAGGTGACAGGAAAAAGGCATTTATTTTTTTCCCTTTCTTGTCCCTTCCTGGCTTAGTGGCCTGTTGAACACTCCTCTCCCCACAGCTTATTTACAACAGAACTCTAAATTTCAGTAAAAAAAATGATAATCTAGTTACTGAATTAAGACTGATGACAGCACTCACTTGAGCCTGCTTCTGAAAAGGAAGGGAAAAGAAACAAATCCCACAAGCTATACCCAAACATGATTCCCCAAGTTCCTACTCTGTTAGCCTGAATAACTACTGTGAGAAACAGCTGCCTACCCATGAGACCAGACTTTTCTCAACATCAAGAGCTGCAATAATTAAAAGTGAAGGATGTTGGAATAAAAGCACTGACTATGTTTAGAATTTTATGGGCTTCTTAAGGAGGGACATACGAGGAAGGGCATTACAAAATCTTTCCTCTTTGCCCATATTCAGCCTTAGTTCAATTGTTATGAAAACGTGTACACATACCACACATGTAGGTAAAACCAATTACAAGTTTGGCAGTATTTGTTGCAAGGAAGAAAAAACACATAAGTCAGAACTACCCAGTAGGATCAGGATGTTTGTATTTACTACAGGAAACTGAAAGGATGAGAAGATGGGGGAACTCTTGTAGTGCAGTATGCCCACAACTAGCCATACTGCTTACTACTGCTACCATCATCAAGCAACCCACATTTATGCTAAAGTTCTTTGGAGATTTTAATCTACAAAACTCCAAATGAACCAAATTGCTACTGCCTCCCACCCACTAGCTGGCCCAAATCCAGCCAGCAGGCTTTCTGCAGTTTTCCCACGCCTGATTGTTTTCCAGCATGTAGACAAAGTGTAGATCATGCAGAAAACCAACAAGTTCAAGCTTTTTTTTTCTTTACTGGAAAGGGTAAGAACTGGAGAACACCAGCACTCAACTCCTCTCTTTCATAATACAGGAAATACTTTGACTAGCTGGAGTACAGCAAGAGAACATGAAGAAAGCAGCACTCTACATATGATGTAGGCTGCTCAGCAGATGGGGGTGGGGGGAGGAGGGAGGACATCTAAACAGATGGTCTAGAATATGCATTTTGTATTTCAAAGCTGAAAGCATTTCTCAGCCTACAACATAAAGTGCTAATTTCAGCAGAACCTTAGAAATAATCCAAGAGGGCACCTCTCCCACTGTCCAGTGCAACTTCAGGAAGAATCCCAATTAAGTTTAAGGTTATAAGGTGAGCACTCCAGAAGATATCAAACTCCCATAATTCTTCAAGCACCAGGATCATCTCTCAAGTCTCTTCTCAACACAGGCTCCAGAAAAAAGGATAACATGTGGCTACTAAAAACTCCAGCTGAGAAAAGTCTTCAAACAAAGAGGGTCAGTGTTCTTGCAAAAGCATCAGCAGCTGAATACTGACACCAGGCAGTTACACCTCAATTTTACCCTAGACAAGTAAGATGTTTCTGAAGCCTGACTTGGAACGTGCTACCCTGCCCTCACTGGCTCCAGAGGAGTCACCAGGAGGACTTGCACTTCCTCAGTGTGGCACTCCAGAAAATCCTTGCTTCTAGATCAAGCACCTCAGCTTAAAATCAGTGCCCACATTTCAGAGAGCATGGGGAGTCCATTCTGAAGACAGGCTCAATCTCATGCGCTGGAAATTGAACGGAGTAGGAGTTGGGGTGCAGACACTAGAGTGGCTCCTGATTTTTCAGTAGAAAAAAACCAGGTTCCCTGAATCACAATAGCAAATACTCTTAAATTCATTAATGAACTGTGCCTCAAATAAAGTTGGAAAGGAAAAGTAAAGAGTTTTATGCATTTTTATACTCGATGGCATGGCAGAGGATGACAGAAGACACTGATCCCACTGAGCAATAGAAGCTAAATTATCTCCTCTGCCCACGTTTACTATGGCTAATTAAGTCAGATAGATGAGAGAAGATAAAGGGATTCAAAAGAAGCATATTAAGCTTTTCATGTTTCTTAAAAAAATTTGCAGAAATTGGAAGAAGAAATTAAGACTGAAAGTACCTCAGAATAATTTTTGTTACTTTCACCTCCTTAGAGTAGAGACAGCCATTGCTACTACCATAGACAACCACATACTGAGCAACAGAAAAAAGAACACTTTTAGACTATTGCTGACCCACAACTCATCATATCAGACTGCAGAGCTTCCATCTTTGCATAACACAGCAGTCAGCATTCCTCAGCATTTCAGAAACAGAGTCAAAAGCATGATTTAAACTGATCTATACCCAATGCCACACAGGGGCCAAGGCCATTGAGGTGGGCACTTAATTACTTCAGGGTTGATGAGAGGTTTTTTTAAACACAGAAATTTTGACTTGAAGTGATACACAGGAATTCAGCAGCTGAAGATACATCTTCACAAGTTCTGAAGGATTTAACTGCCCAAGAGCAATCCAAGTGCTGCTACAAAGTACCTATGAGCTCCTAAAATTACATTATTCGTCGCCTCCAAGATTAAGGTACTTCCACCACAGAATGTCCTTAGCGTTTGTCAAATAATACAAGCAGATGCTTTGACACCTCATTAAAGAAAAAAGTCTCCTCAATTTTCATATTGCAGATAATCTTATTTTTTAAAAAATCTGAGAAATCAAGGAGATTACAGGGCATTTGCATTCTCACTCATTTGCATCAGATGCAAAGAAGCTGTAAGAATGTTTTGGTTTACTTCCAGAGCTATCTTTTAGATCTGGTACTGAAGAATGAAATACCACAGATACTTGAAAAGTAACTGGGTGGTAAGAAGCACCTTAAGTATCTTTGTGTGGCAAGAGATGCAGAAGTTTGGGGAAAACTACAGTTATCTAAAATCATTTAACACATTTTGGGTGCTATCCAAGTTTGTTTGGCAAGATATGTCTTCAAAACCATGCAGCTCTCATTTCAGAATCTCTGCAACATCCTATTTGAAATGGAAAGAAAGTCATCTTCAAGAAATGAAACTGACTTTTTAAAACTGTATGCATGCACATATCTTCCTAAGTTCTGGACTAATCCTTTCCACTCTCCCTCCTCTCAAAGGCAAAAATTTGTGGTACACCTTCCCAACATTACTCACTCATTCCCTACACACTACCCTGGAGGAAGAGCTCACAGATGAAATGAACAGCTGAAAGTGAGTATTACCATGCAGCACAGCCCATCCATTTCCCAAACACAAACTGCAGTTTTACTCCAGATTTTAACCACCTTCTTAGAAGGAATCTGTTTTCCTCTGGAGATAGGCAAGAACACTGTAATTCTTGAATAAATATTGAAGACCATCAGGAAGGGAGGAGGGCTTCCACCACTCCCCCACCCCCCCCCTCCGATTTTTCTGCCTGGATGGGGAAAACGAAAGAGGGACCGGAGCAGTAAAGAAAACAATTTAATGGAAGACGTAAAGTTAATGTCAGCAAGAGGTGACCACTGTAACAATAAAAGCACTCAAGAATGTCAAGAGTGCCCAGGGGCAGAGGTGGGAAAGCAATCCAAGGAATACAGAGAAAGTCCAGTGGGAACCATTGTTTGCACACCCACCTCTAAAGCATGATTGTTACGATGATTTTCTACCTGCATCACTGCTGAATTTTTTCTAGAAGACAGAAATACAAATATTTTCCAGTAGCCTACAGGACTCAAGATTTCTGTAAGGCAAAATGAGCATTAAAATACTATAGCCTATATACCAAGAGAACAGTATAAGATGTGTGTTTTATCATTTGATAGACATCAATACCAGCATTCACAGAAGAAACACTTTCCTTTTCAGCAACTAAACCAAAATATCTGTCATTTCATAATCAAGTGTATACTTCATATGAATGACCTTTCATCCAATTAGCTCTGAAGCTCCTCAATTTCTGGAAATACAGCTTGTCAATCAACCTTCACACTTCACATCTTAGACTGCATGCTCTTTCATACTGCGATTAGGTTAATTTCTCTTGACCTTTTGTACCCTAACTCCTCTGCCTCACCCAAAAAGCAACACTTACAAAGTAGCTGATGCGTGACTTTGCACCTTGATAGTAAGCAGAACAAATTTTTCCATCCCAAACTGAGACAATAAGTAATCTAGAGCTCACCACTGAAGATCCTACACTTTCTCAAAATACCATCTGTCAATGTCCCTGCAATCCAGGAGCAAGGACTCCTCAACGAAAATGGCAGCATGTGTTTTCCATTATGGTAAACAACCACATCAGCCTCAAGGCGGTAATCAGCCAAAGAAGTTGCTTCAAAAGTAAAGCACATAACCTTACTTCACAATGCATATTGTGACATTCACACAAGGGTCTTACAAGCAGGTTAAGCAGGCAGGCTTTTTAAGTAGTTAAGACATGCCTGGTTTGCAAAGCTAAAACAACAGGAATAATAACTACCCTTGCTCAAATAACAACTCAGAAAATGAACATGACAGGGAAATTTTGGATGGAGGGCAGGTGGGAGGTAAACACAGTCATAGCAGCACAGGAGCCATAGGACAGTTAACTGATGCCAGGATAACCACGTTGTTTAAGAACAGATCCCAAACAACCAAATTGCATTCAGCTCTGACAGTTGTAAGCTACTCCTTATCCACGTGTGACACACAAAAAAGTATGTACTTAATTCCTAAAGCTGTGGCCTCAGCAACTAAAAGAGAGAACCTGGAAAGGATTCAAATGAACTATCACTATCTACAGACTCCTTTTTTCTACAGCCCATCTACTGGGCAACTCAAGGTACAACAGCCACAGCTGGAGTTTTGAACATTTCTGAACTCTTCTTTTTGTTTCATCTGTCCTATATTTTAGAAACTGATTTTGACTGCATGTGCCACAGGGACTGGGGAAGCTAAGAAATAAGATCACACACACACAAAAAAAGAAAAAATAAAATAAACCCACACAGTGAAAGACAAGAACTTCAAAGGCATGTTAGAGACTGTCTAAACCTATGTTTAATGCAGTGTTTAACCACACCAGCAATTAACATCATAGACAAAATAAGTCCTTGTTAAATATTAAGTACCTGTGCCCTTTGAGATAGGGAGAAAGGGCTCATGTTAAGTGCCCAAAGACATTCAGCAGTGAAGATGCCTTAAGGAAAAATACCATAGTATTCACATGTTCTTTATAACTCATGACAGATTAATAAAAAGAAGTAAATTAAACCCTCTCCTTTTAATCTCATACAAATAAATTGCAAATAATTCTTATGCCAGGAAGACATATTTTAAGCTGTTTTCAAAGGAACACTATCAGCATAAGTAATCTTCCTCTCAAATTCCCCATATTACTAATTTGAGTATGGAAAAGCAGGTATTTTATCACCCATCATCATAATTTAACACATCTTTGACAGTGAAGAGAGATCTGTCAGCCTCACCAAGATCCAGGCAACAGGGTAGGATTTAGGCAACTGAAGTATGTTAGAAGCAAATACACTGTGTAATCATCATTTAAGGTTTTTTACCTCCGTTTTGAATGCTTAACTTCACATGATCCAGTCCTGAACATTTACAGGCTTGCACCACACAGAGCTTTAGGTGGCCCCAAAAAGCTGTTGATACAGCGTATCTACCCTTGATACTCTTATTTTATCTGTAATTTCTTTACGCTGGCAAATGCAATTAAGGAAACTCAGCCACCGGCACCTTCAATCGTCTGGATTAACATTAGAGCAAGTGATTTTAAGGGCCAGAAAAAGGCAATTGTGCCATCTGCACTAGTTCTGTGCCCTGCGCGTCATAGGCTGACAGCCTCTGGATCACAGCATGAAGTCTTTTACAGATCAAAGTTCTCGTGCACTATTCAGCAACAAGCAGCTGTTTTGAGTAAGCACATAATAGCTATAGAAGAGATGCGGCAGTTTCTCAGTCACTTATACTGTCTCCACAAATACCATAACTTAACCCCCTTCTTTCCATGGCTGATGCATGGAATTAGCTAGGGTGAGAGAAAGAATCAGTCGCTGGAGGACACCTCGTACTGCCCTCCCAGCTCTCGCACGCCAGAAGGCTAAATTCACACTGGGGAAGGCAACACGGAGCCACAGCTACACATGGCAGCTGGAGGACACAAGGCTAGCGCTCAGAAGTTGATACACGCCGGGGAGACACGAGGATGTCGGTGAGAGGAGGGACAGCAGTACGGAAAGGACCTATTTTAAGGGATCCCCCTGTCACCCAGTCCCGCTCCCTTCCCGGCGAGCGAGGCACCCACCTGTGCCGGTGCTCGTCGTGCCCTTGCCCGTGGATAAGGAAGCCGCCGAGGTTCTTGCCCCCTTTGCTGGTGTCCACGTGGGGAATGAGCACATCCTCCAAGCCCAGGTCAAAGCGCTTGTGCTTCGAGGAGTCGGGGAGGAAGAAGAACGCCCCGAAGCACAGGGTGATGAAGGCACTAAGAATAAGGAGCAGGATAAATTTTTCGGAAAGTCTCAAGGTAGCCCTGTGGTGCGGGAAGGCGGAGGCCCCCAGGTTCAGCGGGGGCAGCCTCCGCCCGGAAAGCGGCAGCAGGGCGGGAGTGGTCATCCTTCCGCTAGCGACCCCCCGGCGGGGCACGGCTCATCCCCTCAGCCCCTGCGGAGGGCGGCCCCGGCCCGGCTCGGGGGCTGCGGGCGGCTGCACCATCACCATCCTCCCCGCGGGCGCCGGGGGAAGGGAGGGCAGGGGGGGAGGCCGGGCCGCCCCGACGGCCCCCGCCCCCCAAGGGGGCTCGGGCCGGGGCGCGGTCGCCCCGCTACCTGCGCGCCCCCTTCCCTCCCTCCCTCGCCGCGGGGCCAGCCGGGCCCGAGCGAGCGACTCCGGTCAGCGGCGCTCCCCGAGCTCCGCGGCCGCGGGGCTGCGGGACGAGCGGCAGCGGGGACCCGGGAGCCCGGCCTGGCGCGCGGCGTCGCTCCACCCGCGTCCCCTTGTCCGGGCCGGGCGGAGGTGCATCCCCCCGTCAGCGCCGGGGCCCCGCTGCGAACGACACCGGGAGCGGCGGCCGCGCCGGTCCCGCTCCGGACCCTCTGCCCGCCCCCACGGCGCCTGCGCGGCGGCGGCGGGCGGCGCACGCGCGAGGGGCGCGGGCGGGGCCGGGGGCGGGACGGGACGGGCCGGGCCGGGCTGAGGAGGCCGCGGGGTGGGCGGGGACACCGCGCTCGGACCGGCGGCTGCGGGAGGGGGCCCCGGGCGGGCCGCACAGGTGCTGAGGGGACCGCACAGTTGCTGGGGGGACCGGAGCATCTCTCTTACGACGAAGCTGCGAGAGCTGGGCCTGCTTTGTGGAGAGAAGGCTGAGAGAGAGGGGATCTCATTAACGCACATAAATATCTCAAGCGTGGGTGCCGAGAGAATGGTGCCAGGCTCTTCCCTCTGGTGCCCGGCGACAGGGCGAGGAGCAGTGGCCATAAACTGAAACACGAGAAGTTGCACCAAAACAGGAGGAACAACTTTACACTGAGAGTGGTAGAGCCCTGGAACAGGCTGTTCACGGAGATCCATGTAGTTTTCCTCTCTGGAGACACTGAAGGCCCACCTGGACACATCCCTGCTCTATTATTTGCACCTAATAACCTGCTCCAGGTGACCCTGCCTTGGCAGGGGGGTTGGACTAGAGCATCTCAGAAGTCATCCTGGGAACCCCATAAGACAGGGCCTCATGTACAGGGTTTCATGCAAAAGCAAAAGGAAAGGTGAAGGAAAAGCCTGGTCAGGGAAGCTGCAGAAACCAGATTCAGTGGAGGTCGCAGAACAAAAGTAGGTCCATACATTTGGGAGACAAGTTGCACCTGCAGCTTTTTTCAGAGTAAGGTGTTTTCCACGTTTTAAAGGTTTAACAACAACTCTGGAGACTCAGGTACTCCCAGATTATGGAGATCAGAGTCTGTTTGGTAAACCTGGCAGCCAAACTTGAATCACAGCCAAGGAAGTATAAAGGCAGGAGAAAGAGCAGGTCAGCTCAGCCTGCTGGAGGAAAGCTAACTGAGCTGGAGAGGACTTCCCGGGTGCAAGGCGGCAATCCCAGGTTCGGGTAGGAGAGACAAGATGAGAACTGAAGTAGAGCAGCAGGCAGCAGCTCCCTGCAGGAGATCTTCCTGCTGAGACAAGCTCCAGAAGGAAGAGGAATCCCATCTAGAGGTGTAAATACACAAAGAAAGTGAGAGAAAAAGCATTGAGACACGTGTCCTGCAGGTAGGCAAAGCAGACATACAGCCAAGAGTGGCTTCCAGTACCACAAATGCTGCCGATGCCCTGAGCGATGTCCCTGAGTGGGGTGCCCTTGATCCCTGTCACAGCAGCTGGAATCTGAGCAATGCAGGTTTGATAAGAGCAATCCCAGGCATTTAGGTTTGTTGTCTGGCTTGTACTTTGCTTTACATGTTTTGAATTTGTGAAATTATGCTGGCCTGTGGAAAAAGAAGTCCAACTCCAACTGAGTGTGCTGAGTTAATCAAGGTTAGTCCCCAAGGTTAGTTCTCGTCTGAGTGTGGGTTACTATGAAAATAAGGCCTTCAAGAAAGGTTACTTTGGGAGGTTTCCAGGAAAGGAAAGCAGCTGAACTAACAAAAAATACTCTGTCAGTCAATATAGTGACACAGGTGTGAGTGCATCAAACAAATCCAGATCAATGAACATTTAGGGCCAATCAAGTTAGTTGGAGTTAACTGCTCAAGGTAAAGGCAACCTCGACAAGATTAACTTCTATGCTTATGTCCTCACAACCAAGCTATGAATCCCACCTTGCTGGAATTTACTGCACACCCGTATTGGAGATGTTGACCTTTCCCATCTCTCCACCCTGCTAAACTCTTCCATCGACTTACTTTGCATGTTCTTCCCTGTTTTCTACAAAGAGGACCCGTGCCAATGCCATGCAGCAGACAGCTGGGCCCTGCTCAGTAATCTTGCACTAGTGAAAAGCAGAATAAAGTGAGAAACTGCCATGAGGTGATAAAACCCAATAAGCCAGTGTGGGACAGAGATAGCAAAGAGAGGACAAAAAGCTGTGTTATCAATGATACTACAATGCACTCCACTCAGTACAGCAACTAAACCCGATATTTAATGTTGTGAGAACAGGATCAACATGCTTCAACTGGTCTGCTGGCCATCTCAACTGTCTTCTAGTTTTGATCTGGTAGAGTAAATTATCTTCAAATAGGTTCATGTCTTCACTTGTTAAATTGCTTTTACACACAGTCTGGAAAGCAAAGATCAGTCCATGAAGACTTTTGTTCTTCAGTCTTTTCGCCCTTTGCTTCACTCTTCTCTGCCTACTGCTAGTTTTTCCTTTGCTTTAAAAGACTGAGCAGAAGCTTCCAATTTCTTTATGAAATGTTTCTTTGTGTTTAGCTTATTGGAAGAAAGTGACATTTCTGTAGTTTTTTTAGTTTATGATGACCTTTCCAAATTCGAAAGCAGCTATGTCTAAACCGTGATGAAGTTTTGTATTTCTACAATTCTGTGCTTGTTTTGACTTCCTTACTTTTTACCAAAGTCTAATAGTAATTTTTCATCCTTTGGTTCTGTCATACTGGGTAATATGCATATCCCTGTAAGTTTGCCAGTGATTTTCCACACTGCAGTGGTGTTACTCTGTAGCTGAACATTAAATATAGCACTACATTGAATTAGTTGGGTTTTGTGAGCCTGTGCTACACTATATAGATTTTGCATCTATTAATGTTTTATCACAGATGCCCAGAACACTCTCAGAAGTGTCCTGAACTGAAACCTAGAAGTTTTCACAAGAACCAGGAATTTCCTGTACTCACTGCCTTGACTTTGATCAATTGCTAATGTAACTGGGAACTTGAGGTCCAAAAGTGCTTGATCATCAGTACTAAAGTCACTGTGTTTCCACAAGCAAACATTTCTGGAAAGCTATTAGGGCAGTTGACATTTTTCAAAGGTACACAAAGTAAATCTTGTAGAAGTACAGATCCATATGAATGTACTATTTCTTTCTTCTTGAAACTGCAGTGGTCCTTTCTAGCATCACAGTTTGGGCACACAGACTGGATTCATTATTTGCGAAGCTTCTTCTTCAGTTTTCTCTCCAAAGCTGTCCAGTTTTTCCAAGGGCCATGGAAAATCCAATGTAGCTTGAAATAACATTCATATCCTCTTGAACTCAATGGTGACTGGGCTCCTGAGATCACATTCTTTATGAAATCTAGTGTCTAGACTCACTAGCAGCTCCTGTGGCTGGCTTTATGTTTTTCCCCCTATTGCTCCAAGCACAGCTTCTCTGAAAAAGACTTTACCCTCAGCCAAGGTTTGCCACAAACCTTTGGTCTTTGGCCCATTGCCGTGTTCTCTGTCTCCTCCTCCCTGTGTTGCTGGATGTATGTAAACATACATTTTACTATTATTTCTATCAAAATAATAATCACAATTTGACCTTTGCAATTCAAATCCCATTTTGTTCCAAGCAACCCTTACCCTATAACTTTATGAGGAAGACTAGCCTTGTTCATCCTTAATGTGGCTATAACAGGATGATTAATGCTGTCCTAATCTCATTCTCCTTCCTTTTTCAGTCGAGTTGACAACACACTCTTCTAATTCAGACCAGTATCCCATGCAATGTCTTCTGCTCTGAATTCTCCTTATGTCCTCATATCCAAGTTCTGACTCACACCTTGCTGAATTTTTTCTGTGTAACATATCAAAGATATGAACTTTCTGATCCATCACTTCAGCCGGACTATTCCACCTAGGTCATGCTTCCTTGTCTCTGGTTCTGAAAAAGGCAGTATTGCACTTTTCCTGTCCATTCAAGAGTGCTTCTGGAAAGGCATTTTCTTTGTGAGTGATTGTCCTTCCTGTGTCACTTCAAGCTTTGCATCTTCCCAATCTTTCCTGACATGTCTTCCCCCTCTCCTAGCATTTCTGATTCATCACTAAGACACCAGCTCCTCCTACACCCAGTTGGCCCATAATATCAGCCTCCAGCACCTATTTATTAATGTTTCAAGTGCTTCCATGCTTTCTTCTGTGCTTCCCTAAGGCATGAAAGGACTTGCACATCAAAAAGAAATTTGGAAACCATGAAAGTGTATTAGACTGCACCATAAAATTTGCAGCTAGGAAAACTGAACTCATGGCAACTTCTCTACAGAGACAAAAAATGGGAATAAATATCAGATTGTAAAGGAGAATGTGCTATCTATGAGTATGCATTGGAATCAGCAGAAGCCATGCCATTCTTTGGCTTGAAAGTGAAAATAAGTTTTCCAGGGATGGTCAGGAAAAAAGAGCCAAGAGCTGCACAACTTCAACACCTTGAAAACAAATAGCTGCCTGTAGTGTGCACTGGGAAGTTCCATCCCTGAATTGCTGTGGCTTGTTAAGTACATGGAAGAGATTATGCAACAAGTTAAGTATATCACCTGCTTAGTGGTCTGGGTTTGCATATGGTGGGACTTGATGGCTGAGGTTGTCCCTGGAAATAAAAACCAAGCTGATCATTCAGATGGACACAAATCTCACACATTTGATGTTCAACACCCTAGCTCAATCTGCTTTAAAGGAAAAACAAGATTTATGCCCCATTTGTGCAATCCTAAAAACAGAATTGCTAAGACATCTTTACGATAATAGAGATGAGAAATTTCTAAGTAAAAGAATTATAGTTTCCCATTGCCAGAAGTTTATTACAGAAATTAGTCAAGATAAAGATTTTCAACATTATAAAAAACAAGTCAGAGTCCTCTTTGAAACACAATTAGAAAAACCTGTCACCCATTGCCACAGGCACACTGAGATGGACAACATTTAACAGTGGCAGATCAATCAATGTTTGAAAGGGTCATGTTTTTCTTGAAATTCCATCCCTAGTCTGGTGAGCACTACAGGAGAGCATGAAAATGAAGTTCATATTTCATAGTGAAGCATTTTTCCATTCTGGAGAGGGCAGTTTAAAATTTGGCTGGAAAAGAGAGAGATTTGCTCCCTTGCAGCTGTGTTTTAGAGAATCGGCATGTCCCCTGTTCCTCTATGCAGATCTTCATGCCTGTCTCAATGAGCCTCCCTGCAGGCATATGGGCCCAACTGCACTGATTACTTTGCAGAACTGGGGGTTAGAAATTACAAAGCCACATGCTTTATAATTGCAAAGTCACTAACTTATCCCAGTCTCGTTCAACGATCTTCTCCTTCCCAGCAGGGCCCATCTGTCACCATTTCACTAACTCCATGTTTTAATGAGATCCAATTTCACTCTTTGCTTTCAAGTGTTTTTATTCTATATCTGTACATTGAAAGAAAAAAATGTTTTCTATCAGAAGAAAGCCAATCATAAGTATGTGGAAAACTGAAGGGCCCCCACATATATTGCCAGTTAACATTTTATCATTGTATTATTGATAGTTTTGCATTGTCTTCATTCAATGCCAAAAGAGCAATTAAAAGATGTTTCACTTTAGAAAGGGAAAAAACATGAAGGAAAAGTGGACAGTCAAGAATAAACTGCCTTAGAACTACAACAAGCTGATAAGCAAGTCCTTTGGCAAGCCTAATCTTTGGGTAAAATGTTCTCATTCAGCTCGTGCTACTGAATGAGCCTTGGACGATGAACAGTCAGTGAAGAATTCTGCTATTACAGGACAGTATTCCACTTGATGTAAAAACAGCAGTGTCAGCTCTCACAGTTACCTTCCTTCATTAGCTGAGCCACAGATCTGGAGGGAAGAAAGGTTCTACGCAAATTGCAGCTCTCCCAGGTTTACCTATATGTATTACTTTCATACCTGGGATCTCCTAGGCTGACTCAAGCCTGAGGGTGGAGCTGAAGGCATCAAGACAAATTCACCAGATGCAGTAGCTGTCATTTCACAGGATACACCATGAAGTTCGTGTACCCATGCTCCTTTGTTCCAAATGAATCCAAAAAAGCCAGATCAGGAGCACCATCATCAGCTACAGTGGGCAAATACACGACTTTGTTGCATGGATGCTCAGCCAACAGAAGTCTGTTAGACTGTTGTCTATCTTGCATTCATCCAGCCAGCTGCAGTGATGTGCAGCTGGGAAAGCTGCTGTGCTGTGTTCCAAGCACTGTAGCTCATCCTTGCTACCCTGTGAAACCATCAGAGTGCCTTTCAGGACTGGTAACACTAAGACAGGGATTTTCCCATCTGCCTCTGTGCAGGTTGAAGGTCAAGCCTGTGTGTGGAGTCCCTGGAACCCCTTGGGGCAATCCCCAGGGTCCTCCCTTGGAAAGAAACAACATAGAGTTTCCCTGCCTGGGCTGAAAGAAAGGGCCTTCCCCTTGGTGCTTTGCACACTGTGGTCTGCTCTGGTCTCTCCTCTCCCCATGCCTCTACTTCTCCTGCTTTTCTCCTTTCCCCTGTGCCCCTATCGGTGGTGGCACCCCGGGTGACCGGCCCTGTCCTCTCGGTAGGTCACTGGCCTTGCCCTGCCCCTTGTACTGTCCCTGTGCCCTCAAACCATTGGCCACTGACCCCATACTTGAGTCTGTGCACAGCACATGGCCTGGCCTTTGCTCCTGATCTCCCTTCGGTGCCTGAAAGGGACCTCTCTGGAACAGATTTCATACCAAGACTCTTCTTGCCTCCCTTTGCTGAGCCTAGCAGTGATGTGTGTGGATGTGTGAGCTTGACTGCTCTGCCTGGGTTCCTCCTAAGTGGTTTTTCCACTGGAGATGCTTATTGGGATTTAGGTAGCAGCTCCACACCTAAAAAGCACACTGCAACACCAGTGGAAATGGAAAATTTACTCATGCAAACACAAGGCTTCCTCTTGATTTGTTAGTCTGCCCATTATACTTTTCAGTAATCCTGCCCTCATTTATCTAACACTTTCTCCCACTCTCCCATCATTCCCTCCACATCATATAAAGCCACTCAACCCTCAGGTGGCCACTGCTCTTCCCACCCACCATCTTTTAGCTGAGCTTGTGCATGGGTCTGTAATTACACATACCCAAACATCAGACTAGCACTGCAGGGCTTCCCTGCAGAAGCTGGGATGGAAATGTATCCAGCATAGGCCCTACATTGCATCTCCAAAGTGCCTCTAGTTAGGAACTTCTAGTACCCTCCCCTCTTCCACTTCATGAGGCTTTCTAGCCACAAATCCCATGGGATCCCTGCCTGTATTCCAGCTGTGCCAGGTGAGCCTGAGTGGCCTCCCAGTGCTGGTCTGGGATTTCCCAGATGCACGTAGGTGTGGGTGAGTAGTAAGCCTGACCTTTTTGATCATGCTGCACTTATGAAGGTATGAATCAAAGTCATATACACACAAGGAACCCAGAATTTGCTTAAAATGCTGTTCAGGCTTCACTGTCTGAGTAGCAGACAGAAAGTAATTGAGTCCAGTGCATCCTCACGGCACAAGCTCTACTTGACAGGTATGCAGCAACCGTGTGAGGTGTGTGCTTGAAACCACCCTGACTTCCAGATACACAGCCCCCCCAGCTGGAACAACTATGCAGGAGACTTGCAGCTACTTGGATCTATTAGATACACTTAGAAATTCTCCTGTTCCAGTGGGTTTGAAATTCTGGATGCTGAAACAGAGCATCTCTGGCGAAATCTAGGCATGGGACAATGGGTGAAGAAAAAAGATGCTTCTGTGGCTGGCTCTACTGGTTGTGATGACCACTGTTGCTGCTGTTGATAAAAATGCCCAGAGACAGGAGACTGGGAACTTCTGCTGTACTGTATCCATGATTATATACCTTCACCATAATTATGCATTCTCTTCTTTCCCCTTCCAGAAACACCCACATGTGAGCACACTCTGAAAACTAAGAACACGGAGCTGTCTCCCCTCAGGAAGAATGAAACCAACTTCATCCCTTCTCTCAAGCATGAATAAAAATCTGCTGATCTTACCTGAACATCTTCAGAGCCTTACATTTAGTCCTTTCATGCCTCAGAGAGTCTATCCAGCCTCCCTATAAATGCTGCAATGGAAGTTTATGTTCCATCCAATAGTTAAATAACTGCTGACAGGTTATTGTGTTGTACCATTGCTAGGTATTCACATACTCCTTCAGGGACAGTGGCCGAGTCAAAAGCTAGAATAAAAGCAGCATGAATACTGTGCTTACTGTTTGTGGGGTTTTTAACTAAAATTATATATAATAGGACTTCAATGCATTAGAGTCCTTAAAATGGAAATCATAAGTCCCAGTAAATAGAGAAAAAAAGATCAAGGCAGTGGAAGATGTTGCCAGGTCCTGTACTTGAGTCATAACAACCCCATGCAATACTACAGTCTTGGGAAAGAGTGGCTGGAAAACTGCCTCGCAGAGAAGGATATGGAAGTTCTGGTCGACTGAACGCGAGCCAGCTGTGCCCAAGTGGCCAAGAAGGCCAATGGCACCTGACCTGTATCAGCAATGGTGTAGGCAGCAGGACCAGGGCAGTGATTGTCCACCTGTACTTGGCACTGGTGGGGCCACACCTCTAGTGCTGTGTCCAGTTCTGGGCCTCTCACTGCAAGAAAGACACTGAGGTGCTGGAGCATGTCCACCAACAGAGCAGGTGAAGGGTCTGGAGCACATGTCTGATGAGAAACATCTGAGGGAGCTGGGGGTGTTTAGCCTGGAGAAAAGGAGGATTAGGGGGTTGCTATCACTCTCAACAACACCCTGAAAGGAGGCTGCAGCCCAGGGGAAGTCAGTGTCATCTCCCATGTAACAAGCAACAGGACAAGAGAAAATGGCCTCAAGTTGTTGGGGTCGTTTAGACTGGGCATTAGGTAAGATCTCGTTCACGGAAAGGGTGATCAGGCATTGGAAGAGACTGCCCAGGGAGGAGGCTGAGTCACTATCCCTGGAAGTATTTAAAAGACATGTAGATGTGGCACTTAGGGACATAATTTAATGCTGGAATTGACGGTGTCAGGTTTATGGTTGGACTTGGTGATCTTAAGGGTCTTTCCCAACCTAAATGATTTTATAACTCTAAGATGTTAGATAAAAGTCACTAACCTTGGTACAGAAAAATCACAATAAAAGCAGAGTTTCAGCCTCTCTGAGGTGGTACTGTGAAAATAACATGGCAGCTTAATAATTATGAGATGCACGGGTCCTCTTCGTAGAAAACAGGGAAGAACATGCAAAGTAAGTCGATGGAAGAGTTTAGCAGGGTGGAGAGATGGGAAAGGTCAACATCTCCAATACGGTATGCAGTAAATTCCAGCAAGGTGGGATTCATAGCTTGGTTGCGAGGACATCTTGCAAAAGATCAGATTCAACCAGCACTTTCTGTTGTACATGGAAATCATTTAGACTAATAAAAGAGATGACCATTAAAGAATTGTCGCTGGTTTGGGGAGCATTGGTTGCCTTTTGTATAGGGAAATAAAAGAAAACGTTGATTTGAAATACCAACACAAAGGTAGGAATTGTGTCCATAGGAAGAAATGTCGATTTTCTCAGAGAGAGTTCAGAATAAAAAGAGGAAGTAGGATTTTCCCTGCCACCCTGAAGAGTTTTGTTGTGGAGTTGTAGGGGTTTTTGGTTTTTCAGTTGGTCGGTTGGTTTAATCAGAACTATTCATTAATGATCAGAAACTTGTGATTCATTGAAAAATAAATATCTGAGTGACAACTGAATCAAAATCCCGAAGGTCTTTAAAAGGCACAGATTACATGATACTAAACAACCCACTTAAAACTATTTCAGTAAAGACTAGAGAAAACAAAAAGCAAAATAAATAAACATGCCAAACAATATCAGCAAAACAGCAGCTGACATTGTTTGAGCATATATAACAGAAAATGTTAAAATACCAGCAGTTGTAGTGATAAGCCCAACTAGTTCACAAAGATGTACGTACGAGGCAGAAAATATTTGGGTTAAAGATGGAATAACTGGGAGTAAGGTTCTTGTAAGCAGAGTAAAGGGAAGATATGCAATTTCTGAGAATACCTAATAAAACCAGGCACAAAAATTTCATATTCTAACATATAGAACAGACAGAACACCGTCAAGGAAAGTGAAAGCAGAAATAGAAATAACTGAAACAAATTTTTTATAGACATGGAACAAGCTTGAAATGTCAAAGAGTAAAATGCCACACTGGGGGAGAAATTCCAAGAACTGAGTATCTTGGCAGCATCAATTCAGAGAAAAGGCAGAGCAGTGAGATAAGGGCACAGGGTACACTCAGGCAACCAGTGAGTTTCCATCAGAATCTCAGGGGGATGACATGTGTTTGTTAACAAGGTGTACGTAAGTACAGAAAATCAGCTTCCTTAACAAACCTGACCCAGATCTGAGCAAGCCGGTTGCATCACACTGAGTCGTATTCGCAGGAAAGAGATGTCTCCCAGAGACAAAAGAATATTTATAGAAGGCCTTGGAGATCACTGTAACTTGCAGATTTTTTACAATAATTGTTCTTCTCATGTGTTTGGGAGACACTGCCTCACAAAACTCTTTCACAGCGTGCTCTGCAGCTGTAACATTTCTGCACAGACACAGGGACCTGACTGGATATTGCCAGGCCTGCAATGCTCCTCCTGCTTGCTCCTACTCTGCCTGCTTTTGCGTAGAGGAGCAATTCTGGCAGAAATCCTGTGGCTAAACTGACACGCTCCCCAGCCCATCATTCTCCCATCAACAGGTCTATCACCTTCTCAATACATCAGCTGCATTTTTATGAGTTTATGACATACCATACCCACATTTTCTGCCTCCTTTGTGCTATATTTGACTCAGCCTCGGTTGCACCTACATCTCAGTGTGCAAGGATGCTCCAGAAATTTATTCTTCAGTGATTAAAATCTTCTAGCATCTGTTTTAAATTTGCTTGGACTGATTTATAGCCATTAATTTCTACTCAAATGCTACTGTTAAAGTACCAGCATTCAGGTTTTTTGTTTGGTTTTTTTTTAATGTAGAGCTTGAAATTTAGTTTTGGCTGAATTTTTCTCATGGCAGAGATTCAGAGATTGTTCATGGATATCCCATAATAAATAATGCAAAGGTCTGTAACATTTAGTGTAGGTCTGTGCCTGGAATGGTTCTGTTATTTCGCATTATTTTCAGGTCTATTTACCTACTTACCAGCAGGTAGAAGAAATGTACTGTTTACATTAGACAGAAGGCTTTTAAGTATGGCTTATAGCACTAAACTTCATGTACAGCTAATGACAGCACATAAATCTTGGATGTTCTCTGCCATCAGCTACACTTCATATCCCTCACAGACATTATTTAACAATTGAAATGTATTAGGAAACTAATTTGAAGCGCTTTTAAAATAATTTTAAGGTACACAAGTACAAAATAGTCTTGGCACGGACCCTGGGAAGCAAAGGAGTGAAAAGTTTGGGCAAACAACCCTCTTCCACCTTCCACACCTCTCCCAAAGGCATGTGCATTGTGAAAGTTCTGAATCAGCAGCTTAGCTTCCCGTCTGCATTTGCCTGGGGATCCCTTCCCGTCTGCATTTGCCTGGGGATCCCCTTTACCTGGGATACCAGTGCAGTCCTCCCACATGGCACAGCACCAAACAGCCATACAGCCAGGCACAGACAATTCTTTAGTCCCATTCCCCTTTTTGTCAGCTTTCCTTAGAAATGTGCTGGCATTGCTGCATTCTTCCCTCCCTGACACAAGGTATGATTAATGACGGTTCTTAAAAACTACAAATTCCCTTTTTATCAGCATGGCCAACAACTGGAGTTTCACATGCTAGCAGCTTCATCAGTCTTCAAGCAGGAAACAAATCATGACACATTCCCCACAGGTCAGAATAAATGTTCCATTGTACTTCTTTATCATTACTGAAAGAGAAATGCACCTAAGCAGAAAGCACCCAAGATTCATTCTGAAAAATCCATCCAAAATTCCCTTTAGTCTGCCTCTGCTCAGTGCTCACGGACACAGATTGTGGGAAGCAAAGAAATATGTGCCTACACTGAGCCCCTTTTTACAAAAAAGGGAAAAAAATAGAAACTAGTTGGAAAATTGAGGCTAAACAAATGAACAAAAGATACATCATCTAAAATGAAGTTTTATTGAATCAGTAATGCTCATTTTGGTTAGGATGAATAAGAGTTTAAAGTCAACTCTCTTGTTTAATTGCCCATACTTACCTTCTGACAAAAAATCCCCATGCCTGGTTTATCCAGTTGCTGAATTTTCTTCTGTTAAGTTTAAGCAAAACAAATTTCAGCAGTTCTCATCAGGAAAGCAGGGGGAACTCCTGTTGTGTTACAGTCTAAACTGTTTCCAACTTGAACAATGAATTGAAAAAGAAAATTTTGACTAAATTAGGTAAGGACACTTTAAAAATATCTTTCTGGGGCATTCCTGCCACAGTCAGGGAAGAATCAAGTTGGCGTTCCTGCCCAAGAAGAGCCAGTCCATGGCTATCAGACCCTCTGATCTGATTTGCATCAAGTTCCTCTGAGCTATTTGTCCACGTGAATGAACTATCAACCAGAGCCTTCCACTCTGTTGCATTAAAAAGTGGGCATTTTCTTTCCAAACCACCTGGGGAAGAAGCTGTCCTCCATTTACCTATGCTTTTGTGCTAGACTTATCGCCGTGAGAGTCCTTGGGCTCCTCGCAGTTGCTCCTATGGCACAGGGATCTGCCCCATGGCAGGGCCCTGCTGAGCAGAGCCCCAGCCCCAGCGTGGGCCCGGCCCAGCAGCACTTTCAGAGGAGCCCAGAGCACACGGCCCTGACAAAGCCCACTGCCGGCTGCTGCTTGCTTCCGAGGAGCAAAACGCCATTGCTCAGCCACGGCTTCTGCTTTGCAAATAGGTGCTGGGAGCCCTCGTTCAGCCTGTTGTTAAACCCTGTTTATGTGGGCTCCCTTATCACTGCACTCTGCAAAGTTTTGATCAGTGTCATGAGGTACTGAATCCACCTCCTTATAAACAGCTGAATATTGTGTATCAACAGGGTTGCCTTTGTCTTGCTGTCTTATTGCTTCTTGGTGTGTCTTGCTGTCTCCCAGCATAACTGTGTGAGCTGACTCATTTCCTTAAAAACATGCTAACTGACATCAATTATAATCTCACCCCTCAGATCTTCCTCAGCTAATCCCTTAACCACTTTTCCCTTATTTTACCATGACTGAATCAGGCAAAATAAGTTATAATTAGCAGTATCATTCTCATTCTCTGAATATTGACACAATATTACCACTAAGACATGGTTTTCTGGGGTTTTTTTTCATCATTCCCATATTTGTTAAAATTATCAAAGGTGCAGAAGTCAAGTTGGCCAATACTTTTATGACTCACAGAAGCAAATAAACTGGGCCTGCAGATTTATCAATGTTAGCATCTGTTACTTAACAGGCCAGTAATTATTGGGTCAGAAAGCAGTTCATTTGTTATACATGTATCACACTGCTTTCTTCCAAATATAATAAGGAAATTGTTCTTTTGTCTTTTCTGCACCATTAAAAGCCATTTTACCAGCTTTATCTAGCTATGCCCAAACATTTCTGGGGCTTGAGGGCGGGGTTTGTTGAGGGTTTTTTTATATTTATGCTCTTAACTTTATAGTGCCTTTTGATTTGCCGGTCAGAGACCTTCTACTTTGGCAGCTTTCTCTTCCCATATCAATTTCCCAAGATTTGTGGCTCCTCATTTAGGGCATTCTTCTGGCCCGTGTCCAATTTTTTCATTTGCTAAAAATTGCTTCTTTATTTCTAATTATGGCTTTCCCTTAACAACTGAAAACAGTACCAATGTTCTTTTCTTTGATGGTGGCTTTTTGAGAGCTAATAAATGCTCCTCAAGAGCCATCATCTTCCATGTACATTGTTCTGCCCAGATATATTACCCAAACAGATTTCCTTATAACTTTCCTGAGATTTCATAAATCGAAGGTTTTGAAGCTGTGCTTCATGTGATTGGCCATGCTAAATATAATCAGGCCTTGAACACTGGTCTCTTGGTAACCACCAGCTTCCAATTCAGCAACTTTCATCTTTATTCCTTGTAGTGAAGTCCAAATTATTTATCTTAGGATGGTAAAGCTTTTAAGTTATGTAAGTGACATTTTACCGACTTTTTGGAAGAAGTGGTTAGGTCACCATCCCTTTGAATGCAGAAGACAAGATTAGATCTTTTTTGAAAGATACTCTTTGATCTAGTTCTGAAAAAACTTTATCTAGCCTCTGCATGGGGAGGGTCAGCCTAGGTAGCAGGGAGGTCCCTTCTGTCCAGAGACTCTGGAAGTCTTTGAACAAAAATGAAACTCTATTGATGTTTAATTGGTAACTGCAAACCTTTCAGTTTTTAATTTCCCCATAACAGTACAGGTTTGAATTCTGCCCATTACAGAAACTTGATTAGGTGTAACTCATCAATGTAATTGCAGGTTTTCTAACCCTTCTAAGAGTCGGCCTTTTTCATCTTTCTTTTATTCTCTCCTTCCACCCTGCTGCCTCATTGTATTTTCCAGTGTTAGTTGGCACGCTGGTCTACAGACATTCAGGAATCTTCACGTCTAGTCCATCTCTTGCTGCAGCTACACAGCAATAATGTGAATGGCAAAAGACACAAGTTAGAACATGAAAAATTTCAAATATAGATCACCTTTTTTTCGTTTGATTTGGGTTTCTTTTTTTTACCTTGAGAGTGGTCAGATACTGGAAGAGGTTGCCCAGAGAGGTTACAGGATCTCACTCCCAAGAGGTGTTCAAAACTCAACTAGAAATGGTCCAGAGCAACCTGATTCAATTATACTTAATTTGAGCAGGGAGGTTCCCCAGATGACCCACAGAGGTCCCTTCCAACCTAAATAATTCATGGCTCTATAGCTATAGACGTAAAACAAGGTAATTGTATCTTCACTGTACAGTGCTACCTCTGAAACTCTTTTTTCCCTCTCTATCTGTCTTAATCACATCATAACCAGAGGTGTTAACGTTCGCATCATTAACATCTCAGCAGGTCAATGTAATTGATAATGTCAGTGAAATGAAAATGTCTTTTTATTAAGGCTGTACCATTTCTTCAGGTCTTTTCCTCACCAGACTGGAATCCAGCCTTTATGCTTCATGAAAATGAAATCCTTGATAACGTCTTATTTCAAGTGTTAGTATGCCAGCATAGTGAGGTACTCCAGTGCTGCTCCTGACTTTTGTTGGATATAAATAGTGCGTAACAGAACTAGTGCATTGAAGGAAGTGTTTGAATGGTACTACACATAAGCAGATACTTCTGCCTCAATTAGTGAGGTTCTGACGATGCCATTCTTGCACAATACTGGTTTTGGTAAATTGATTCCTTCAGGCCTACATGAATGAATGCACTGGGCAAGGCAGGTGGAGCATTATAATATATGCAGGAATTTCTGAGTTTTGAAGAGCCTGTCTTTGCAATAAAAATGTAAATTTAGAATATATAAAAAACATCTTTGTCAATTACATAATAATTTTTTGGCATATTCCGGTGGATTAAATATTTACAGCATTGCTAATAAACTCCACAGATTTTCACTTTTGTTTGACAGATCTGTGATGAGGTACCAGAAGCACATTAAATCACCTGGAAGAATATTTCAAGATCCATTGGCTGTTATACATAATGCAAATTCAAGGTGAAGTTCAAGCTCTAGAAGTTACAGTAGTAAAAAAAGTAGAGCCTAATGATGACAGATGACAAAATGCAGTGGGAACTGCAGTGTAGACCAAATAGATGTTTTAGGAGACCATAATTGCACAAACAGTGCATTAAAACTTCTGAAGTTATATTCAATTAGAAATAGCTAGATTTTTTTAAAAATATTTATTCATACCCTGTTAATATAGTACTCACTGACACACAGGTATATGTAGGCATCTAATATAAGAGTCCTAAAACCTAGGGTAAGCAAGTGTCTTACACAGAAGTGTATAATGTACTGTGAAGAACACAGGTACGCAGCAAGAGATAGGGATAAATATTTACCAGCAGAATTACTATAGCTTTTATAACCTTACTGCATTTCTGGAAGGGAAAAACCCTTTGCCTGAGAGCCTTTCACAAGGGTGATTGCCTATTAATAGACTAAGAAGCCTAAACCCAGTATTACCCATTAAGCAAAATAAAATAAAGCAAGATAGATCTCAAAGTGAATGACAACTGCAATAAAGTGAATTAATATACTTTTAACATACAGTATGAAATCAACAACTGCACTTTATATGAGCACAACTGGGATTCAGATTGTGAAATTACCTGTCTGAGACTTAAGAACACATGATAATGGCAGTATAACAAAACCTTCTTCCAGCCTTTGAGGCAGCTGCTAGGCTTATCAGAACTGTTCTGTATTGAGCAACTTACCCAATTTTCCATTATTTAACCTAATTGCCCTTGTTCCATTCAAAATGGCTCAAAACCCTTTCTTTCCCATTTTTGCAAGCTAATACACTACAAACACAGTTTCCAACCCTTACAATGCAATATGATTTAAGACAGCAACTTCTACATATTTGGATGTGTACAAGTTGCTGTGCAGACACACTTAATCGAGATTCCTAAAGGTTACAAATCTTACTCACCAGTAGGGAAACTATCTGTAGCCAAGTTTGCAGAGCCTTGAGCTGACATCTGCTTTGGACTAGCCCCAGGACAGCAGTAATCTGCATCTTGTTGGTCCAAGAGTAAATTTCCTGTGCTGCTTACCCTTATGGATGGGATCCTCCTTCCTCTTCAACGGCTCAGATGAGGGATGTCAGATCACACATCTCTGAAATATGCTGTTTCCTCTCCTTTCTCTGTCCATTTTAACTTCAGGGGATTATCTTCAATTTAGCCCCATGTCAAACCCTGTAAATTGAACTCTTCTGCTCGCAGTTTGCATGCTGTCAACCTCTTTTGAAGCTATGATAGAAGGGTCTCAAAATAGGAAGGTTTCAGGATAAGGAGATTAGTGCACAGCTCTTTTATCAAATCCCACATAGGATAAGAGGTGAATTGATGATGCTGTCAGTTCCTCTCACTGTTTAGTTTCCTCTGGCTCTTTAGTTTCATTGATGATCTAATTCACCAATATTTTCTCTGACTTCATTGATACTCCCATTGCACCTGCCAATATTTTGTACTCTCTGAATGATTTTTCAATCATTTTTGGTTCTATTAGCAGCAGAGGGCCAGGAGAATTAAGTGATTTTATTCACCCTAGCCAAAGGAAGGTCACCCCTGGCAAAAGAATTTTTTGCAGGTAAACTAATAAGAAATTTAGTTAAGCAAGCAAAACCAGCATTAGCAGAGCATTAGATAGGAGATTATGGAAAGACAGCTTTAAATACATAAGCTTTGTCCAAAGGAGTTTATTATTTTACAGCTGTCTCCAAGCAATGGCTTCAAAGAAACTAGTCATTCTCAGTATTTATTTTAAAAAACTGCACAAAAGTGATTGAGAGATTATAAGTTGTCAACTTATGTGATTATTTCAATTTTTCAGCAATGAGTTTTATTTAAGGTATATACAAAAAACCCTCAAAAACATTTAAGTGTAAAATCTTATATTTCTCCTTTGATAATATTTCCACACAGTGTACTTGCACTGCAGAAGAGGCTGCAGTAATTTTCTTCCATTTTCAGCCAGTTTTTTATCTTTTATTAGGAGGACTGCCAGATTGTCTTATGCTTGGGGAGGACTTGAATTGAAAAGGATATTCTCTCTGCTGTGGTCTCAAATGTCATAATTCTTCCAACTGGCACAATATATAAAAAGAGCGAATAAGTATATAGGATGCATGGGATAAGAGTACTTCAGTACATCAGCATATATACAGGGTTAAGTATTTGTAAACTTATTCCCTGTATTTAAATTTCATGTCTTTTATTCCCTTGCATGTTAGCATCACTTCCACATCAAAGAATTGCATTTTGTTTAAACAAGTTGTGAAACCAGATGCCATGAGAATGAAATCCTCTCCAAATGCACTGGATGCTTTAATCTCTGTCTCTCAAAAGGCAGGCATTGTATATTAAATAAACTTTGCTCCCAGTCTAACTAGAACATCCTGTAAGATCCAGTCCATTAAATAAACTTGAAGACTGAAGTTTAAATGTAGTTCCCCTGCCTCATAATAGCAATTCCTTCTTTCTCTGAATCAAAACCTGCAGGGTGTGCCTGAGAGTTCTCATTCCTGGACAACTGTTAGGACTTGCCAAAATGGGCCCTGGAACCAGCAGAATTTTAAATCTCAGTCTTTTCTGAAGCGTAGAGGGTTTTCCTGGGCACTGCTGGCCATGGCTCCTAGGAATTGTAGTAGGTACCTTCTTTGAGATTTCCTTTAATCTCCAGAAGTTTTTTTCTGTGCTATGGGTTGAGAAGATGTGGGATGTAATTTTCAGCAGACATTGGTATTCATCAGTGGCCAAAGACATAACAAAAAGCAGTGCAGGAGCTGCCCCTGGCCATGAAAGGAGAGAAAAAGTCTGTCCAGTTAGGACAAATTCACTGGAATCTCACAGCACTTAGGATGGTTCCTGGGCTGGATTTAAGGCATCCAAACACAGACTGACAAAGATAAAAGCCCCTTTGCAGCTGTTATTTAGCCTAAATTCTTTAGGCCTCCAGGAGTTCAGGTTTCTATGTGACAAAACCTGAGATGCTTAGAGACAGTTTACTAATTCAGGCCCTACTAAGAGCCAGTCCCAGCCTTTCCTCCCATTGCCTTGTTTGATGGACTTAACATAGTTGGTTGTCTCAGAGCATATTGAAGGAGTCTCTGCACAAAATTGGATTGCAGGTGCTTATTCCTTTAGAAATATGGTTAAAGGAATGATGTCTCTCTCTGCCGATTGGATTGGGACTATTTTTACTGTTGCTTAGTGGTTAGAGTTCTCATTCAGAGGTAAGGAGGGTGCAGGCCAATTCCCAGTCCTGACTGTCAGATACTGGGATGCTTCCAACTCTCACATTATGGAATGGCACTGTAGACAGCTATTCCCTGGTAAATGGCAATTCTCAACCTCTCCTGAACCTGTGAATTAGAAAGGGGGAATTTTGCCTTAGGAAGTTAGAAAGGGGGAATATTGCTTGCATAATGCAAGCAGTCTCAGAGTCCATTCCTGGTCTACTTTTCGCAGCCCCAACCACTGCCTGTGCATTTGGCATAATAATACTTAACACAAAACTCTTAATATAGTCCTGGGGGCAGCAGTATGAATCCAGAGCTCTCACATCCCACTTGAAGCACTGGTAAATGGAGGTCATTATGCTCCCTCTTTTCTGACCAAGAGATTTCATAACTCTCCCATGCAAAGTGGAGCTGGTTCAGAAGGGATTTGGCCCTGCTGCAGGGCTGCCTTTAGCCTGGTACACAAAGTAGTCCTGCAGTGTGAAAATGTAAGTCAGAATCTTCTGATGAACCTGAGCCTCCTAAAGAAGGGAAAAGGGATTTGCTTGTGTCCTTAAGACAGAGTAGTGCATCCTTCTTTTTCGAGGAGGTGATGAAGGCGCCTATTAGCAGAACAAGCCTTTAGACTGGGAATCCTGAGGGAAACCAGGTACTTATCAGCACAGAATGAGAAAGCCATATCCTAGGAAGTGGTCAGATTGAAGACATATTTTTGCAGGCTTCTCCCATAGACTCATGTAGGTGACTGCCTCCTCAGTGTGCTAATTGCCAAAATTTCCATTTGGAAGCATTGCATTCTCCCCATGAACTATGTTTAGCATTTCTTGTTTTCTGGATGTGGGCATTCAAAGCCTTAATTATAATAGTAGTCTTGATGTCGCTAGGATAGTCTAAATTAAGCAAGATTTATAGAGAGATCATGTTTCCTATTAGAGAAACTCGTACGACAGGAAAAAGAAAGCAGGCTATCAGGCATTTTTAAAGCCTTTTGAAGCTCCTCCTTTTTTTTCTGCCAGTATTTGGATTAATAAAAGATATTTCTGTGTTTACAAAACTTGCCCCATCAATTCATGGCAAAAAATGCATCACCACCTTCCCTAGATTTTAAGATTTGTCCAGTACAAACCATTTTGGTAATATTCCATGCCTTTAATTTCTGAGTGAGCTGTGACTGTGGGAGCAGGAACAAGACAGCTTGGTTTCTCAATCTTTTTTGTGCCTGGTACCCTCAAGCCACTTAGCAGAGGTTTTGGCCTTGGTGGTACCCAGAGACTCTAGGGAAAATTTGCCAAAACAATTTCTTAATCCTATCTCCAGAGTCAAGATACCTCCTAACAATACCTTGGGTGCTTCCCTGTTGTTTACTGACACATCTCTGTATGGAACTCATCTTGCTTTTTAATCACTCAGGCATCATTTCTGCATCAGCATTTAATACTCTGGAGATAATGAAGAATATTTTGACATCCCTTGTGCCTTTAACAGAAAACTCAGATCCTACATATGGCTAAAGGGGTTCTGTCAGTGTAAAATGGGTGGTTCTCTTTGCCACTATTATCATCACAGCAGTTTTGGGCTCCTCATGATTTTTCACCTGCCTTCCTGATGGCTACTTTAGCCTTAGGCACTACATCACACAGTTCCTCTGGAAGCTTTCTGGGATTCCCAAGGAAGGCAGCACTTGCTTTCAGGCATCATTTGCTAGGGCATTAAGACCCCTTCCTTCAGTATGTCCTTTACCTCCTTTTCAGCACAACCCAATACCAGCTTTCTAAAAAAACCCTCTCCAAATCCTCACATGGTTCAGTACACCAGATCTGCTTGCCTTTGATCATTTAATACCATGCTTTTCTCACTCTGATAAGTACCTACAAAACATCTGCCTACCATAAATAAAATCTTCCTAACATTAGCTGGTAAGTAGGACCTTTGTGTACAAAAATTAAGACTTCAGGAATCCTCACTGTGGCCTTCTGTCAGCTTGGGGCATCTGCTGAGCCTGCCTGGGCTGCTTGAGCATTCACACCCATGCTGTGGGTGGCAGCCTTATGTCCCCATGTGGCCTCATATGCGTCAATCAATCTTTTGCACCTGCAATCCTATCATAATGTAAGCGTATTGCAATACCACAAGCAGCTCCAGATTGCCAAACCTTTTTAACCTGCAGCCCTGATGCACAATTGTGAATTTCAGTGAGGGTCTGTGCACACCATAGCATCTTGTCCTTGCTGCTACATATCTCCAAGGGAAACCTTTTCAGAGCTCGAATCTAGACTACAAGGAAACATCTTTCCAAATACCTGTCAGCTTTTAGGGTTGTGCTGTATTAGTCATTCACACAATGTTTTGTGTGACCAAGTTTCAACAAAGAACATGTTTTCGCTTTTTGTATGTGCCAACATGGAGATCTATTTTCAATCCTTACTTTGTTATCTTTGTTATTTCTTCTATTTCAACTTCAAGGTCTGTCTTTTAGCAACAGACAAAGAAATGGATGAAATTGTGATGAAAATTCACTCTTAATCCTGGGCTTTTAACTTCAGTCTGTCTTTCTGAATAATTGCTTAAGTTTTATTTATGATCAACCATGACGTATGTTTTTTCCCCTAGGACTATTAGAGTGTTTTCACTGACCTCTTCTCAAAAATCTTCTTATCAGCTGCTAACTCCTAATTCTATTCTGCAAAATCCCTCCTCTCTATGATCTTCTCATGTAGTTTTTATGTGTTCCAATTAAAGCCTGATCTAGTTTCTCTTTCCTTGACTACACACACTCTCTGTCTTGCTTCAAACATTTTAGATTCTCTTCTGATTTAGATACATTGGTTTCCTATTTCAGATGTCATCCAACAAGTTTTTAAGAGCATCACAAGCAATACATTGCCAACGCAACCATCAATAAAAGTATAGGGAAAGCTAACCTATAAATGCTTAGCAAAACTTTCATCATGAACTAGGAACCACATCCCATCTCATCAAAATTACCCAGGCTCATACAAAAAGCACTACTTTTTAATCCAACTGCAACCCGTGTGGCTGCTGAGGGATTTGACTCAGATGAAAACTGAACTCAATAAATTTGTATGACATTCAGTATAAATGGTGAGACTCTGTAGGCAGAAAGACAAAAAATATTTAACATTTCCAATTTGATTTCTTCCAGTGCAATATTTAGTTCTCATCCATCATTACTTTTGGTGACATCTTAGAGTGGGAAGAGGATACTCCATCATCTCTGAAAATCATATGCACTTCTGTTTTTCTTGTTAACTGCAAGACTGAGTTGCATGCAGGGAAAAATCTGAAGCCTGTAAATGCTTCTAGGTCTTAGATTTTTGCTGAATATGTTTGGGAAACACTTAAATTAGGTCCAATTAGTCTTCAATCAATCTAGTTGAAGAAATTATTCTTTTGGCTGCATTCACAGGAAACTGTTAAAAGTAAATTATAGTTCTCTGATTGCTAAAGACTGGAGAAAAAAACTTCCCTTCTTCACTCCTAACAGCCTACTTCTCTATTTTTAATCAGAGCTGTTGAGTAGTTTGTCCTGGGCAAAGAAAAACGTGCATACATAAACTGATTTGGAATTCATTTCTAATAATAGGCAATAGATACAGATACTTAATAGGCAAAGGATACATGATGAGTTGTTTTGCTTTTTTCTCCTCAGGCAGCCCCTTTTTGAATGCCATGTATAAAATGTGATTCAGACAAAAGAGACTCAGGTGTGAATATTGTTTGATCTACAGCTGGCAAGAACAACGGCACTCATTAAGCTGGGCTTTTATGAGGCTCACTGCATGCTCATAAGCCAACTTGAAACAAATCTAAATGGATGACAAAATTAAAAAAGTTTTACTAAGATGGCAGAATCAAAATGCGGTTACAGGAGAAATCAAATTCCATGTAGATAAATTGGCAGTACAAGTAAATGAATCAATTTTTCAATTTATCAAAGAATTATACATACAAATAGTCAAACATAATCACAGCTTCTTTATTCAGTCATGTAGAAAAGTCAATGAGAATATGGCAAGAAGGGAAGCTGTGGCATAGATATGGCCTTAAATTTCTTCAGTTTCCCATAAATATTACGGAATCAGTACTGATATCACTGTTCTTACACAACAATCCATTCAGATGTGTTTTTACTGTGTCATCACTTCTTAAATTAACTTGGTGACTTTCAGCAGTGGAGTACTGGGGAAGGACAGGCTGCCTTTTTTCCATCTCATTGTAGTAACTCCAGTCTTTGCCAAAAAACTGTATTTTATATTTGAAGACCCATTTAAGCAAAGAAAAGTGAATGGTATTTGCCAGCCATAAGAACTTAGTCTTCTTCAAAAAGGGTTATTTCCTTCAGGCAAAATCCAAGCAAAGGTTTTCATGAAGGCTGGAGCTGTGCAGCAGCTCAGGGACGCTGTGAATAACACTGACACTTGTGAGTGAATTAAATGTGCCTTGAAAGGGGAATTTCAGCTCAAAAAGAGGAAGCTTCTTTTGCACAGAGAGTACTTGCTATAAGTAGCCCAAACATATTTGTAATAGGAAAGGGCAGATTTTCTGTCATCTGGGCATTTGCACACAGTGGAAGACAGCCACTGAGGATAGAGGAAAGGATAAACATTTCTGTTATCAAGCAAGATTCATACTGGAGTATTTTGCTGCCTCTGAGACAGGAACACTGGATAAAGAAATAAGGCATTCCCCAGTATTGTAGTAATTCTTTTGATTGAATGCTTTAGCCTTTTTTCTTTATCTGATAATGATTTGGACAGTTACAGACACAAGTATTTGTAATGCTCCTATAAACAAGTAGGAGCACACCTTCATAAAAACATAATTGCTATTAGTGAAGTGACTCCACAGCTGTTCTCTATTTCATTAGAGCCACAGCTGCTATCAAAACAGCTTCATACACATCCCTTACTTCCTGGAGCAAGCTGACCAGGCTATAGCAGAATGAGCCAGAGCCCACCCTATGGTGGCACCAGCACAATCATTTCCTGAATTCCTGGAGCAGGCTGTTTATAATCAGGACCTGGGTGAAAGGACCAAAGTGGATCTCCGGGGTGTTGTCCAATCATACACATTATAAAGAGGTTGGTCCTAATATACACCAGTGAATACAGGAATCAGGTCCTTTCTTCACAGCTCAGTTCTGGTGGTTGAAGGGAGAAACCAAAACCAAAAGGCAGAATCTTTTCCTTTATCTTTGTAAAGCTAATCTGCCATAAGAAGTACTGTGAGAAAATCACTATGTGTCCCCAGAGTGATTTCTGCACTAGAACAGAGGCTTGGCTCATTTAACTGAGCTACTGAATATCACATCTTCATTTAATAATTGAGATTAATTTATTGCAAGAAAAGTAGCACCTGATCAGAGATCCTTCTGTTTGAAAAGCAGTATGAGGTTTGTTCATATGCCCAGCTGATTTGGAAAGACTCCTACTGAAAATAAGGAATTTAACACATGAAGACTAAGCACAGAATATATTGCATGGTGGCTAATGCTTGTTAGCTGTGTTTGTATAGTAAGGAATCAAATACAGATTCATCTTTCTGTATACAGCACACAGCTTGACACCAGAGGTGCCCTGCAAACTGCTATTTGAAGTTATGCCTGTACTGCATTGTATAGCCATGATGCCATTTCCAGGCAAAATGGCCTGTGCAGAAATAGGAGGCTTGGAAGAGGAATAGCCTGAGAATGGACATTTATATTCCCTCTTCTGTACAATGACTCTTGAACAGTCTCCAGCAACTGACTGGCCTGTGAATCAGCTGTCACCTCTAAACTGTGACCTGTGTGGGAACAGGGGTGTGCTCCCTTTCTGTTTCACTGCAAAGTCAAATAGGCTGCCATGATTTGGTGAAACATGAACCCAGCAATTGCTACTTCCCAGCAGACAAGTTTGCTTTACTAGCCTTGATGCAAGTGGGAGAGCTGGGAAAGGAGGACAGACGTCATCTATTGTACCTGCGATGCAGAAGTGGTTCAACCAACTTGCCAACTCCGTGGCTTAAAGTGTGGAAAAATATGTACACCCGACCTGTCCTTTAGGTGGAAGTCAAACACCACAGCTAATCCAAACGAATGTCTAATTCTGGTTTGATGACGTTCTTCCCCTCTGAATTTCCCCCACAGTTTCACTTGCAGGGAGAACACGGTTGTGTCCTATGATTTGTGCAGTGGGAGTCTGTGTCGTTGGGCAGCCGCTGCTCCCTCTTTCAGAGACGCCTGCCCCAAGGTGTGGATGAAGGATTCTGCTTGCAGAGGCACTGGAATGCTCCATGATCTCTGGACCAAAGGTATTATTTAAATAATTGGTGGGTTTTGGTTGTTATTAAAAGAGGAGTTTCCAGGTGTTAGAGAAAAGTGATCCCAGGATCCCAGTGAAAGTCATGGTTCTTCTGGAGATCTTAGATACGATAAAAGGATATTGCTGAATGGGAAGGGATACCAAATGCATTCAAACATCAAATATTAGGAAACCAGAGGGTCAGATTTTCATCATGTAATAAAAAAATAATTAAACAAGCCCAGAAATTTAAATGTGATTTGGAATGAAAGACAATTATGAAAGAATGAGCAATAAAAAAAGTTTTGCAATTGATTAAAACAGTGACACTTTTCTGACTGGGGAAGTACATAGGAAATACAAGTAGCCTGAGTAATGTATGTTTTTTAAATATGTCCTTTGTTGGATAGTTGTATGGTTGTATGGTTTAGTATTAGGGTGGAGGGCATCATAGAATCCTCTGAACTTGCCATGTTAAGGAAATTTTTTTAAGGTGTGATTTCCTTTGATAAGACTTGTACAAATCAAGCTGTATTTACAACACGGGAGAAGGCTGGTAAATGTATTTTAGAATAGTTTAATTTACAAGCCACTGGGATAGCTTCCAAGTCAGCAGTGGAAAGTCTTTGTCACTGATGTCCTGCCTCCAAGAGGCTCACACCACTGCTCATGGAGCTGTTCAGTGTTGCATAAGGTGGAAATTTTAGAAAAATTCCCCATGCTAGAAAAATAAAGAGTAATTTACTTGTTCAGTGTTTAGTTTTGTTTTGAGTTCAACATGGGGCAGGAGAATCTTCCCGTAGAATAAGTGTACCTGTTGTAAGAAAGCAAGCTAATTACCTGTGGGAATATGCAAGAAAGGAACATTTTGGAGGAAACTTAAGGGTAATGAAGGAACTTAGGAGTCAAAGAGAACAGATGTGACAGTGCCTTTCAAAAGATAATGACTACATCCAAAACTGAAAACACCAAAAAAGACAGCAGATGAAAACCCAGGCAAGCACACCAGATACAAAGCTTTTGTTTACTCCAAGACCTTAATACTTCACTGTGCCTGTTAGGGTTTTACATGCTGGTTTCACTTGCTGGATTGGAAGAAACAGGAGACAGAATGCAATCTCAAAATAAATCACACAGGGCTTTCTAGAAATTGCTCTCAAAAGTAAAGGTTGCTCTTTTCCCCAAACATTGATGTTAGAGTTTTTGCCATCCAGAGGGACCTTGACATGTTTGAGAGGTGGGTCAATGCAAACATCATGAAGTTCAACAAAGCGAAGTGCAAGGGCCTACACCTGGGTTATGGCAATCCCAGGGACACCAACAGGTTGGTGAAGCAGAGTGATTGAGAGCAGCCCTGTGGAGAAAGACTTGGGCGTGATGGTTGATGAAAAACTCAACATGAGCAGGAAATGTGCACTCACAGCTCAGCAAGCCAGCCATACCCCAGGCTGCATCTAAAGCAACATGGCCAACAGACTGAGGGAGGTGATTCCT
>VZDJ01000090.1:1367607-1385752 GCA_008694505.1 Cyanoderma ruficeps | reverse complement strand
GTACAGTTCTGGTGCCCCTGACACAGGAAGGACATGGAACTCTCGGAGCAAGTCCAGATGAAGGCCAAAAAGTTGATAAGAGGACTGGAGGTCCTCCCATAGCAACCTTCCAGTATCTGAAGCGGCCTTCAGGGAGGGAGAGGGAATAATTATCAGGAACTGTAGTGATAGGAAAAGGAGGAATGGATACAAATTCCAAGAGGGGAAATTTAGGCTGGGTATTAGGAAGAAATTCTTCGCTGTGAGTGTGGTGAGGCACTGGAACTGGTTGTCCAGAGAAATTGTGAATGTCCCAGCCCTGACAGTGTTCAAAGCCAGGTTGGATGGGCTTGGAACAACCTGGTCCAGTGGGAGGTGTCTCTGCCCATGGCAAGGAGCATCAAACTAGGTGATCTCTAAGGTTTCTCCCAATTCCTAATATTCTATGATTTTATGATTCAGGAGAGGCATCCCCCTGTACTGAGCCAAGTGGGAATTGCCTCATGAGTTTCTCAGACTGGTTTGGAACAAACCAAAGCCCTCATGAATCAGGCCTGTAAAGTGCATGTGCTATTATGGTTTCTCCTTTCGGTGAGTGCACTGCCAACATAGTAAATAAAGGGCTGAGTGTGACTCCTGACTACATACTGACATAATTTCAATTAATATACTTCTCCATTTTCATCTCTGACATCCACACATGGTTTGTGTGTCATGGAGACACCTTCAGGAATGGCTGAAAAAGCTCCAAAAGGGAAGAAACATCATGTATACTAGCTTTATTTAGCAAGAGAAAATGTTTATCTCCCCAAGGACTGACCTCACATTATTCAGGGTGTCAGAGATAGTTTTAAGATCTTGGGTCTTCAAACCACTCCCATCTCATCAGTTATCACTGGCACCATGAAAAAGTGCCACTTCCACAGATGGATGCACTCAGCCTGTGAACAGCAAAACTGCACATCCACTCACAGACCCACAATGTCTATCTTTCCTCTCTTACCTGGCCCCCTTTGACTGCTGGTCAATTCTGGGACACAACAAGACTTTCAATGGCCTGCAAATACAAGGGAGAATTGAGCACAGAATGTGTATTGAACATGGCAAAGGAATGGTGTGAGTAGCCACAGTTATACTGTGTATTTCCCCTTCCTCCCTTCAGTCTTCTGGACACCAGCTCCAAGGAATTCCATTTGTCGATTAAAGGCATTTTATAAAAAAGGAGAAGAAAAGCTCCTTGCAGCACCAAAATTGTAGCAGCCCAATTAATGATTCAGCAATTCTCTATAAAGCAGCTCCCATGAGAGAAGCAGCTTGTCACACTCACATCCAGTGACAACTAATTCCCCTCTGCAGGGAAGGTGGGTGTACACCCCTCTGCAGACTCACGGGATCCTTCTTCATGCCAGCACCCCCAGAAACGCTCCTTCTCCTGGGAGACAGCAGCCAGGAAAACATGTAGGAACTTTGAGACTCTGTCTTCACAGCTCCAAATTCAAACCATAAAGAAAGGCATGCAGAGCTATTTGGTATATTTGCCTGGGCTTTTTCTCTCTCACTCCCATTTTCAGTTCTGATTTTGGTCTTTGTTTCTGTGAGACAGTCATTGCAAAACATGCAGTACACTCTCTCCACTTATGCCAGTAGTTGCTGAATTGCTTTAATTTCTCTTCTTACACACTTGCACTGAATCCAAAAAAAATAGAGCTATCCTTTATTTTTCACTTGACTGAAAGCCAAAATTCTTATTTATAGGAAGGAAATATGATGGCTGCAAAGCAGTTTCTGTCCTTTTCAGTGGTTTGGCACAGGCATTTTTACTTAGGCAGTCAGTTGACTGGTTTACTTGAGTGGAGCCCAGCCTGGGAGGGGAAACCCCCTTGCCAAAAGTTTACTGTGCAGTTGGGTGGCTGGAGCAGAAAAAGACCTCTGTCTATGACAATGGATTCTGCATGAGCCCTCCCTCCCCTCCCACCTCTTCTGCTATGACAGGTGGATCAAAAGAAAATTATCTATATCCTCCAAGCCACATGGACTTCTTTCTCACCTTTCATAAGAAAAGGCAGGATGAAGATGGAAAAAATACTATTGTCAGTACTGTACGTTACAGTACACTCACAAAACACGTGTCAGTGGACTGAGTGGAATTCTGTATTAAACAGAAAAAGACACCAGAGACCTGGAGCAAAGGTAAAGACCCAAGTGTACCAGCCTATAATAAAATATGACAAAAAATGGGAAACCATCCATCAGGAAAGTGTACTGCTAGTGAGGAGAGCACACAGCAATCTCACTGTTTTTAGGTAGTATGAGGACAGGAGAATTTTACATCTGCTCCTGCAAAAGAGGTTTCTCTGAAGCTGTTTGAAGGAGGAGAATGAAGGACTTTGGCAAGGGTGGTATGGAGGCTTCTCCCAAATAGATGGAAAAGGCACACAAAAAAACACAGAGGTGCTGCTAAAATGCAAAATAGCAAACACAGACCAGATGCAAGTGCCAGTCTCAGGGTGCATGGGAATGATATTTGGCTGTTTATCAGGATTATGGGCCCTTACACCACAGCAACCAAGCAGCCAGAGAGGTGTTTTGCTCAGGAGACAAGACACAGGGTTTTTTCTTGTTTTCTAAAGAGAAAAAGTTATCTTTACCACAAACTATGTGCTGTTTAGCATCAGCTCTCTGTATCATATATGATAGGATTTCTCTGTTATCCTTTGCTATTGTTAAGGGTATGTTCCTGCCACAGATCACACACTTCATCACTTCTGGTAGCTGACATCACCAGGACGTCTCCCCCACATCTTCCTTCTTCGTCACACTCTCCTCCCCCTCTACTTTCAATTCCTCATCTTCTTCCCCACACTGCCAGGCCAAGCATGCTCCCCATTCCTCTTTCCTCTGCTCCAGGCGTTTTGGGTACTTGTCTTGCCCTTTGGACCTCAGGGACTCTGTGATCCTCCCATGGCATACACAGTCTGCAGTAATCTAGCACTGCATCACCCTCTCTGTAAACCAGAGACCTGCCATGGCATGCTAGTTGTGGTTGCCAAAGGCTGGGAAACACACAGAAGTCCTTGCACCAGTCTATGGAAAAAGGTGAGATTGACTTTCTCAATACTCTCTCTCTTGCTAAAACTTGTTTTACTACTTCTTTGGGAGTACTGGAGTGTTTTCAACCTCTAATATATTTCTTTCTTTCCTTCTTCTTACAGTGCCATGGAGGTCTGCATATTCTTCCTTTGTGCTATGATACTTCTCCCAGGTAAAGGCACATTTTTAATTGTTAAAACTGTTTTGATTGTTTGTGTTCTGCTATGTGATACTTTCTCATCCACTGAGCTCATTCCTTAGTATTATTAATTGCTTCCATTGCTCAATCAAGGTCATATAGCCTATGTGACGTATTTAAATTGTGGGCAGGGACTCTATAAAATATATATAGTAAGTACTTTCTCTCTTCAACTTTACATCTTTACATTACATTTAATTTATGTTGATCTTAAATTCTCAATTTAAATGTCTTTAAAATGTGTGTGTATCACCTGCATGCATGATAGAGAAGAGCAATACTAAACTGAAAACTGGCAGTTTGATATGGGACAACTGGAGCTGGAGGCAGCCACAGATATCGTTTTGCAGTCTGGTGCTCTGGAAGAACAGTCAAAACTGCACCAGGAGAGAGACTGTAAATCTTCTCCTCCTTTTGAACACAGCAGAGATGTTTGTATCTTCTGGGACAGAGGGCTGCATTTCTTATTCCAAGAAAACAGTCCTCCCAGACCACCATCACTCATCATAATGGACACATGCATGGGGGAAAGCAGGAGAAAAATCATCCCTTGTGTAGTGTTTCTTTGCATGAAGGCATAATTTTGTTTATTGACCATTTCTGTTAACAAGATCAGCAACAGAACAGTTAAATCTGACATTTACTCTGTCATTAAATTCCAAATTAATTACAGAATAGTTAAATCTGACATTTAATTTGTCATTAAACTTTAGATTAATTCTTCATTGAGACTGAAAGCGTTCACCTGCTTCTGACCTTCTGGTCATGCATTTTCTAGACACTCACATTTACCACACAGTGTGTACTTCACAGTTTCTTCAAAGATTTAATGCTGTGTTATTTTCTTAGGAGAATTAACTCTTTAAACAGAAATTGTGCAGCTATCTTCTTTGTGGCAGAATCTCATTACACTCAGGATGCTGCAAACAAGAATTGTTTGGATCTTTGGCCTGCAGATAAGTCTTCTAAAATATAGATGCTCACGATCTCTGTGTAGTAGGCCTTCTTTGGAAAGTAAAATATAGGAAGAAAAATAAGAAACAGTTTTATAACCTGAACTCCACAACACTGAATGAGTCCGTTTGAACAACTACATGTCCTGTCATGCCTAGTGGGAAAATTTGTATCTAAATGCTGGCATTTTTATTTCCATTGTTGTTAAGTGTTGGGTCTCTGAGTGCAAGTTGGTATTCGTTTGTAGCTGGCGGAAATCTTAATTTTTCTCTCTTTGTCTAAGGTTTTGCTGCCAGTGTGCATCCAGTGAAAGCATTTCTTCATCACACTGTACACCTATCCTGCTATTTTCCAAACTCTCAGAAAATTGACGTAAAGAATTTAATCATTTTCTGGCAAAAAGACACTAATAAAGTGGTGCACGAAATGTATTATGGCCAAGAAATACATGAGAACCTTAGTCCTGAATATATAAACCGCACCAAGGTGGATATGGGCAAATGGACCTTGCAGCTGTTAAATGCAGGAATTGAGGATGAGGGACATTATCAGTGTATTATCATGCAGAAAATAACTGAAGGAGCAACAGAGGTCATACACAAATCTGAGTGCTCATTGCTGATCATTGGTAAGTAATTTCATCCAATTGCCATCTTGTCTGTGGGATTCTCTGTGATTTTGTTCAGTCCAGAAATATAGGTCCTGTCTCCAAGCCCCTGAAAATATGCCTGCTCTGGAGCAGAATTTCTAAAGATGAATAAGAGGCTTGCTTCCTGTAAGTTTTATGGCTTTTAGGACTCTGGAAAATAAACTTGTTTATTTGCATCTGACAAACTACCTTCTATTAAAAGTAGCAGCAGTTATCAACATCGGTGGCAAATTAGAATTGAAACATAGCAAGATCTCTGCAAACACACAGCTATTTTATGATCATATAAATCACAGGAAAAATAAAGAAAAGAACAGCTCACATGGAGGAGTAGAAATTCATATGTTCGGTTAAAGGGAAGCAGAAAATACCTCTGAAGAAAAAAATGCGTACATGCATTGATGAGATTCAACCTGATTTTTTGCATCAGAGAATTTTTTGTAATCTTAGGGAAAGGCAGTAAACCTTTTACAGGGAAATGGAAGTCAGGCACCAATGTTTTCTTCACATTTTCTAATATTTTTTTAAATTCCTAATATAAAATCCTAATGTTTCTCTATTTAAAACTATTCTGTTAGTAACATTTATCCATATGCCCATGTTCTGTCTTCCACTGTGATAGTCCCAGTCATTAATAAAACAGCTTCTAACTTGCACTGATGTTTTCAGGCTTCAGCATACTGCTTTAAAAGAGAACAGGCCAAGTGTAACAGCAGCCAAAAACAGAGTACCAGGACAATTGACCCTATTTAGCTTTGTGCTACTAGCAAGTGTTCCCTTGGTCCACAGACGGAAAACGTAGGTTGTTAATTTTGATTCTCCCAGGATCTACTGGAGAAGCATTTTCAGCCAAGTTTTGGAACTCAGAAACTCACAATGTGCACTCAGTATCAAGGCCCCCAATTTAAGAGGATGTGTAGCATTAACTGCTCAGTCAATTCAAACAGTTGAATCAGTTATTAGCTTAGCCAACATCTGAGCAACATGTTGGAGGGATTTTTGTAGTGTGGCCTGGCACACTTGAAATGGGCATAAGAAAAACTGAGGGCTGTACTAGAATAACAGGGCAGTCACAAAAAGCTATCTAAATCACTTGGTGACACAGCATTCAGAAATACTGCAGTACCTTTGAATACAATTTAAATGTTTTTTTATGTATTATGTTAGTACAATATATAGATAGCATGGAACTCTGTCAGGGGAGGTTCAGGTTGGATATCAGGAAACAGTTATCAGAATATCAGAGCAGTTATCTGGATATCAGAAACCCAGGGGTCGGGAGGTCAGGCACTGACAGGTTCCTCAGGGAAGTGATCACAACACCAAGCCTGACAGACTTCAAAAACGGTTTGGACAACACTCTCAGGCACATGGTTGTGACTCTTGGGTGTCCTATGTGGGGTCAGGGACTGGACTTGATGATCTTTGTGGGTCCCTTCCAATCCAAGAGATTCTAGGATTCGATATGTATGTTAGATGTATTTCATACAGCCACAATGACTTGTAAAACAATGGACTCAGCTCCTTCTCCAGAGAAGAAAAAAAGGGAAGGCTTCACAGTGGAAAACTTTGGCTCTTAAAAATGCAAGGTAGGGACCATGGTGACAAGCAGCTTAACTGGAAAATCTGCTGTTGTGGCATGTCTGCAGTGCTTCCTCTGGAAAGATCAATACGGGAAGTAGGTGAGACTAGGGAAGCTGTTTCAAAATATGCACTACTCAAAGTGTTGAGACTGAAATTATGTCACGAGAGACTTACAGTTGCTTGTTTTAAAGGGGATGTTGAAAAGCTGAAAAGTGCAGAAAAAACTCTAGTAGCGTTATCTGAAGGCTGGAAAAAATACAGTCCAACTAGAAACATTAAAACAACAATCTGATTACTTTATAACACAGAATAACGAGAAGAGTTTTGTTTCCAGAATGTGGGAACCTGAAACACATGTAAAATACTGGATATTTAAAAAAAAAAAAAAAGTTTAAGGCTAATCAATTAATTCAGTGAGAGTCAGTGTCAGGAAGGAAGGAAGGCAGATGGTCACTTAGGAAAACAGAACAAAAGCGAAGTGATTGAGAAATTGAGAAAGAATTAAGGGCTTGATGGACTTCTATTTCTTGAGGTATTTAATCTAATCTCAAAGCTTTTTTGGGAGACACTATCTTTAAATACAAAAGACTTCCTGAAATGTGCTTTTCTGTTAACAAACACAAAAGCCATATATGTAGCCCACAGCCTGCATGCAGTCAACATCACTTTTCAGTAAATCGAGGTTCCAGAAGCTATAAAAGAGAAGTGCAGGGTATGTTCCACTATTTCCACTTGCTTACTGTCAATAAGATTGAAGCCCTTAAATCACTTGGATGTTGTGACAAGTTTCATAGCCATGGATTACGTTCCTGTCATCCCTATAAAATACCAAGGAGAGAATAAATACTCCAGACCAGAAGTCTGACAGCAGTCAGCTAAGCAAATCAGACCTTGAGCTTTCCTGAGGGACAACCTAACAAAATTTTGGGGTATAAAAAAGGGAGGGGGCTTTTTCCATTTTGAATTCATATCCATCAAGTCTCTTGGGGGGATTTAAGTGACTAAGCTAAATCCTATGCATTGTGTACTAGGATAGAGAAAATAAAAGTAACATCATGTTTCTTCATTCATCCATATTAAGAATTCTCTAGGGCAAGGATTAAATCCTTGTTCCAATACATGGAGTGTGTGTGCAGAAGAGTGAGACCCTCTTCAGATGCACATTTTTCTAAGAACCCTTTTCCCCTTCTCCAATATTTCTCCATATTGTCTCTAGTCCTATTGGCCCTAAAATAATGAAGCACTTTCAATGAAATCTTGAGTCTATTGCTTTGGAATTGATTTTTGGGAGGTTATTGGGGGTTTTTTTAACTTGCTATATGCCAACTTGTGGTCAGTATTATGTCAACATTCTGTCCTTCTCCTTTTCCATTATAGTTCATAATTTTTACTATAAACCTGTAACCAAACAAATTCTGGTTGAGAATATCTAGATTTATTAAGAGGGAGTACAGGTTAAAAGCTTCAATTTATCATTCATATTTTATGTTTAAATAATTCTCCCCAGTCCTGTTTCACTATTTCTTGCATGAGAAACTTGGCTTTTTAAAGCAACAGGTGTGTTTTTCATTGATTGTGATGAGTATTCAATGACTTAAAATAAAAAACCCTTATGCTATAGTCATTTCCATCAGAAAAGCTAAGCAAAGGCAACACTAACACAAAGTGATGAAGAATTAAATGCTGCAAAATGTTTGTTTACAATACTGACAGACACCAGCGATATTTCTACTTAAGACAGCACTGCACTTTGAACTTACTCCACCAGAATTCTCTCAGATGACTTCTTTCTTTACATTTCCCAGTTAGATGTTCGTAGGTTTCCCCTTACCCATTCAGGAGGCCAAAGGCAGGGCACATTGTGGTGCCTTCCCATTTTCTGCTTAAGCCCTTATGTGTAAGCAGGCCAGGTTTCATTATTCTGATGTGTCTAAAAGAGGTGGGAGAGACTCACTGTCTGGCTGATCAGACTTGCATCCTTGAAACACCCTGAAAACAAGAAGCAGCAAGTCTACATACACACCAAAAAAATGCCACACAAGTCCCTTCTTGGAATGCCCATTGTCTTCCTGAAGAAAACTGTTTAGACTTGTTTCTGCCTGAAAATCTTAAATAACTGGCAGAGACTGGCACAAATGTGGCATGGCTGGCTCATGATGCTCTGTCTTTGGTCTATTTCAGCCAACTATAGTCAACCTGAGATAGCAGAACTGCACTCCGGGGAACTAAAGCCCAACGGATACTTGAATCTTTCCTGTTCTTCCAGTGGAGGTTATCCAGAGCCCAAGGAGATGACTTGGCTAATTTCACATGAGAACATAACACACAGCAGTACGGCTCACATGGATGTCTCACAGGATGCTGTGACAAAGCTGTACAATGTTACCAGCAAGCTGAATATCCCAGTTCCTACAAAGAGCCACACTAATATCAGCTGCTTGCTTCACCTCAGGGAGCAGCTGGGAAGCCTTGTCTCAGTCCCACTGGGCATAGGTGAGTCTCCGTTTGCCCATTCCAATTTCTGCATGGGTAGGACCAGGCAGTTCTGCAGCACAGCTGATCACAGACAGCAGCATGGCCAAAGCAGGGAATAAACTCTAGGTGGGTTAAAAGGGTTGTATGTTCTCCATCCTGTTCACCACTGAACTTTCTCTCTTTTCCACATGGGAAATCTTATTTCAGCAAGGAGAGGGCACAGAGAAGGAATTGCTACACAATCCAGAACACAGCCTTATTGATCCCCTCCCCAGAAGATGCTGCAGTAGCAACAAAGCAACCCAGGAGTCTGGATCAGGCAGCAACCAGTCTCAGGAGTTGAGAGCTTTTGGGAGAGGTTGTCACATCACAGAGTCAGAGAATTCTGAATCTGGTGAGATTGGAAGAGGCATCTGGAGATGATCTAGTTCAACCACTCTGCTCAAAGTAGGGTCAATAGGTAGCACAGCGCTTTATCCAGTTGAATTTTAAACACCTCCCAGGATAAAGACTCCATAACCTCTCTCAGGAAACTGTTGAAGAGTTTGACTGCCCTGATAGTAAAAAAGGAGTCTTTTGCTAGTTTAAAGTGCTTGAGCTGCTATTCTTAATCGTTCTTTAGAAAGAGGCAGAAGGCTAAACAGAAGAGTCCCATGGACCATATTTGGCTCGCAAACTGCCAAATAGACTGTGCTGAGTTTAATTGTAAAGACCATGAAACTTGGACTAATATTAGAAGCATTCCTGGTGGTTTTCATAACATTTGGCAGAATCAAATGCACATTCCAAAATGACTATTTGGGGATTTTTCTTCTCTGAGATTGTGTCTTTTTTCAGATGGCTCTTGCAAGAAGAAGCAGGCGACCTGAGTTCCATTATGACTTTACTGCCAGATTATCTCAGGGTTCCACATGGCTGATCCTTTCTTTAAACTAAAGCGGTATTTTATTTATCTTCTGGACCAGGAAAACTTCTTTTCACATGTTTTTGCTTGTAAGCTATGGCACAAGAACATCAAAATAAAGACAATTCCCACTCTGGTCATAAGTTCATTTGGCTTGCACAGGTCTCGTTTAGACAATGCTGAAGATGGAGAGCTGTGCTTCAATTAACAGGAACAGGGAGCCAAGAGGGAATGGTAGCATTGCTGGAAAGCCTGCCAGGGTAGTATAAACATGCACCTCACTACTGCAGATGTGAAAGAAATTTGCCATTTGTTCTGAAAAAGTTCCACAGTGCAGTTTCCTTAATATAAATTTAGCTAAAAGGTTAAGTTATCAACACCAGATATGGCAAACTGCCTCTGATGTCTTTGCATTCTAGGACTTTTAAATACTACTAAAATACAATCCAGAAGTCTTCTAATGTTTGTTCATCTCTGCACGTTGCTCATGAGTCTTGAAATGGTTATATTAGCTATAATGGTGAATCTTCCTCTTCCTTCTTCAATTCTTCTCTCTTCTCTGGCTTTATGAAAACAGATACCTAACAAGCAGTGATGGTGGGTAAGAAACCAGGAACTCCACACAAACATAAATTTTGTTTGGCAATAACTGAAGCTCTATCAGCTGCTAAGCCTGCCAACCAAAACCTCAAAAACACAAAAATCAAAAATAGAGGGAAAGTCCTTTGAATTCCCTGCTACTTTCACATCCCTTACAGCATTTCATTAGGCTTTGACCATCATTTCCAGTAGACAGCATGTAGTACCATGGTTACCAACAATAACATGTTCCAGGTTCTTCCAACTTGCATAGTAGCACAGAGCAGCATTGGCACAGTAGCTGCCTCATATGCTCTTGTATGAATTAAGTTGCTCATCTTTCACGTTACCCAAATCTCAGAAAGAGTGCTTTGCTTTACTGCTGTTGAAGTGACCAGTTACTGGAAAAGGAAATAAAACAATGTGGATAGTGACTTATTGACACTATTAAAGCAAAAAAAGGATGTCAAGGGTCTCCACCTAAACTTCTATTTCATGTAACTTTGGGATAGAGCGTTTAAAGTAATTGTCACCAAATTAAATCTTTGCTGTGTGTATCTTCTCTGTTTTCTTATTCAGAGATAAAAGAGAAAGAAGTGGAGAAAGCAAAGATAAATTTCTTTGGCCCACTTATAGCTGTGGTTGTATTGATCACTTCTGCACTTCTTCTGGGCTTTGTGATATTAAAGAAGAGCAGAAATATTTTGTCTACCAACCAGAGTAAGTTACTACTTGTCATTCAGCTCTACCATCCCTCAAATCACAGTCTTCACCCTTTGTAATTATCCCTTTGCCTATTTTCAAGCTGCCGGCAGAAAGTTGGGTTTCATGTTGGACTTAAGCTAAACTTGCTAGGACAATTTAGTTCTGGTAACAGCTTAGTCCATCCTGCAGCAAGTCAAAGCATCTTTCTCCTGTCTCATCCTAGAATACACTTCTCCCACTTTTTAGTGATCTGTGAGACAGGCACAGCACCAGCTTACCACCTTTTCCTGTAGTTTCATCCTTCTTTTTTTGTGGGTTTGGGGTAGATTTGGCTCTTATAATCATTAAACTATATAAATCTTTCTTGCCTATCACCACTTATAAGAGAAGTGGAGTTGGGGCAGGGACAAGGTGAACTTACATGAAGTGCATGGAAGGAACTTTGTCATCACAGGGTTGAACAGAGTATCAAGGCATTGCTCCACCACAAGCTGCCCACACACCAGGCTGAAAGAATTATCTTGTACTGGGAAAAGAATTTGATCTTGGCATTTCATTTCTCTATTTTGTTCCGAGACTAGTTCTCAGCAGTACAGGGTTTATTTGGCACTGAATCATGCTGACATCAGAATCTATTTTCCTTGCAGTGAGAGGGAAATGCATTTCTAGGTCAGTCCTGTTTCCCTTTACAGCCAAGGGTCCTGAGCCCCACCTTGTTCTTTTCTCAAATTCTAAGATAACTGGACATTTACTATCAACTCTTATACAGCTCCTATTTTTCAAAGTTCTGTAAATCACATATTGATCTATTCTAGGTGTCAGTCTACCAGTCTAGAAGCTATCCAGCTTGAAACTGAGGCCATCAGCCAGACTGCTGACTGGGAAACACGTCTACACACAGCAAAGCAAGAGGTCCCATGTTTTTAGAGGATCTGCCAGGACAGCAATCCTCCCTAGAAGCCCTACAGAACAACATGCAACATTTTTGTGTGATGGCTGAAACCTACTCCCCAGTGTTCCCTGCTTCTTTTGCTCCAGAATGGTAGTAAATATGATGCTCTGCCTGTTTGCATGACTACCTTTTTCTTGTATCTTTTATTATGCACTGTGACAATGTAAAATCCTGAGAGTCAATGAAGAAAGCAGAGCTGCATGGGCTACAGAATGTCTCAGAAATAGAAAGAGTTACGCCACAATCTGTGAATCGTACCCATCACTGCAAACACAATCAGAGGTAGGCTATTACCCATAGAATCATAGAACCATGGAATCATAGAATGACTTGGGTTGGAAGGGACCTTGAAGATCATCTAGTTTCAAACGTCCTGCCTAACCATGAGCCGTAAATGCTTTTGGCAGAGCCACTGAGACTTTGTACCAGTAACTTTCTTGTAACGCTTCACATCAGAAAGAGGAACTTCGGGGCACTTCCCCACCTTCTGAGAAAAGTCATGGAATTTCTATCAAGCATTTCAAACTAGAAATAATCTAAAGGAAATACTTGCTTTAAACATAATTTGTGATTAACTTCATTTTTTTTAATATCATCCAGTTGGTACCTCCACACTTTGTTTCTCTGTATTCTGACTGAGAGCTGTAACAGTTATTCAGGTAGATGCAGGGATAGAAAATGATAGCATGAGGTATCATATGTGTGTATATCTAACCATAACAAAATTAGGCTGAGCGGATAATGAAAAAATATTACAAAAGTCATGTTCCTTTTTTGTTGACTGTGTTCTCACTTCTCTTAATTTTACTTCAGACCTTGATGATTGAGCAATTCATACACTGTGGTATGTTCAGCCATAGGAAGGAGTTTTATCTTTCAGAAAAAAACCCTATGTTTCGCTCAAAATGTGTCAGTTCTCCAGTCTTGAATGATCTCTGCACTTTATATTCTCCAACAGCACTGACATCTTTCACGACAAAGAATGCAGCAGAACTGAGACAGAATTCTTCTGAGATCTTGATTGTATATGTAGGTCTGACACTTTCAGAAAGAGCAGGGACATTAGCATCATATTCTCAAGACAAATTTCAGCTCAGAGTTGCAGTCTGGGGACATAAATTCCCTACAGTTGTTGGGTTGCAATATTCTTTTCTGTTAAATGATGTGAGTTGCTATATTCCACCTCAATTTTTACTTCATTTTCAATTGTGTTAGAGAAATGCATGTCCTTTTGAGTTAGCTAAACTATTTGGGAGTCAGTTTATTAAGCTATTACATTAATATTCCAAACATTTTCATTCAGGTTAATATCATTCAAATGTTATTAGAAGGCAAAGGTTTTAATTTTTTGTAAAAGTTCGTACTTTCTAGCAAACTTATTTAATGATGGATTAAAACATGTGCCTTTTTCTGTGTTGCTGTTTTTATTCTTCTTCCATTGAAGCACCATGTTTGGGAATACCAACATTTGGTATTCTCAGGGAGGAAACATTTCCAGAATTACTTCTTGGAAGCAAATGAATAAAAAAGGTATGCAATGGCACTGAGAATGACACAACTGGAGGTTTCATATGTTCATTCATATATATGATATGTACATCAGCAGCTGTAACTAGTGGAAAAGGCAACAAGGTGGATTGGGTTTATCCTTTGACAACTCCCTTCCATCCTTAATTTTTTCCTAATTGGTGAAGTTGTTTGTTTTCTCCCTTGCCATCCCTCTACTTTAGGCTGCCAACCTCCTTCTATTAACTGCTCAATTTCTCTACCTCCTCTATTCTTTCCCTTAAATCAAGTCTAATTCCTTCCTGCAGGTAAAGATTTAACGGGAAAAAAAAGCAGATGGGCTTCAGGGAAAATTCTAATTTGTCTCTGTGTGTTGAAACACATTAATCCTCTGCACTAGCAGGTGTAATGAGCACAGTAGCAAGGCACAGGAAAAGCATGGCTGATGTGCTGGCATTTTTGTCCTCCATACAAATGCATTCAGATTTCCAGGCTATCGCCTCACCCACTTCATTTCTTTCTTTGGCAGCTTTCAGTCAGTCAGTGACTCCATCAATGTGGCAAGCACACGAAAGAGTGTACACCCACTATGTACCACAGCATGGAACAGCTCCACTCAAAAACGCCACTCCTTTATTTTTAGGCAGAACATTATGAATTTCAGAAAACATCAACAAAGAAATGGCAAAGGTGTCTCCAATTCGCATCCAATGCCCTAATGTAAAATTCTGTTATCAGACTCAGAGTTGTGATAGATTGCTTCAGGTTCACTGCTTAACCAGCACTGAATCACCAAGTAGTTGAGACTGGAATGGATCTAGCCAGATTGTCCAGCTCTACCCAGGTCTATGTCCAGACAGTTTGTGAATATGTCCAAGGAGGAAGAGCCCACAGCCTATCTGGGCAACCTGGTGCAGGGCTCAGTCACCCTTCACAGTAAAAAGGATTTCCTGGTGTTCGGAGACAACCTCCAGTGTTTTAGTTTGTGCCTATTGCCTTTGGGCCTGTCACTGGGTATCACTGAGAAGGGTCTGATTCCGTCTCTTTTGCACCCTCCCTTCAGGCATTTATACATACTCACGGGATGTCTCTGAGGCTTCTCATCTCCAGGCTGAGCAGCCCCAATGTACTCAGCCTGTGCTCCAGGTGAGAGATGCTCCAGTCCTTTAATCATCCTTGTAGTCCTTCACTGGGCTTCCCACTATCTCCACGTCTCTCAAATACTGGGAAGCCCAGAATTGGACACAGGACTCCAGATGGTGCCTCAGCAGCGCTGGTTAGAGGGGCAGGACCACGTGCCTCAGCCTGCTGGCAACGCTTTCCCTGATGCAGCCCAGACACTGTTGGCTGCCTTTGCCACGAGGGCGCACTGCTGCCTCATCTTCAGCCTGTCCACGAGGCCATCCCTGTCCTTTTCCACTCAGCTGCTTTCCGGATGGATTGCCCCAGCCTCTACCTGTGCATGGGGCTATTCCTCCCAAGGTGCAGGACTTTAGATTTCCTAAGATTTTTTTTTTTTGGTTCGTCTCTGCTCATTTCCCCAGCCTCTTGAGACTCCTCTGGATGGCCACACAACTGTCTGGGGTCCATTTCTCCGAGCCTTTTATCAGCTTTAAACTTGCTGAGCGTCCACTTGCTCCCAGCATACAGCTCATTAGTGAAGGGGAAAGTCAGTTAGTTTTACCGAAAATTCCTTAATGCCAGCCAGTGCTACTGCAACAAGCAATATTTCCCTATGGTTAACAAGTGATGGAAGAGGGGACTGTTGCCTTTCCAGAATATTCTAGTTACTTCTGAGGAGATTGTTATTAACAAAGCATGGCAAGTATGCCTTAGGGCACTTTTTCTCCTTTCAGATGAATTATTTGTTACTGGAGGTTACACTCAACCACGAAAATACAGTGATTGTATTAAAGAAATCTAAGTTTTGGGTTCAAGTTTTCTTTCTTCCTCCTTTCCAAACACAGAAGGCAAAAAGCAAAATTATATATATATATAAAAAATACTTCTCTACACTGGAATGCCAGGCTGTCATGATTCATAACTGCTCTCCTTGGTTTTCAATCTTCTGTGCTAGGAGAACCATAATGCTGGGACAGGGAAGGATTTAAGCAAGACATGTTTTCTGATTTCAGAATGGACTGCCAGAAGGTTTTCAAGAGTAAAACTACAATTAGACAGGAGAGCTGGTGAAAGTTGAGAAAGATGGAAAATGGATGAGGACTGAGAAAGTGTAAGGAGATGAGTGATACACCAGGCTGGCTTGCAACAGGAAGTGCAAATGCATCAAGTGCAGAGCTGCTTCACAGCCTCCAGGAAAGCTGGGCAAGGTGTACCACTAGCAAGGAAAGATTCTGCACAGAGGTCCAGAAATTCAGAATATTCTTATGGACATTGACTTGTCATACCTGCTGACATACTTCAGAAATTTATGGCAGATATGCAAACTCAAATTATCCTGCACTCGGTGTTCTTGATATTGAGACCAGCATATCTTTTGTCCATTGCTTTTGTTAATCTCTTAAAACAAAAACACCTCATGAAAATAATAGAAATTATGGCCCGCTGCCTGTTTCTAATAAGAAATGCTTATTATTTCAGAAGGGCACAGACCTAGGAAAAGATGGAAAGATGAGTTGAGAGTAGCTCAGGTTGCAGTTACATAGCTATATGCACAGATGGTGCACCATGTGTATTGCCTGCCCTCTTCTCAAACAGGCTTTTAACTTGCACAGGTGTGAAAATGGGACTATGGCACAGAAGCAATGGAGAGGTGTTACTTCTTTACCTTGCACTATTAAATGCACTACCAGACCCAGAAACATAGGTCACATTTTTTAAGAAGTTAAAATATTGGAATTGGAGAAGAAGTGAAAAAAGTTGATTAAGTCTCTAAAAAGCATGTTTACAATGTGAAGTTTATGGACTTCAACCTATGGACGTGATGAAGAAAATGGAGAAAGTATCTGATCAATCTGTCCAGTATTCCGACACTTGAAATGACTGATTAAATAAGGAAGGTGTGAAAAATCCTTCCTACGAAGTGACTACTTACTGGGGAGCCCAGAACTAGACACAGTACTACAGGTGTGGCCTCACCGGTGCTGAGTGGGGAAAGAACACCCCTCCTAATCCAGCCCAGGACAATATTAGCTTTCTTTGTCACTTATGTTCAGCTTCATGTCCACCTGCACTATTTCTGCAAAGCTGCTTTCCAGCTTGTCATCTCCCAGATGTGCTGCTGCATGGAAAGGAGACAAAGTAGTTGAGTTGAAAGAGTCAGAATAATCAGGTTTCTTGAATGTATACGAAAGATCCAGCATATCATACATTTGTACTGTGGGATAGAAAGGGATTCATTTAACAAAATATGAGGGGGAAAACAAATTATGACACCTAGCAAGAGATTCTGCATGGAAAGAAAAGCCAAGACAAAGCCAAGGAAAGAAAAGAAGATGCTGGGTATCCTACTCCTTTATCACTAGATAGTTTATTGAAAGAATTATGGGTAGCCACAGCTTCTATTCTCAAGTTGCCTATGGCAACAGAGCATATTGTGAGTGAGATAGAAGCCTTTTCTAGTAGAGCAGACATCCAGAAGCAGAGGATCTTAAAACTGCAAGATCTTCTTTCTTCAAAAGAAGAATCTTTCTGTGCCTGAGCTACTGTGCAAGATCTACAGTCCAATTACTATTTGGAGAGTGACACAGCTGAGGTTGGATTGGATTGGAGTGGAGTGGAGTGGATTGGATTGGATTGGATTGGATTGGAGNCTGAAACTGGCAGAATTATGCTGAGGGATAAAAATAGGACATATGGCCAGTTATCTTTGTCCAGCTGTATTGGAAAAGATAATTTAAAATAATGAACCCCTCAGTAACAACTTGTTCCTTCTGCTTTAATTCGATCAGAGTTAGAGCTTATACTTAAAGGGTAAAGGTATTGCTTAGGAACTTTGAAATCATGGGAAAGCAGGCTAGAAGTGCTCAGGAGTGAAAACGATTTTGCAGACCTAAGCCTTTATAGAAATTCAATTAGACTTTTAAGAAGGTGGTTTTTTGTCGTTTTTTTTTTTAATTGGGTCACTGGTTAAGTGCCTCAGTATTATGTATGCGCCCAGAGCAGAAAGTGTACAAAAACAGCTCAGTACAGGAACACAGAAGGTTTATCAATGAAAATCCAAAACGGCTTGATCAGTATAAGACACTGAAATATCAAACCCCAGCTTCCCTTAAAGGGATGCAAAGCAGCTCTTTGATCCCGGAACACACAGCTAGGAACCATGGCACATACTTATCTTCTCATATCAATTTTACCACTCCTAAGTTTCCTCTCACTGGCAAAAAGTGAGTGGAAGTCTGGATTCAAGGGTATCATATCCCAGACACCCATCAACAGAGGAATTTCAGGGTGCTGACTGTATCTGCCCACCCTAAAGCCCAGCACAAACAGCTGCAGTGGCTGTACACCTTCAGAGGGAAAACATAGTTATGTGTTATGATGACGGGATGACGGTCTCCAGTCAGGCCATTGGGCTTGGGTCTTTTTTTCGTCTTTCTCCTCCTTTTT
>VZDJ01000090.1:1184819-1367555 GCA_008694505.1 Cyanoderma ruficeps | reverse complement strand
GGCCGGGCGGGGGCTGTGCGGGGATGTGAGGGGCTGTGAGAGGAATGTGAGGGACTATGAGGGGAATGTGAGAGACTGTGCAGGGCTGTGAGGGGACTATGAGGGGCTGTGAGGGGGTGCTGCCATCAGGGCGTGCTGAGGCAGAGCTGTGGGGTCACAGCACCAAGGGGTGGAAGCGGCGCCAGGAGGCTCCATCACACTCCCAACAGGGTCAGCGCTGAGGCCAGACTGGGCTGCCCAGGGCCGTGTCCTGCCAGGTCCTGTAAACAGAATCAATAAGGTTGGAAAAGACTTCGGGATCAACGAGTCCAACCCTTGATCGAACACCACCACATCAACCAGACCAGAGAGCAGAGAGCACTGTGTGTCACATCCAGTCTCTCCTTAAACACCTCCAGGGACAGTGACTCCACCACCTCCCTGGGCAGCCCATTCCAATAATTAAACCACCCTTTCTGGGAAGAAATTCCTTCTGATGTCCATCCTAAACTGCTTCTGCTACTGCTTGAGACTACATCCTCTCCTTCTATCACTAGCTGCCTGGGAGAAGAGGCCAACACTGCATCTGACTACAACCTCCTTTGAAGTAGTTATAGAGAGCAGAAAGCTCTGCCCTGAGACCCCTTTTTTGCAGGCTAAACACCCTCAGCTCCCTTAGCCACTCCTCATAGGACTTACTTGCCTGATGCTTCCACAGTTTTTTTGCCCTTCTCTGGACTCAAGGATGGAAATGGCACACCCTTCCAGGCGTACTTGTTTGCTCTGAGTGCCCTCCTAGAGAAAAATATTTACCTCGCACCAAACCTGAGCTGCTCTTCTTTCAGATTCTGGCTGCCATCTCTGATCCTCTCATCATGCACCACTGCGAACAGCCTGGCTCCATCTTCTCAATAACCTCCTCCTGGTTGTTGGAAAGATGCAATTTGGTGTCTCTTCTCCAGGCCAAGCAGAGGGAGCTCCCTTGGCCTCTCCTCACAGTGCAAGTGCTCCAGTCCCATCACCACCAAACTTGCACTAACTTATCTATGTCTTTCTTGCACTGGGGAACCCAGGGGTGGACACGCTATTCTAGAGGTGGTCTAAGAAGTGCTGAACAAAAAGCAATAGCGTTGCCCCTTCACACGATCTACTGGCAGTGCTGCTGTCAATACAGCCCTAGCTACCATCAGCCTTGTTTGCTGCCACTCTTCTGTCATAAGCTGCACAGACAGAAGTCATCTCACCAGCGTCTTCCTGCAGGGACAGAAGTCATCTCACCAGCATCTTCCTCTTTCCACTTTTCCCCCAGAGCAACTACAGTGCTTTGGGACATGAAGTATCAAGAGCCTACACCTTCGCTTTGCTGGTGTTTAATGTGGCACTGTAGTTTTCTTGTCACATCTCCCCCTCTACTCAGGCCTACCTCATGATCAATCCCACAAGTCTAGCCCACTCTCAACAAATTCTTTGCAATTTGGTCCATTCTCATTCTGGGAAATTTTCATGTAAAGCTAGAGGAAAATACAGAGAAAAGGAGAATTATTCATGTGAACAGAACTCTGAGGCAGTCGAGGCAAAGACGATGTGGGACAAGAAGACTGAGGTTTAGAAAAGAGAGGAAATTAATTATAAGGTGTGTTTGAAAAGCTAAGGCTATTCAGACGACTGAATGCAACAGGAAGAATTGAGTTCATCCAGACAAATGAGAATATGGATTATAGCACATCAGAGACAGGGACAGAGACTCTCTAAGGGGAGAAGTTCCTATTTAATGAAACTTGCAAACCGTGCAGGTGAAAATTGCAGCTGATAGAAAGCAGTTTTCCTCTCAGAGAAATCATTAAGAATTTAAAGTATTTAAAAGGGAAATGATAAAAACAAGTATTTGTAAAACCTTGAAAAAATATTGCTAAAACATGTCATTTCAATAGTGACAGTACGGTATAATCCAAACAATATTGGGAACAGAATGAGAACAGATAAAATATCAAAACAATCCTTTTATGTTTTTAATTATTTGTGTCCCCACCCCCCAACTTCCAAAGACAATCTTTGCAAATTGTTTTCAGCATTTCCAAGAGAAATTTTAAAATCTGTTGAAAGTTTCTGTTCAAATACCAGAGGCTTCCCTGCACTGAATTTTCTTTATGGGCTGATTTCAACTGACCTAAAGAGAAGCACTGGGAGACTGATCTACCAGTGAATAAAGACTTGATAATTTTGGCTATCAAACACAGGTCATTAGACATGTATCAATGTAAGTATATGGTGCATTCTAAGCTCCATATTACTGTACAGCTCCTTTGTGTATACTCTTCTCCATCAGCTGTTTCCTAAATGTTTTATTGGTGTGAATAAGTACAATTTCAGAAACAAGTAGCAGCATGAAAAGAAAGTAATACCACTAAAAGAATGAATGGCAGGCAATAAAAGACAATGGCAGACAAAAAAATCTCCATCAGACAGAACTGTGAGAAACCAAGAGAAGTAGTACCAGTCCTTTCCATTTACATTTGCACTTTGTACTTCTGAGACATGGAAATCCATTCTTCTACACACCCCTGACAATTCCCAAGCATTTAAGTGAGTTGAAAATGAGCCCTAAGGGGAAGGCTCCAGCATCACAGTTATTACACACCCACAGTGACTCCCCCTATCCAGTGTGGAGTGGTGCTGACAAAAGTGTTAAGCTGGCTAGGGCTGTCAAAATGACATTTTGCAAAGCATTCTTTGCTGCATTTCTCGGTGAGTTTAACACCTTAGCGTGTAAGATAGTTGTTATCATGTCCTCACATGATAACACAGTGTTAAAGTGCACAAGCAAAGGAGATGAAGGAAGAAGTCCTGTGATTGTGGATTTTTAGCAGCCAATTTTTAGCTTGCTCTGGGCATTTTAGGAGGTAAGCTGTGGAACACATGGGACTTAAAGATTTGGAAACATTCCCATAATTATTTGTTGGCTTTATATAAAATATTACTTATCTGTTACTGATCTTCTTTGAGACACTTCGTGTACATTCCTACTCTGGCTATACAAGCAATATTAACAGAAGTTTTTGCCTTGATAACATTTGAAAAGCACTTAAGACCCCTACTCCTTTTACATCTCTCTCGCATGTGCAGGAGAGAGGAAAATAAAAAGAAAAAATAAAAAGGAGTGTCCACCCATCTAGTCGTGGCAGCAGCTCTGCATGTTCCAAGAATACAAAATATTCTGGAAGAAAGCCATCATTATCACCGGGGTTGTTGCAGTTGATACCCTGATTGTAGTAGGAGAATACTTTTTCTAATTTTTGCTATAAATATCTGAATAATTTGAAGTAAAATAACAATCTCTGTGCTGATCTTGCCAGCTCTTGGGTCTCTTGAGCTCAGAATTGTCATTGGGCCCTTTGTAGATGGAGAAAAAAATACCTGAAAGGCAAATTGCCCAAGAAGCTCAAAAATATATGCAGAAAAATCAGGCAGAGAAGTACTACTCCCGATTCAAGTCAACTCCGTAAAAAGCCTCTAATGAGTCTGTCAACCAGTACAGTATATTGGACAGCAGGCAACTGCAATGGGCTTCTGACTTTCTTTCTCTTCCAGGTAATGTAAATACAACCAAAATGTTCATGTGAAAAGATGAAGAAGACAGCAGATCACCACAGGCTTCAGAGCATTAGTTAGGTAAAACTTAGATTTTGGTGCATTAGGACCTTCAAAGTAGTTCAGTGAGAAAAAAATCAGAAAAATATTCTTTTGTGTACAATGGCAATATTGCTTCTCAGCATTCAGTGGCAAGATGCACTGCTTTTATTTTAAGCAAGTAGTCCAATATAGCTGGCAGAAATGCAGTTTCAGGAAGAAGTGAGCTAGATTTTACACATAATAGAGAACACAGATTGTTCTGACCTGTGTGCCCAGTGGTCTTCTCCCAGTGGTTAAAAATGCCTCTTATGAAGAGGAAGAAGCTTACTCTATTCCTCCTTTGGAGAGCAGGGAGAAGCTGATGTGATTAAGCAGGTGAGTGATAGAGCCACTCTTCACTGATCTGAAGATCTGTAAGAAGAGGTAAAACTGTGGAACTTTGAACTAGAAAATACAATGGGTCCTGGAAACAATCCTGCATGAACCAGGCTAGCTGGGCATGAGAAGAAACATCACAGACTCGTCTTTCTGGCAAGTACACATAGACCAGTAAAAAGGGGCAAAGTTACCTGTTTCTATTTGATATTTGGAAATGTGGGTGTTCTGTGCTTTTTAACACATGAAAGAGTAAAGGTGTTCAAAGCTTCATTCTGCTCAGCAATTTCTACAGCAGAGTGCTAGGTACAATTGATTTCAGCAAAAGAGAGGTGGTTGCCCTGTTAGTCATCCAGCCTTATGTAAAATTAAACAAGGGGGAATTTTTCTTAAACTAAGTAAAATTTCTTGATTCATAAACTAAAGGAGGAATATGCCACTTTGAGTCATAGAAAAAAGAACTGCAGGCTCATCCTCTACAATGTCCCTGATGAGAGTGAAAACCAAGTCACTGGTGTTGTGTACCTCTGCTACAGTAACACATTCCAAGAATGAGCTGCAATGGAGTCTCAGCCACAAGGAAAGGTACCTGAGATTGTTACCTTCAGTGAGGGAGCCATGCCAAGGCTCTAGTTCTCTGTCTGTCACATTTATTCTGTGTAGGACTAACTCACTACTGAAATATCTGAGGACCACAGCAATTTTTTAACATTGCCTTCAGGGAAATGGTTCAAACAAAATTAGAAGGATGGCTGACTAGTTGAAAATTTCAAGAAGCTTATTTCCTGCATTTGAAAGTAGGTAGGAAAAAATGAAATGGCTGTTTTCAATAGCTATAATCTGATTTATAATCTGGCATAAATGAAACATTTCAGCAATAAGGAAAGGCTGGAATTGAAACAATGGAGCTAAATGGTTCCAAAGAAAAGCTGAGAAAACACTAACTTTGAAACACTGAAACTGAGAAAAAGCTAACTGTGAGAGAGCATCTGTGAATGTCCTGGTACCTTTGTAGCACTGAGGTTTATGTCACAGCAGATACAGAAATTGGCATTGGAGTTATCTAGACATTTAGTTGCTTTATTTGTCAGCATCACTATAATATACAAGCATTTTAGACAAGTTCTGCCACACTGCAAGAGAACTAAAGCACAGAGCTAAGCAATTTGACCAAAATCTTTCAGGAAAGTTGTGAAAAAGCAAGGTACAGAATTGGATCTCCTGAGGATCACTCCACTCTGACCCACAAGGCTGTTCTTCCTTGTTGAGCCAACTGATCAACAACTAATCTCAGACAGTGCAGACCAGTTTTCCAACAGGAAATCGCCATTGTGGGCTTTGCTTGAACTGGGTTAAAAAAGGATGTACTTGTTTCTGAGTGGCAATTAGATAATAACCATATTTAGAACCTGGGCAGACTTTGATCTGCAAGGGAAAAAGAGCACAGTAGAGGAAATAAGTCAAGTCAGAGGTTTGCAAGTAGCAGTTTGACAAATGTGGACTGAAGGAAGCATTGGTTTATTGGTTTAATTACCCAATATTCTCGTCAGAATATGCTTTTGCACTGTCTAAAGCATATATCCCTGGTTATCATTCATCCAAGTGAATATACCTAATCTTTTATTAATAACTTTGTTTCTTAAACCAGCCACTGGCATTTCCATGCCTCCTGAATCCTAAAATAGTGTACATGTGCAATCAGGACACAACAGTGTTAATACATTTTCCATAATAATCTTTTTATAGTTGTTCCCTTCCCAGACACCCAAGGAAATGCATCACATCTGCAATACAGTGCAGAGACAGCTGGTGGGAAGTGCCAGGAAGCTGGCAGCAGGCAATAGGGACCAACTTCCAAACCTGAACAGGAATTTCTGAGTTTTACCACGCTAGGGACCATAGAGCAATAGACACTTTTCCTTGCAAATGATTTCATGTCTCATTTGCAGGCCACAGAGAACAAACTTTCTTGTGTGGCTATCCATGTGACTAATTGATGTTTCCAGTAATTCTAGCCTCTGGGAAAAAAAAAAAAAAAAGAGCCCTCATGTTATCATCTCCTCATCTTACTTGGTCAGGCCTTGTACTCAGAATACCTGCATCAGCACCTTTTTTTCTGTGCTGGTCTTGCTGACCTGTACCTTTTGACAGCTGTTGATAAAAAGCTGGTTACCTCCAGGTGATGATGTTTGTTACTGACAAGCACCGTGGGCTCCCAGGCCCCCACGTGAGGAGTTTTGCATTGCTTTTGAAAATGGTGCCTCTTAAAAGTGGTTATGGCTTTTTTGAAGTAACACTCTTTATTAGAAAAAGCCAATTCTTTGAAATCAGCCCTGCTGGTAAGAAAGTGATGCTTTTTATTAATTCAGTGAAATCTGGGGAAGAAATTATGTGGTTGTGCTACCTGAATTTAATATTTTCAAAATTAGGCATTCTTTTTCTACTGGAATACCTTTTGGTTTCCAACATTTATGTCTTAAAAGGTTTAAAATATTCAGAAGTTCAGATGGAAAAAGTGGTTTTCAAAATCAGTGTAACAATATTTCAAATCTCCCCTATTATTTTTACCCCGCAGAATTTCCATTCACTATTTTTGGTAAGCTTAGGATCTTTGTGACACTTCAGGAAGAGGAGATACTTCAAAATCAGACCTTCACAGAATCCAAAACTGCTTCAGACTCTCCATAAACTGCCTACCCAGATACTGCAAATCAGGCACTCTTCTAAAGTGGTCCTTACTAGGGCCTTTGCCAACAACTTTGCCTATTTTCTGAACATCTGCTTGTGTTTAGTGTGGTTCATTTAAAATCACGGGCATCTGGCAACATGAATACATTCCATCATGGCCTTTCCTCTAGATTACTTTAGTACTCTAGGTGTTATTCAGACTTACTAGATCAAAGAAACAACCACTTCATATTTCAATTCCAAGATCTATAGTACTGTAAGAACAATCTAGTCTATCTGTTCAGTACTGTGCTATTTCTAGTTTCATTCTTGCTTGATGAGGGCAAGTGAAGAGATATGTAATCACTTAAAAGCATAAATCAAATCTGAACTTGAAGCACTGATGTTTAGTAGAAACATGAACAAAACGTGGACAAAACATGCCTAGCATTGCTGTTGTCAAGCTCTGTATCCAGAAAATAATTTCTTTGTTACTGGTGGTATCAGTACCCCAGTGTGTGATGTCCCGGGTGGAGAGTTGATACTTAGGGCTCAGAGACAAAATCAGAGCCTGCAGGGAGGCTAAGATTTCAGCAACAGTGCTGCTGCTTTGTCTAAAGGTGTGTGTTTCAGTATGTGTGCTCTTACAAAGGTGGGCAGAGTAGAGGTAGAAGTATATTTTCATCCATTGGAACACAAGACTGAGTGTTGAGTATCTAATCTTTAAAATGGGAATAATAATATTTCATTACCTGTGTAGGCATCAGTCTTCCCTGTGGGTAAATCACAGTACAAAGTAATCTTTTGATGGTCTTTTGGAGCTTCAGTCTTTTGATAGTCTTTTGCTAGTCTTAAGGAAGGGTTAGCCTGATTATAAACACAACACTAAAAAATTATTTGTCCCTTTTAAAAATTAAATCCTTGATGTTGTAAAAGCATGGTCCACAGAGAAAGGCACAGTCTCTGCTTTTGCCAGCCATTACTTTCTGATTGTGTGACTTGACTTTGCACCTCAACTCTCTGTTACATTAGTGTCCCTGATTGTTAGATAAGGTAATGGTCCCCAGAGTTACCAAAATGCTTTAGCATCTCTAGACAAAAGGAGAGGTACTGTGGAAGCACAAAGAACTGTTTACATGAGTTAAAAAATAACTTTTAACCTTTGATCTTGAAGATCTATTTCATGTGCGCACCATATGCTCAAAGGCCTGACAGCTTCAGCTTCACCTTTTTTCTGTGGATGCACTCTTTGACTTCACAGCCCTTATGCTTTTAGCTTGATGGCTTCCAAGATGTTTCTTAGCAATCATGTTCTGCCAGCAACACACATTCTTTGCTTCACAGGATCTGGGAAATTTGTAGCATTCCTCTCTTTTCCACACTGCTCCTTGGAGAAGTTAACCTCTGAAGAAACCCAAGCAAATAAACAGAAATCCCACAAGCATAAGGGATTTGCAGCATGTTGAAAATGCATAGGGGTGGAAAAACAACTCTGTAGTTGTCAGCTGAACCTGATCCAAACAAGCTGATCAAAGATGATAACTCGACTTTGTTTTGTGCAAAAAGATCTTTGTTTATACATCGGGTGCACAACAAGGGGAAAACATTAGCAACATTGAAGTAGCTGGCCTGGAATGAAAAATGTGGTGGCTAGAAGAGAGGAGAAGCAGCCTGCAGAAGAAATTCAGTTTTTGCAGGGCTTTTGGTGACAAAGGAAATGTTATGGAATGTGTAAGGTTTATTTCAGGGCAGATATTTTTTAACTGATACCTTGCCTCTAATATTTATTTTAGGGAATGTTGTGTGTCTGTGAAAGGGGCAGGAATAGAAACACACATGACCATGAACACCTTACTTATATGATGACTATGCTGAAAGAGTTTTTCAAAAAAGAAACTGCTTGCCCAAGCCAAAAAGTCACAAAGAGAATGTTAACATGGGGAAGGTAAGAAACAAGACAGCAGCCTTGCAGTGAAAATTGTGAGCTAAGCCACTTGAAAGTGCAGGAGCAGGAAAGGAAAAGGCAGATTCTTTCTCCGCTCTCCTAATATCTGCCTTTCCTGTCCAGCAGTCAACTAGCAACCACATCACTCAGCACTGTCTCACTGATGACTTGATCTCACAGCCTAATGCATCCAGGCCTCCACCTCTCCTTCCCTGGTTCCAGGCTGCCTATGCAGGTGAGAGCAGCCACCCTCAGTTGTAGTAAAGGTCCACTTAAGAAGGCAGCATACTGCCCCTGTAGACCAGTGACAAATGCTGAGGGAGGAAGTAAATGAACAGTCCAAATGTAGTTGAGCTGTCTCCCGGGATCTAAAATCCACCAGTTCTAGTCCTCCCTGAAAGCCAAACCAGTCCTGAGGAAGGCATTGAAATGGCAAATTTATCTTTTGCTTTTTCCAACACATTCATGATTTTTCTGACCTCTACCATAACATACCTCAGCTGCCTCGTTTCCAAGCTGAACAGCATATTTAATATCTGTCGGTACATAAACTATTCCAGTTCACTGATAATCCTTATTCTTTTGTACCTCTTCTAGTTCCAGTATATCCTGTTCTCAGTGGGAAAGACCAGAGCTGAGGACAGCACTCAGGATGTGGACATGACAGGCTTTTAATCTTCACATGGCATCTCCTAACCTACCAAATTCAACAAGAAGCTGAAAGGTAAACAACTGGTACCTGAGATGCAAGCAGTTGTAATCTCTGTAAGTCCTCTTGGACTGCATAAGTACGTCTAAAAACAAAGAGTAAAATAAATAAAACCAACTACCATTAAAATAAAAAGAAGAAAAAAGCCAATGCAAATTACAAAATTTTTGCCGTCTCCCAAAACAAACCAGCAGTAGAAAAATAAGTTTGAAGAATGCTACTAACACCAAGCTACAGTGCCAAATGTTGTCTCCTGTCTCACAAGATGATGGATGATGGGTTTATTTCAAACTCCAAGCAAAATAAATTGGATTCTGGGAAAAGTTAAAAAATTAATAACTACAATATTTTCTGAGGGCTGAAAGTGCTACTAGAAAAGCAAACAACTCAAAGGAAGCGTAAAGACTAAAAGAGAAGGAAAACAGTGAAAGCAGTAAGTGTGACTATTCGTGGAGGACTATGCAATTATCATCATAAAGAAAAAGACAGCATACTTGTATTTTGAATCTGGAACACTTAGAACAGTTTCAGGAAACCTCAAGGAATAGAAGATACTTTCAGGCCACTTTTTATAGCTATTTCTCCTGGTTCTGGCAGATTCCCTTTCCCTACTATCCAGCCTCATTAGTCATGGTGATGTTTGTGGGTCTGTATAGGAGACAGGACCAAATTAAAAGCATACATATTTTTAATTTTATCAGATCTATTCCCCAATTTCCTGTCCACCTCCACAGTCAACCACACACAACAAAGAGGGGTAAATGAGTGTTTGGATCTGATAGTGGCGAACAGGAATCCCTTAACCCTGTGGCTCTGCTAAGAGGATTTCCTTGGAGCCATAGCTCCAGATTCAACCAGGTGATAAATTATATTCTTCCAAGTATCTTGTTAGCCTCTTTCTTTTTGATAAAAGTCCAGAACTATTTGGGTCGTGTCCCTTTGTTTTATTTTAACAGCAACTTAGTTATTGAATTGGCCACCAGGTAGAGGAGTGGTGTGCCTGTGGAATCAGTCAGGTAAACTGGACAGTCCCTGACAGATAATGAGGTAAACAAGATTGTACCAAGATTTGTTACAGACAATTAGATCAAGTCACAGCTGGTAAGGCGGAAAGGTTTACAAATACCTGGCACTAAAAGCCTATGGAATAAATCAATGCCCAGCAGGACAGAGACTGTTTGTTTGCAGAGTTCCTCATTCTTGTAACTATCTGCAATTTATCTCTGCAATACTGAATGAGGATATTAATTCAAGTGAGTTGAATCCTATGTACAAATTAGAGGCAATACATAAACAAGTGTGGGTTTGGAGCAAAGAGCTTTCCAAGAAGCAAAATGCTTCCTTAGTTGAGGCATCTTGTCATGGAAACTGTTGACACAGAAAAAAATGTAGTAGGACATATAGCTAAACATGATTACCTCTTTTTCCCTGCTCTTCAAACACAATGTCAATATTGAACAAAACATGAGTATTTAAAAGTCAGCCAGAAATTTCTCATCATCTATAAAACCTTGAAGACTCACTCTATCCAAGAAGCACATTCTAAACCATGATAAGTGTGGCAAAGGGTATCACAAAAAGTAGATACAATACAATAGCAACGTTTTAAATTGCTTTTTATGCTTTTAAAAAGAAACACAATGTACTTTCTAATCTACATTTTAGATGTCATATCATCCCATTAGCAACTGTGACACAGAAGACAAGAGGAGATTAATTATTTCCTTTCTTTAATGAGTAGATTTATTCAGTAATGGCAGAATAGTGCATGTGACCATTTCACAGGAACGCAGAGGTGGTTAATGAGAGCTTCATTAAGACTGATGATGAAACAATACTGTAATGAAAGCATAAATTCAGAGGCTGGGATATTGTAAAGACAGATGCATTGTGAACATATAGTTTGACATCCTCTGTGATAGAGACTGTTGGATTTGGTATTAATGTCCTAACTACTAAAAAACCCCCAGTTTTTAATAGAAAGTATTTTGCATGAGTACTTGTTGGTAATTGTTCTGACAACTATTTGTCAGCAATATTACCAAATTTACTTGATTTCAAGTCTGAATTTGCATAAATTCAGATTCCAATAAGTGTGTCTTGCTAGACTAGGTGTCTGGGTGTAAATGCAGGCAAATGGGTGTCTCTCCATATGTGAGTTGAGAGCTCTCATTCTCTCCAGCTTGAAGCACCAAACAGGAAAGGTTATTTACTTTTTTCCTTTTTGTACCAGAAAACTGAGTTTGACTTTGAAACTGAATTCTATTTACCACCTTGCCCACCACCCTGTTGGTACTGAATGGCTGTGATAAACTCACATCTCCATCTTCCTTTTCATAACCTAAACAAATCTGTCTCTTCCAAATTTTCACCGAGGCTTTTTTTCCCAAATCTTTCATCATTCTTATGTCCTTTTTCTTGCTCATCTCCAGTTTTAAGGCCATCTGTCTTAAAATAAGAACACCTGCACTTGATACAACATTCCATCTGTTGCCACAGTAGTGCAAATCAGAGGCAGAAGATCCCCAGTTTACAATTTAACACTTTTATGGAATGCATTGTTTGGGTGAACCTGATGTTCATCTACATGTCCATTGAGATGTCCAAGTGCTTTCATTGCAGTTGAGGCCTAAAGCTTAGTGAATACATGCACAAAAGTCAATGTCTGTGAATTTCTTATTATCTCTTTTCTCACTCAACATCAGCTAAACTGGTTAGATTGTTGTGAACGAGTAGAAGTGCAGAGGGAAGACTGATGGCATTTTGCATGAATCTAAAAAGATATGGAGAACTACGTTCATCTTGTTTTTAAGATTTTTTTTTATTCAAATTTTAAGGCCCTGGCTGAAGTTTAGGAGCAAATATTGCCACATGCTGACTCTTTACTGCATAGAGAACCTTCAGAGAGCTGTTCAGATCTTTTGATGGGGCCTTATACTTTGAGTCACCTCCTGTTATGTGTTATACAGTAAATATCCTAAAGAATCTGCTTTACATCACTGCTCACTCCACTCGTTCTTCATGTCTATTGTTATTTGATAACAATAGGAGACAGTAACTAATTTGTAGAAAGGCAGATCCCTGTGATTTATGTAAAACAGTGCATTAGCAGTCAGTCTTTTACTAGAGTAAAAACTTTGACTTATAAAGATTGTAGAGAAAAATAGCTAGTAATTTTCATCATCAAGAATAATTAATCGTGCCAGCAGCTGAACTTAAGATTCATCTCAGTTAATGTTTGTCAAGGCACATAATACCAGAACTGACCAAAATCAAACACAAAACCCACACCCAGCCAATCTGTCAAAATCTACTCACATCTCCAATCACATGAAACAGCACTGACTGTTCAAATAAATCACATTTTAAGATTATAGTTAGTGTGTGAGTTAATTAAGATTCTTCTGTTCTTAGAAGGCTGTTTATTAGTCAAAGTGCAAATTCTCTGGAAATGCCACAATTTTGGGGCAGATAGTATGTGCAACTCAAAAACAGAATAAAAATTACAAGAGAAAGGAGCTGGGAGAGTAACCCAAAAAAGCAAGCATATGTACATATGGCTAGAAATCTGGCTGAAATGCAGCACTTCTGTGACTCACTCTCTTGATAGAAGAGCAGCAGAAAAGGTAGGATGGGAGCTAAGGAGCTGTGGGAAACATAAGAGAAGATCAAGAGGCTTCCCAAGAGTAAATGAACACTTACAATTCAGTTTTCACCTTGAAAATTTTCAGTATGTACATATAGGTGCTCCAAATGCCCTTCTAAATATGTGAGGGAAAACACTCCTGAAACTTCAAAAAGTCTTCTGATTTCAATGTATTTCTGATTTCTGTGTTTATTTTTAATTCTATAGTATAACTTTTGCTTAGGTTGAAGAAATGTTTGGAAGCCTCCTCTGAGGTCAGCTTTGATGGTTTTCCATCCCAACATTTCATTAACTGCAGACTAACACAAAGGGAATAACATTTACAGACCTGCAGACTTAATAATCACTATTTCCTCAGGCTGATGTGCTGCTTTTGTGCTTCAACCTAAGGTAAAAACAACAGGGCAATGTGTGCAGGTGTTTTCTGTAGCTGACCTGAACCAAATGATGGAAATACAGAGAAGAAATACAGATGTGAAAATAAAGGAAGACTGTGAGAGAACTAACATCAGAAGAAAAAAAGCCCCAAACAAACAAAAAAGCCCCAAACAACAACAAAACAAAATTGACCAAAGAAAGATCAGAGAATACAGGACGAGCCTGATTGAGAAGAGCAGACAGCCAGACATTAGTAAATTTTGCCTTCAGTTCAGTTACTGTGCTCATGCTGGAAAGCTTCATCCTCAGTGGCCTGTTTTTTCACATTAGTTGTCTATAAATTTATGATCAAACAGACCCATTGTTAGCCACACTGATTCTTAAATAGTTGTTCACAGGCTCTAGAGCTGAAATGAGAAAAGCAAGTTTCACTTCTTGGATTATTTTTTGAAGCTGGCAGCTTTCTGGTGCAATATCACCACATCCATTTTGTCTGGCTCACATGTGGAAAGTTTTCTTTGCAATCATAAAATGTGGACATGAAACTGTTATTTTATCCATGGCTAGCTCCTGAAGCACAAGATGACTGCCATGAGGGAAAACAGCCAGCTCACTAAGCTGCCCCAAGTAAGCCAAATGTGACCTGTAGATCAAACCAACACAGGGACTGGGTAATAAAGAAAGGAACTGCAATAGTTATAAATAATATCTTTAGCAGAAAATTCTTTGCCGAAGAATTGTAACAGAATAGGATTTTAAGAAGAGTGTGCTTGGCTGTGTTTAATAGAGGGCCAATGTTCTCTGTGTGCTTCTGCTTTGATATTCAGCAAATGCCTTGGAGATTTTGTTTTGGTTTTTCATACTCCCCAGGACAGGATATTCCAGGGTAGGGTTGCTTAACAAATAACTGCTCAAATGATATTGCTTGGGCTGCTTGCATCTGCCAGAGTAACCCTGCCCAACTGCGCAGATCCTTTTAAAGAATCTAAGGAGGGAGAAGAAACATTTAAGGATAACCAAATAAGAAGTGCCTGTGCCCGAAAAAGGAATATAAGAACAAATAAGATGAAGAGGGAAAGGAGTAAAGAAAATGTGAGAATAAAGAAGATGAAGGGGGGAAGGAGTGAAGGATTTATGAGAATGGGCGCCACCAGCTACTTCGAGATCACCAGCAACAAGGAGCACAGACCCTCACCAAGAAAGAAGAACATTTCAGAATTAGTTTGGAGGTGGTCCTGGAAAATGTACATGCAGAACAATTCTGCAGCAGCAGCAGGGGGGATGGACTGGATGTGAACTTATTGGGTCTCTTCCATCTCCAGTTTCTATGAAAACAGTCACCATTCTTTAGCAATATGATAAATATTTAAAAAAATCATAGATACAAACTAAATAAAACATATTAAATAACAAGTGCGGCCAATTTAATCATGACTTTTCAACTTTTTAAACCAAGACAGCAGGGAGGAAGAAGGAACAAGCTTGAGATTTTTAGTCCTCTTTGTTTAAGGCTAATTCACATAGGACACACCTTCATGAGACTTGTTCAATAACATTTGTGGAGCTGGGTTGGAGTTGTTGTTGGATTGTTCTCAGTCCACAGGGCTGCTGGTTTTATCCAATGCACACTGGGTGCTGTCTCCCTCTAGCAGCTTTTAATTCAGATTTTGCCTTGTTTATGTTTCACTCCTAGTTGGCCCAGTAGATTTCATTTTGGGTAGTGCAATACCAGTCTAATCCTTAAGCATTTCGTAACCAAAAACTTCATTCCTGCACTGACCAAAACAGTATAAACTGTCCTTCAAGAGCAAATCTCCTCCTCTGTAAGGGATCCATGTGTTACAGATACACAAACTTCATGTTCCTCAGCAGGGGGAGAAAAATTTTTGGCTTAAAAAACACAGAACTCATTATTTGAGCACGTGGTGTATCCACCAAGTCTAGCTGCAGCATGGGGACTTGTGTTCCATGGGACAGCCACTAGACAGTGATATAGCCACATCTACACAGCCAAAGCACACCCCCCCCAACAGTCTCAGTCTCTCTCCAGCATTTCCTTCACAACCCAGCAGCTCAAATTTTCTCTGAATCCTTATAAAAACTCATCTTGCATGTTTCTTCTGAGTACTCACCATTCAGTCTCAGCAGAGGAAGGTTTTAATAAAGCCTTTTCTCTACTACAAGCTGAAGCTGAGGAACATTCTAAGGTAGAGGGAGACAGGGATATGCCTTGCCTGTGGTGCTTGGTTTGTACAACAGAAAGAAGACCTCAGCCTTCTGGGTTGTCAGTCTTCAAACTATCAGTCTAGCTTCTTTTATTTGCAGTAAAAGTAGTTTAAGAAGTTGAGGCAGACTTTGCCATTCTCCTGGTCTCATACTTCCCTGAACTTGTGCTCCAGAACAAAACAATGGAGATCCTGGTTTAGGCCTCATTGTATAATTCTCTTCAGCATGCCAGGCCTTGGGAAAAAGACTCAGCCATGAGTAATTTGGCTCAGATTTGGGCTTCAGCTTCCCAGCAACTGGGTCGAGGCACTTACATCCACATCCATTGTACGAAGTATACCTCTGACTAACAGTGGCTGCATCCTCAGGAAGCTTTGTCTGAAGGAACATTAAACTTTCCCGTTATCCCATTTGACTTTGCACCTTGGCATCTAGCCTTTATATCTCTCTTCTTCTCCAGCCACACGCACACCCTGGATAAGGGACACAGGTAAACTGGAAGAAGCTAAGTTACAAGAACAGGAAGCCTGTCCTAGCACCTGTTCATACTCCTGACAAGGACTAGGTGAATCAAGCAGCTTTCCAAGACCTTTTGGAGTGCTGCCTGACTTGAGAGACTTAACCTGAAAGCTGCAGAAGTTCTGTTTGAGAGATGGCCTACATTTTTGTCCAGGTGATGGGAAGAGTTGCCCCTCTAAAGAGTTTCTGCAGGAAAATGCCTCTGTAGGATTCGCTTGTCCTTCACAGCTAGAGGCAATCAATTAACAAAATGCCTGTATGCAATACAGTACCTTCAGTACTTTGTCTTACAAGCTGTCACCTGCCCTGCTCACATCAACACAGGATCTCACCACTGCCCTCACCTTTGTGAGACTTCATCACCTCATGGCATCTGCACATTTCCTACTCTGGCTACTCATTAGGAAATTAACCTGGAATAGAGAAAACCCTTCACAGAGCCGTGTAAGATGGCTGAGCAATGCCATTATTCCTGACCAGGAATCATAAGAGACATCGTCAAAAGAATCATCAACCAGCATAATTTGCCCAACTGTGCCCTAAAAGACAGACCATGAGACTCTATCTGCCTTAGTTCTGCTCAATATATACATAAATCCTTGGTAGGTCCAGCTGGTTACAGATGCCACTCCAATCAATGATCTCTTCCAAGAGTCCTTTCCAGCAGCTACCATCTTCTCTTCCAATATGCTTTGGACTGAGTTGCTACTGCACCTGGGCATCTGAGGAGATGCAGCTGAAAACTATAGCAGCCTTTTCAGCCAACACAAAACTCTTATCTGGAGGGGCTGACAGTGGGTCTGTGAGCCAAATGACTGAGTTAGCGGAAGAAGGAGTTGGTAAGATTCATGTATACCCATGAAAGGAAGAAGACAAGGTCGTCCGTATCAGGACCGATAAAACAGAGACAATTAGAAGGATATTTGCAGTTTTGTAGTAAAGAAGCAGAAATTAATACATGCCTTTAGATTTTTATGGATACTTGCCAAATATATTGATGTTATTGCTTTGTGCCAATGAACACGATGAGCTGTTTTAATTAACCAATAATTTAAGTACACGGGTTGTTTAGAAATGTATAAAAAGGGAACATGCAGCAAATAAATGAGAAGCTTTTGCTACTTTGCACGGTGTATCATATCCGTCTCTACAGCAACTCTCTTACATGAGGAAGGCAGCTGTTTCTGAGCATCTTTCTGTGTTTCTGAACTCTCTCCCGGGTCTGTGAGACTCCCTTGGTAGCTCCCTGAAGAATCTGCCCACTGACACTACAGGTGTCTTTCCATCACAAGGGACCTGCTGGAACTTGGAAGACTGGCCTGACAATGCAGCTTTTGATCATTTGAGATCAAACCCTGAAGGCCACAGTGCAGTAGAGATGACCACACTATCATGGAACCCAGAGAAGTCTCTTGCTACCTCAGCTTTTCTCTCCTTTATCCTTAGGTCTGGTATTCCATGTGGGCCCTTCCCAGATTTTCCTTCTTTAATGGCTTGGGGTATTTCCAGGAAATACTCAAAGGTAGGCTTGACTTGTAGTTTCAAAGGAACTAAGGTTAAGTAGTTCTGTGTATTCCTTTTCCTCTCAAATGTGCCTTTGAAATAGAAGTGTTTCTCAGTATCTGTTAGTTTCATCCTTTTACAGGTATTATATCACTGTGCTACTGATGCTGTTTAGAATTACAATAGAGAAGGAAATAAATTTTTAAGAAAGGTATTGGGATTTTATTTGTTATTTTTATGCTGTATTTTACATGTTTGTTGTATATGGCAAAGACAGAGAGAAGCTGAGATGTAAGGACTTCCAAATCATGTCATAACTGAAAGTGGCTTGGGTCCAGAGTCTCTATTAAAAATGTCAGGTTCATCTGAAAAGGGAATAGAGTAAAACTTGCAATAACTGTCATTAGCACAGGACTCGGAATGTTAGTATTCCCCTGGTGTAAGTAGCTTACTCTTTCTTTTTCCTCCCACCTAATTCAAAATAAAATTAAGCCATGTGAATCAAAATGACGGATAACATGGGTTTGAAAAGGGGAGCAAAGGTAATTCTTCCTCTGGAATGCTCTGTGGTCAGCTGTTCAGGCTATTTCCTCGCTAAGTGAGAGATGTGGGTTCAAATCCCACAGAAATGGAAATGGAAAGAACTGAGCCTTCTACATCCTGGCTGGGCTCCCCAAAACACTTGGGATCTGAGGGTGCCCTGATAAAGTGCATTCTGGTATGATCTGCTTGAACTCTCTAGGTGAGAAAAAGGAATAATGCCTGCCATGCCGCATAGGCTTAAATACAAGGGCCCTGAATGGATGTCATCCTATTACCTTGGCTTGTGTTGCTGAGTTCTAGAAGCCAAAGAGTTGTCTAGCAAGATCAAAGACTGTCCCAGTGGGCTTGTCCTGATGCCTCTTCCTTGTCTGATTTTTATTGCTGGAAACAGTTTTTGTTCTTTTGCTGTTGTCATGGTGGAAGAAACCATCACAATGTGATGAAGTTGCAGATAATGGGGAGCTACAATTAATATTGAGAGAAATTAAAAAATAAAACTTTCTGTTACAGTGTTTTCTATTTAATACAGCCATGCATGAAGTACTGGGCCACAAAACCCCCTGTGGCATAAATAGCATGGTTGGCTATGTGGAGGTAGTGCAGCAATGAATACAGCAGTATCTGATTTACAGATTTTGTAGAAGAAATTTGGAATTTACCATTTTAAAGATTTTCTTTCATCTTTTCTGTCTCTGCCCCACAACTACATGATTATTTAAAAAAAACAACTTCCTGTTCTCCTCAAGTTTCTTCACAACAAGAGAACAGCCTTTAAAAAAAAAAAAAAAAAGTTTTGTTTCATTGCCATGCTACAGCATAGCCCTGAAGAGCCTGAGTCCACATACTTGGTGTACAAAGAAATCTGTAGTGTTTCTTCAAACAAGATTTTATTTTGATTTAGGATTTGAAACATTAAGATTTTTGACTGCTGCGGGGAAGTGTTAAGTTTTCTTGGGGCTGTAAATCAAAGTTTAATATAACATTAGGAGGGAATTCTCTGAATTTGTAGACCATGTATCTGAAACCTTCTCCAATTAAGCATGATTAAGAATTAAGAAAGCTATTTTTTCACCTGTGGAATCAGTAATTTTTTAGGGTTGTTTTTTTAATCTGAAAAATATTTGCTGGCATTTCATTATGGTTGTGCAATTATATTGCATTAACTGTCAAAAGGATGATGATCTATTTCATGAAAAATTAATGTATTGCAGTAAAAGCAGGAAAGAAAAACCAATTATTTAGCAAAATTTGCTGTATCCTAATACATGAAATTCCATTTGAGTATGTAAGTGACTTCAGGTCGGTGGGTGATTCTGCAATAATATATAGACTATATATTTACTGAAGTTAGGTCTCATGGATCTCTGTCAGAAATAAAGGTCTCTATCACCTCTTCAAGGTAAAAATACAACACACTTTTAATGCATTCTGGTCACTCTCACCAGTATATTGTAACTCTAACAATATTTTTGTTGTTATTATTTGTCAAAGGAAAACTGTATGCTCAGGACAGATTCAAACTTCTAAGGCTGGGCTGTAGAATGGCACCAGAGTCTGTGTGTAGGGCTACATGCTACTTTTCCTTAAAAAAAGTGGTTTATGAGGTTAAGAGTTTTCAAATAGAAACTGTGTAATGATCCCAAAACGCTGTTGCTCTCAAAGAGTGTTGAAAGATTTTTGGACTTGGAAAGCAGTGTAATAATGTAAGTGCTACCATATAATAATGAAAACATTTTGTTCTCTCTATTTCAGTTCTTAAGATCCAAATCAACTGGTGGGTATAGCAGATCTATAGCTGTAAAAATCTGCACAACTACACCAAAATTTAACTGTACAGAGCAAGATGAGGATTTTCGTCTTCAAGAAATACAGGTCCCTGGTGCCTACTGTGTGAGCTTCAAGTACCAGGGAACAGCATAAACTGGGAGGTGAGAGTTTTTCATTGTGAGCTGGAAGAAGACCCCAGTCTTGAAAAGAAAACTGAGCAAGCAATGATTCAATGATTTTTTTTTTTTCTTCCCCCGCGGTAGCGTCCTGCTGCAGGGTTAAGTCCCCGAGTGCCAACCTGTCGAGTGCCGCTTCACGGGGAATCGCAGGGTCAGCGCCCCGAAGCCCGGCTGCAGGGAGGCTCACGGGGAGGAATCCGAGTTCCCCGCGCCTCCGGGGCGGTACGCGCCGTGCCCGCCCGGAGCCGCCGCTACCTGCGGGGCAGCGCGGGGCGGCGCGGAGCGAGGAGCGCCCGGGCGGGTCCCCGCGGTCGCCGCCGCCGCCCGCCCCGCCTTGCGTGGCCCGTGGGAGCGGGCCCGGGTGCCGGAGGCGGTGGGGAGGGCTGGGACGGGGCCCTGGCCAGGGGTTTCTCTCTCCCCCACCCCCTCCTCCCCTCGCCGCCGGTTCCCGTGAGGCTGCAAGTGCCGCCGCAGCAGCTGGGGGGCCGGCGGGGGATGCTGCTGCCGCCGCCCTGCCCAGCGCCGGAGTGAGGGCAGGAGCTGGTGGCGGCAGGAGCAGCCCCGGCGGCGGGACGAGGTGAGCGGGGCGCGGGCCCGCGGGGCAGGTGGGTGCGCGCCCGGGATGGGAGCGGGGCCGGGGCGGGCAGCGCTCCCGCCGGGACCAGCCCGCCCGCGCTGGGGGCACCCGGGGGAGCGACGGACGGGGCTCAGCCCCCGGGGTCTGACGGGCGGGCAGCGCTGCGCGGCGCCGGGTCTGGCTTTGGGGTGCAGAAGCTTGGAGAAGCAGAGCCCCTGGCCAGGCGGGGTGCGGAGCGAGCCGAGGGAGACAGGGAGCCGAGGGCACTTCAGGCTGAGCCCGGCCGGCCATGCCAGATGCAGACGTAATTCCACGGAGGGACCCCTCCGCCTCCCCTCCCCAAATCTTGGGCAGGGTGGTTTCTGATACATGTAGGATCAGGCGAAAGGAGAAATTTCCGTAGAGCTCTGAGGTGTTTTCTCTGGCTTAAGTTATCTAGAAATAATAGTGAGGGGAAGAAGAGCAGTAATTCATAACAAAACTTTAAAGAGCAACAAGTTGTTTTACTGAAATCACACGCACTGGGAAAAAAAAATCACCTCGCTGATCCTGATAGAAAGTGGCTAATAGCAGGACCTTGAAAACGGATTTATACCACAATTACAAATTTTTGAAACCTTAGCACTATTCAAAACAAATTTCACCATATGTCTTAAGAGAGTTTTTGAGAAGTCCTGAATCTGCTCTTAAAATCTTCACTTTTACTTATGTAGATATAGGATATGATACTTAAAATTATTTTCGTATTCGTTTGAAGTGTTTCCCTTTCTACTGATTTTTTTTTTCCTACTTGAAACTGGTGGTCCATTTTGCACCACCTTCCTGCTCCCTCTCAGGCTCTGCCCCCCGAAACCACCTCTGTGCGCCTTTTTGTGCAGTCAGGGTGCAAACTAGATTAACCTTGTTGGACACTCAGGGCTGGATTCAGAGGAGCAGAGGAGAGGGCTAGTAGCCCTACATCTCCCAGCCGTGGCCAGTGCAGTTCTCTTGTTTGGTCATGCATCATGGAGGAGAGTGACTTCGCAGACTTTTCCCGATTTCCCCTTTGAGTAGCGTCTCTATCACAGTTGGGACTTTTTTGCCTCCTACTCGAGTTTCACCATCCAGCGTAAATTGAGGGAGGATGTGCTGGGAGGGGCAAGGTCAGGGGAGTATCAGTGAGGCGTTGCTAAGGCTATTTCCCAGGCACTGTAGTGCCCCTGAAAGTGCTTATGCTAATTGTGGAAATTAGAGACCTTAACTCCTGTTCTTGATTTTAGTCCTAGGCTGGGCAGTTGTACACTTTTTTCACTTACTGTTCTATGCTTCTCCCCTCACCAGACTGCAGGACTAAGCTCTCTTTGCAATGAGAAAGAGAAGTTTCAGCCCCAAGAACCAAATTGTTTCTGTGCTCTGTGCATTCACTAGGGTCTGGCCATCCATCCCTGTGTTGTGAGGACCAAATTCCTACATCTTTTCTAGCTGTAAGAGTGGAAAAATTAGTTGGATGGTTACTGGGAATGTGTTTAACTGAGCTGTGGTGATGGCTGTTCAGATGAAATACTATTCCATAATCTAGTTTGGATTTAATTGGTGTAATTGAAGCTGTTGAAATGTAATTATTTTTAAAGAGGATTGATTATGGCAGGTTAGTGACTAGAAACCATACAAAGCATCCCAAAGTAATTTCTTTTGTTCTAGGACAGGACAAGGCTGATGTTTGGAGACATCTGTAACATTGTTAGGGTGATCCTGACTCTGTGCCCAAGTGTGTGTCAAATCTCATTACAGTATTTGACACCAGACTGTCCTACCCTTAACTTCTCAGAAAGGCTAGTGATGGAGTGGATGACATGCAGGCAAAATTTCTACATCATTCTCAAAGTGTCAGTAGACCAATATTGACAGAAAAAGTTGAACAGCTACCTCCTGTGTTAAACCTTATGGCTCAGTGGGAGAATTCAGATCCCAGATCTGTCAGCCTGACACTCTTTCTACCATTCTCAAACTTCAATATTTTCTTGGTATTTGATAAGATTATTGGGATTATCTTCTGAATTATGAGCAGAAATGTTGAGTGAGACAAGGGGACCTTTTCAGTTCGTTGTCATTCCATCTGCATGTTGGCTGCAAGCTGTTGCATCTATTGTTGGTTGCAAAGAACCTCTTCTGCATAAATTGACAGCCTTTCTCGGTCACTTATTAACTGCAAGAGTGCAGAATTCTTTACCTGCACTAATTTGTGCCAACGATTTTGAGAACATTATTGACATCAAGTGGACTGAGGGATGACATTGACAGGGAGGTGGTAGCTTTAGTACCAAAATTTTCTCTGCCGATGTTTCAAGGCTAATTCCATGTAAGCACTTTTTTTTTTTTTTCAGATGAGAAAGTTAGGTGAGATGAACTGCCCAGCTCACAAAACATGAGAGATTATAACCTCTTCATGCCTACATGAAATGATGGTGAGGACAACACGATCTAGTGACTCAGTTGTAAAGATCGTTCCAGAATCTGTTCTGGGCTTGTACACTGACCTCAGACAAACAATTTTCTTTCAGTTTTCTGGTTTCAAAAAAGTGAGGATAAGAACTGTACCTCACAGGGTCTTGTTACAAATACCTTCATTAGAAACAGGGGTTTCTAAAGCACACTGAAATTCCCATGCAAAAAACTTTTCATTGTTTTATGGTATGGCTGACATATGAGAACAGGCAAAGCAGAGGGATTCAAAAATATCTGATCATTTTTCCCTCCATTTTCAGGACAATTCAACTGACTGTTGTGGTGCATAGGGTTGGTTGACCACTTCTCTGATCTACAACCTTCATGTGGTCCTTATAACTACAACCCCTGTGTCTGAAACCAGCTTTACTGATCTAAATCCATTTTGGAGCTGGAAGGAAAACTTTATGCTACAGAACTTCTAATTTTTATTTATTAATAGTTAATTTGAGGCACTTGGGGCTGGCATATTAACCAATCTCTGCCTCCATTGCCTGGAATAGACACTACTTGGTGTTGAATACTTTGGTGAATGAGATACAGAGCAACTGTGTGAGTGTCTGATATGGGTAAAGCAGTTAGTAAGTGCCTGGGTCATGATCTTTGATTCTTGAAAAATACTGGGGGGGAAGGAAGGGGAAGGAAATGTTAAACCCAGCTGTGACATTGCAGATATAAATATGTAATGTTCTCTTGAGGAGAAAGTGAGGGCCATTGTGCTGTGTCCTCAGTTTGGAGACAGATTTGAACCAGTGCTCCTCTGGAGTTGTCAGAATGCAAGTACTTGTGGTTAATGGTGGCACTGTGTGTATTACAGTGACCATTCCAATGCAGGGAACAGGGAGTGGGAATCTGCAATGACACATGCAAAGAGAAGAAAAGGAAGACAGAGAAAAGAAAGAAGGATGGGGAAGGGAAAAGAGACAGGAGGCAAGGGTGGCAATGATCCTAGCAAAGGGAACATTTTCCAGTAAGCAGTTCTGAATGTGATGTAAAAAATAACAACTGAAAGTTTTATTTTACTACACAGAGCCCAAATTCTTCCTTTGATCTCTGTACAAGCTTCCTTTTGGCATCTGTGGGAGATCAGTGGAGAGTGAGGAGTCTTGAATTTATGATGCAGCCTGTAGCCAGTCATGAAATGGAATTTAGACCTTTCAAAAAATGATTACATAGCTGTGAGTCAGACAGAAGGTACATGCATGGTTCTGAAATAAATGATAAAAGTCAGTTAACACAAAGACATCTTACAACCAAAATAGTAGGTAAGTTATGTGAATATTCTGATCATTGCAGCTAAACTGTTGGCATGTGTTTAAAAAAGTTGTCTTGGTGTCCATGATAGTATCTACAGGAATTCCTTGATGGACTTATTTTTTTCTGCAATACTTTGCACAAATGCACTATTTTTGAGACTTGTGACAGTATTCAGCATCTAAAACCAGATATTTCACCTTAATAAGTTAGAAACACATTAAGTGACCTCTAATGAGTAACAATAAATTCATTACAACACTTTCTTAAATTATGGAATCCGTTTAGTAATTTTTCCTAATTAAACTTTCTACTTGAAAATAAAAATTGAGAACTTTAGAGATAGATAACAGATGCACCAACCTGTCAGAGCAAACCAAATACACAGGAAATCATTAAATTTAAGACAGTTGGTTTCAGGATTTTTTTCAGATGATTAGCATGAATAATCAACATATATATATATAGGTCTACTAATTCACAGAAAGACCACTTTTACATGAAAGAATTTGACCTTTGATGCTTCTCTTTGCCTATTGGGCTCCTGATATTCTTGGACACTTGTTATCTTGAATTAAAACATTGAGAAATGGGGTTTGGGGGTTCTTTTCATACGTACCATGAGAAGCAGAACGTTTAGGACAACCCAAAGTAAAATCTGATATTGAAGTGTTGCTAGAAATCATTCCTGCTGTAAGCAGCTCTGCTGACTTTCTGCCTTCAGTGAGCGAGGCCTTCCAGCACCACTGCACTGTTCAGAGTCTGCTGGGCTTTGCAAGCAATGGGGCTCCTGACCTGATACTGGTCTTCATTTAGGAGAACATGTTATAAACCAGAATAGTCATCTACGGTATGCTCTGCAAACAGAAAAGAGAACTGGTCTCTGCCACAGAGTGCTGAAGTTGTCTTAGGCAGATTAGGTTAAGGAGATGAAAGAGTCTTCATTGTTCAATTTCATGGCTTCTTCTCAAGACAGAGCTTAAGAGATGCTGTCCTTTCCTCCAAGAAGTACTATCTAACTTCTGTTTTCTGCTTTCTGTCCTCTGTGCTTTCTTTTTACCTTGTATCCCCCTTTTTACATTATATCCCTTGTATCCCTTATGTTTCCTCCCAAATTTGCCCTAAACTACGACAATCCCTGATTTCCTCAAAAGGAAGACATTTGTTCCCCGTTCCTGTTTTTCTACCTCCTGCTCACCCATGGCCTGGCACCATTAATTAAGCTTTACATGTGAATTTTGTTTAAGAGCTGCCTGTATAAAGGAACATTTCTAAAGACTGTTGAATGAATGTAATACTGTGGGGGGATTTCCTCTGACCCCATTATTCCTGGCTCCTCTAGTACCAACTAGACATGGAAGCATAAGTGTTGGGAGCAGACTGATTTTTCCAGTGAATGCAACAGATACATGTCTTTCATACTCACTGTAAGTGTCAAAGTGTCCACCAAACTCAGGAGCTCCATGGAACCATCCACTCAGGGCTGTGTTCACATGGGCCATTGCACAAAACTCCACAGTGACAAGGGAAAAGGGAGGTCTGGTGGTGATGGAGTTCAGCGAATGTACGGATTAGAGACCCGAGTGTCACACAGTTTCGTTTGCACCCTTTCATCCTCCCAGAAAGATTCAGATACATTTAAAATTTTCAGTGAGTACCATTTCAGGTGCACAGAGTAGGTCTTTTGCAGGTCCTGTGTCACCTTTGCTAGAAGCTGCAGTTATCTCTGATATTCTAGCAAGGCACAGTGTGGGCAAGTTTAAATGTCTGTACTATTGCCTCAGCAGTAGGTGCTTGTGGCAGGGATTTTTTCCTTGTTCTCATCTTCTTCCACCTTTCACCTGGCTGCTGTCTTTCCTACACACAATGCACATTCCTGCTCAGTTCTTTGACACTGCTTTAAACCCTGTTGTGGGAAGCCTTGACTGAATGGGTCCACACGTACCACACTCAGTCTGCTATGGTAGTTGCTTCCGAGAAGACCAATATCTGTTTCTCAATATTTTGAACATATAATTGGTACTCACCAGGACTTTTTGACTAACCCCGGGCAGGCCAGCTGTCCAAGCCTGCAACAAAGATCCAGTTTTCAGATGTCTCTGAGAACATGGTCTACATTTAGCCTTTGAGGAGAAATTTAACTAAGCTATACCCAGACAACACCAAGCAGTACGCTGTACACCAGATGCAATTCTTTCTGTATGAGTGTTCTGTAAGTATTTTGAATTGTGGAGGTAGTTCCTTACAGGAACTTTGTGTTGGAAAGACAACAATCTGCTCAAAGGACAACTAATCTATGCCACATATAAATCCCACAGATATTTTATGCCTTCTGCATAGTCATATATTTTGTAAGACTGTCATATTCTTGCACAAATTATAAAATGTCATACCTCGCTGATGAATTTACTCCACTTAGTGGCCTTCAGTATGGGAAAAACACATAGATTTATAAACCAAGCTGTAATACTAAATCTTCGGCTGCCTGTGTTTATTATTTCAGGGAGCCTGCCTATAGTTCTTATCTCACCTTAGGGAGGCAACTGTAATTCTCCTGGTTTATGTATTAGAGATTGAAGGGGCTGGATCCGGTTAGTGAGTGACAAACTGAGTATAAAAGTCTCTAAACAACAGAAATAGCTCCACTTTTTGTGCCACGATGTCTTTTCAGTACGTTACTTCCTATGATATCCTTGTCTAAAGCACTGTAATGAGGTTACAAACATAAATATCATCAGTGATGTGTGAATATATATGTGCATGTATAAACATGAATTCTTCATATAATTTAAACTTCTGTCTTTAACAAACACATTGATAGCATATTGTGTTTCCTTTACTTCTCAGCATAGTCCTGGGTTGAGTAATTTCAGCTGCTAGCTAGGGTACAATTACTGATGCTTTCATTTCTTAAGAAGCAGTGTTTACATAGTTAACGGTCTCTGATGTGTCATGTCCATCTTCTTACCAAAGCCTTCGAAAGCATCAGTCAATCAGAAAGCTGGGCTTAATCTTCAGCAGGCCTTTACCCTCCCTCCTCCACAGTTAGATCACATACTTTGAATACTCTGCCTGGGAACTTTCATCTGAGAGATCTGAGCAGTGTCTGTCCACAAAGTGGTGCAGGATGCACAGTGTCAGTGTACTGGCTTGCAGAGAAGAGATCCCAATGCTCCAGGCTTAAGTAGCAGCTGGATGACACTTCTAGGGGTGGAAAATTCTTTGTAGATGAAGAGGGTGTTAAGTATGTCAAGAACATTTGAGGACCTGAGCTTTAGCTCCTCAGTACCTGCAACCTCTTCCTCTTCTGAAGCTTCTGCAACACTTGCTCTGTTTGTTTTACTCTACTTAAGCACTGAAGTTTTGGTTCACAGCCATGAAAGGTGGAGGTGTTTAGTTTAAATTGAAAACTGGGGTTCAAATGAAACCACGTGGTGTCTGATCACCAAAGTCACAGGTACATTTTTGCTAAGATTGTGCTCTGACCATGGGTGCATCAGGAACTCTGTGACTCGAATCTGACATAGGCATGATCAGTCACCATATACTGGAAATAGCCAGAATGAAGTAGATTAAGTATTTGGTAGTTGTTTTGCTTTAGTTCTTTTCATTGCTTCCATAGAGTCTATTTCAGTGTTCAGTTGGTAAACTGAGGCATTTTAGGAATGACAAGAAAAATTGGACACTCTTAATGGAAAGGAACACAGTACAATCAGAAATATCCGTATGTTCTGGTCATTCTCATAGATGAACAATATGGAGAGAAGTGCAGCTGTTCTCTCTGCTGTTGGATTTCCTGTGTGCAGTGATAGAGCTGAAGGTATGAATGTAGGAGCCTGGATCCAGCCGTTTTCCCCTACTTGTCAAACTGGAATTGCTCTAGCTGAAGTAGGACATGTCTGATGTTTTATCATCAGCACCACAGTTGGCAGCACAGTGCAATGAGAGGTACTGCAGGGTTAAGACTGAAGCCAACAGCAGTGAGAGGGTCTGGAGTACATGGGGACACCTGACAGGAGGCAGCAGTGGGGTGGGAATTGAAGCAGACAGAGAGCTGGCACTGTCTGCTGTCTTACAGACCTCTCCCTGAGGGAAATATGGGAGGAACATCATCTGTGTTGGAGTGAACAGGGTCCACAAGGTGAAACAAGGGACTGTGAGGCTAAGTGCTCCCTGCTTGTTGTTTGCATGAGGATGAGACGCTTTCCCTATATTGTTTTATTTCTCCCCTAATAACTTATTTCTTGCATTGTACATCAAAATGTATTTGTAGAAATAGTCTTATTGCCTGCTACTGACACTGAGGCATAGCAATTAATTTTTCATGATTCTAGGTAAGGACTATTTCTAGTTATAGCTAAAGATGAGCATATTTCTAAGAATCTTTGTGGTGGTGACTGTGCCTGGCAGATGACACTGAAAATATCAATGACATCTCATCAAGAAGAGACCGTTGACAAAGGTTATTATAGAGGAACAGATTCTTTTAATGCCACTATATCAAAAGAGTGTAAATTACTTACTCTGAAAATACTTATGTTTCATGAAACTTTCAGAGTTTTGCCAAAATGTCTTTCCCACAAGCAATATCATGACACTGTTAATATTTGCAGATTTTTAAGTGAAAATCATATTCTGGGAGGGGATTTGTAGCAGTCTCATTTTCTTACTCAATATGTCTTTTGTGATGTTTATCAAGGCAATAGCTGCAATTACTAAAGTCTAAAACAAAGCTTAGTACTAATTTCTATTAACATTTCTATTAACATTGCAGAACAGGCAGAGCTGACACAACAATTTGTATCCTCTCTCTTTGTGTACCTTGCCCAAAGAATTACTGATGTGTAACTGAGAATTGTTGACAGTTGTGCCAACAACCTGGGGGATGCAGAAGGCAGTAGGTGACACTGAGGGTGTAGTTTGTCCTCACAATTTCCTGTTGCTGTTAGTAATTTGCAAACTGGCAGGTAGGTTGGGAGGGATGTCCATTAAAAATAATAACATCTTGTAAATTATAAGGAGTACACTTGCACACAACACATGTGGACTATTAAGATTTTGTTATTATAGGCAGTATTTGAAACAACCCTACATTATATGGCCTTGTTTGAAAGGTTTTTTGTAGTAAATCAAAACACATTGAAATAGCTGTCTCAGAAATATGAAAGGTTGTCTTGATAGAGTTTTAAACATACAATTCCAGACAGTAAAAATGTTGACAACATCTTGGCATTGAGGTACTGTGCTTCATCCAAAGATCTGAAAGATCTTTTAAAAATGTCTAATTGCAGTGTAACGACTTCCCATTTTGTATCAAGGATTATTAAAGTAGAAAAAATGCACAACTGTAATTTTCAGGTTAAGATTTCTATTGCTGGATATTAACACTCATTTTCATGTCCTTGATCTTAATACAGGTTTAGATGGCAACCTACATTCAATTTTAAAAAATGATCTGATTTCCAGGCCCAGAGATTGAAAGAACGAATTTTTGATAAGCATATGAAACATGTAAAAGCCTAAATATTTTGTTCCTCACTGGGATTCATCCTTTTTTTCTTCTCTTGTTTTGATGGTTTGTCTCTGGCTTTAGACAGTAATTGCCAGTTAATGTATCTCTGTGATGCTGTACTAATATTACACCTCTCCTTCTGAAGCAAAACACTAAAAATTATTCAGGTATCTAATAACCTTACAACTAGGAAGGAAAGAGAGTTCATAATTTTTAGTTAAGCATGTAATGCAACAGTGCTTCTGTGCACCTAACAATGCACATGTCCTTCCTAGGTTAAGTATTTTAGATGAGCAAGAGCTCACATCATATTGGGGAAAGGGATTATGAGACCTATATCTCTTAATTAAGGGGACATGATTTCACTAAAAGAGCTGTCAGCAGTGTTAGATAACTCATGGCTCTCGTCTTTTCCTTTCAGTGCTGTGGGCTGATAGAAATTGAACACAATGACCTGTGGGATCATAGAATTGTTTGGGTTGAAAGAAGGCTTAAAGATCATTCCATTCCGACCGACCTCCCATCAGACCAGGTTTCTCAGAGTGCCATCCAGCCTGGCCCCAAATACTTCCAGTGATGGGGCATCCCATCAGCTTTTCTGGGAAACCAGTTCCAGTGTCTCACTACCCTCATAGGGAAGAATTTTTCCCTAATATCTAATCTAAACCTCTTGTAGTTTAAGACCATCATGTCTCATATGGTCACTACATCCCTTTGTAAAAAGTCCCTCTCCAGCTGTCTTGTAGCCCTTTGTTACTGGAAGGCAGCCATGTGGTGTCCCTCAGACTTCCCTTTTCCAGGTTTATGTCAGAGGCCCCCAGAGCTGGATGCAGCACTTCAGGTGGGGTCTCGTGAAAGTGGAGTAGAGAGACAGAATCACCTCCCTTGACCTGGTGGCCAGTCAGGATGTGATTGGTTTTATGGGCTGGAAGTGCACGTTGCTGGGTTATGTCAGTCTTTCCATCCACCAACACCCCAAGGTCTCCTTGAGCTGCTCTCAGTTGCCTTGCCTGTGGTCTCAGCCTGTCTTGCCTGTATATTTACCCCGGTTTAAACTAAAGTGCTCTAAGTTAATATTATGGCATTGTTTCATCCAAAAAAGTTCACAGAGGAGAGTTTTTCAGTTGAGCTGTTTCTGAAATCCAGAGACCTATTGCCTTGCTACCAGCCAGGTCACTTAATGTTTCCTGTGCCTCGGGAAAGCACCTGTGAGAATTAAAGTTCACCTTCTCCCCGTGGTCCTCAGTTATAAAATACCCTGCTGGAACCACAGGCCAGTGAGTGATAGAGCAGTCCTGTAGCTACACTGTGGTATGCAGGGCTGGGGCTGGCCTTTCTGTGTGTTACTAGATTTGGGCAACTGCAAAGATGACATAAAGCTATTTTTGTTTCACCTTTGCTGGTCTTATGCCAAGAACAGTTGGAGAACCTTGACATGACTTGTACAGCAACATATACTTCTGTGTAATTGTTTGCTGCAGCACAAAGTCTCTTCTTAGTCAACTGTTTAAACTATGGGTGGTAACAGATGCTTAGATTCATTGCTTTCTGCTATCTTTAATTTTTATTAATAAAGCAATAAAATTCTTATCTGCGTTGATAGTCCAAATTGTAAAGAAGCAAAAAATAAACCTCTCTCCCACAGTTTATTTCATTTGTAAATGAAGTAAACTCTGGAGGCCTGACATCTGTTTAACATGGTGTATGTTTACAGTACAATTTAAATGGTTAAGAGTAATAATTACATTTAAAAATATACAGATGTCCTCATTCTGAACAAAATTCGTAACTATATCAGATTGCAAACCTTATCCCAATTCTTACTCACTACACCTCTGTTTTTCCAAAATGCCTAGAAAAAGAGGATCTTGTGGTTTTTCTGCAGATTGAAAACTGAGCTGTCCTTCTTACACTATCTTCTTGGACCATTTCCTCAAAAATATTCTCCATGCTCCATGACTCTACATCAATACATATAAAACTACAGTAACAGCTGCTTGACATGATATTATTCTAGGAATACTCTATGACTGTGTAAACACAGATTGTGTGATAAAGTGAATCTCAATTGAAAAATCAAAAGGTCATTCTCGTTCATTCTATACTGAGATGAAAAATGACAAGAAATGGATGAATAGAGCAGTAAAGACTTGAGCTCATGTTGTGAAGCTGAGCTAGCTATTTCTTCAGTTCTGTCCTAGGTCATGTGTTTCCATGACAGAAGTTTTTTCAACTCATTTATATAAAATAGCAAAATAATCATTCAGGTTCAATTGTATTTTGAGGAAAAACTCCTGCTCCCTGGCTACAGTGTGATTTAATCATGCATAAGTAATCAGGTAATTACAAAAGAAATATAAGTAAAATTGAAAGCAGGTTCTGAAATTTTAATTAGCTTTACACAGATTTTATTTTTTGTTTAGAAATTTGTATTGGGAATCAATTTCATTTGCAGTTGTTCAAGTAACATTAGCTATTCCATGGTCTTAAACTGTTATTGGTTTGGAAATCAGAAAGCATGTGCATGACTGTTGGATCCTTTTAAGATCACACAATATCAAGAGAAAGGAGGCTCATCAATTGTTGTTCGTCTGGACATCTCTTTTGCACTCAAAAGTTAGAGCAGAGTTTGAACTTTTGTTCAAAGCTACATCCTCTTTTAATCCAGCTCCTGGCTTCTGGGGCTGTGCATTTTCCCTACATTTCCTGTTGTTATGTCTTCCCACCCTGCAAGTTTGATTTGATCCTCTTGCTGTGTGGTCTGACCATTGGCAAAGCACGTTTGGAGGTTCATGCTCTGCAGGTGAGATATGTGTTCTTCAGCCCAGGTTAAAACACCAGTTTTTGAGACCTGAGCCAGGCATCTGAGCAGACTGCCAGCATGTTCACAAACAAAACAGCAGATGCTTGTGTTTCTCTGTGAATAGGGAAGAGGAGACTGAGGATGTTGTGGATTATACTGCTCCAAAGAAGAAGTGAGGGTAGGATTTGACAGAGAAACTGAAATTATGTGAATCAAGTCATGGAAGCATATAAAAGTTATATAGAGAATTTCTTACTTTCAGGTAGTTTCTTAATTTCCTATTATCAACCATTGTCGCTGTGTTTATTCAGCAATGTGTTTTGCTGGAGCTCTCCTGGAAATAGATCTATATTTAAAGGTCTACATATTTATAGGTCTAAATAAGACACTCTGGCTTAGAGAAAGCTGATCTAACTGCAAAGATTGATCCATTTCAACATGTGTCAAATGCATTAACAGTAACTTGTGCTGAAACAGAAACCTGTCTCAAAGCCTGAACTGCTTAGGGTGATGCACCTGTGTAACCATACGGGTTTGGAATCTCTGCCTTTGCAAATGAGACCTTGGAGGTTTTCCATTAAAACGGTGTTGTTTTAAAGCTGCAGGTTTTGCTGGGCTGCCATGATGCAAACTTTATTCAACATAGCTAGATCCCAGAAGATGCAGCAAAGTTGACAGGAATAGCTAGGCTGATAGCATGTAGACTGACAAAGACACACTGATGGGTTTGTGTGTTTCTAAATACACAGATGCATGAAATACCTGATTATAAATGTATGTTATAAATTCAGATATATTAATCACCCAAATACAAAAATATGAGCAATGGTGGTGTCTGATTCATAGTTCTCAATAGAAAGTATCATTACAAACACCTGTAGTAACGACAATTAGCTGAAAAGTTGCTCACCTTTGAAAAAGGAAAAGGAAGGGTTGAACTCAGGTTCCTGGATCTCAGCAGAGCAGTCCTCACTTTTTGTCTTCTGAGTACAGTTGAAGCGTTGACTCTTCCTGATGGTCTTAACATGTGTGCAGTAATATGATTGGGAAACTTACACAGCTGCATCCTTCAGTCAGGACAGACTGAAGACAGAAAATCAGCGTGGGTTTTTAAAAGCACCCTTGATATGTATGTCAGTAAGTATGTCAGAAAATTTAAACACCAGTGAAAATTTACTGGCCCAAGAATACAGCAGCCTTGCAAAAGCGGGTTTTTAAAAAGTGATGATGTAAGAATATATGTAAGTCTTAGCAGTAAGAATATTCATTGCTGATGATGACACTTGCTGATAGTAACATGAAGTCCTTTTGCCTCGGTGCTTAAAGAACTTAAAATTTTGGCGATGATGGTAGGACCTGAGGTGGGGGTTAACTATCCCAGGTCATTGTGTCCTCTTCTGAAATGATCAGTAATGATTTCTGCTGGAGAGAGGGAACCTCAGAAAATTATAGATAGGTGAGAGTACATTCTTTTTTTTCTATGTCTGTACATAAATGTTGGTGTACACTGTAATACTAAGATGCTACTAATAAAAGTAATACGTTCTTGTAGTTGTCACCTCTTAATAATCTCTCTCTAAAATAAAAATTAGAATTTTTCTTTCTGTCTCATCAGAAAGCTCTTTTCTGTTTTCCTCTAAACTCTGAAGACAAGATCCCTTGATACTGATGTTCCAGACAGAGCTATTAGATCTGAGCCTCCAGACAGAGAAATTGAATTTACAGGCTTGATGTTGTAAGGCTTCAAAGAGCCGAAGGGGTGGAGAGAGACTGGCATGAAATAGTACACTTTTCTCGGTTTCACTTTTGGGAAATTAAATAAACATTTAGAAAGAAAATCATTAAAGCATTTTTTTTAAAATTAGATGTGTAAGCATTAGCTGTTCATTACATTCTCCCACTTGCAAACAAATTGTAGCAAAGTGTCGTTTGTCTTCCAAGAGTGTGGTGGCAAGGATTAATTTAATGTTTGTTAAGAGGTCTTAGATCCATGGAGAGAAGCTATGAGAGGTGTACACAGATCATTATCATAATTTTATATATAATAATATTGTGTTCTTTCATTTTGCTGAGGACCAATTATTCAGTCTCAACATCCTCCATCCTCCCCAAAAGTGGTCACAGCTAATCGTTATCTATTTATTGGTTAGGGAAGCAGAGATTTCTTTTGCTGCATTCAACGTTGCACAAGAAGTAAATGACTGAGCAAGAAATGAAGGTGGTAAGAAATTAGGCATATGCAGTGAACACTTGATATCTTGCTGATGTAGTTGTTTACTGAAGTGCTTCCTATTACTGTTTTCTTAGCAGTGTTTCTGTAGCTAATGGGTTTAGCTCAGAAAGAGGTTACAAATGCTAATGGTAGTTTTGTACTCTCCTTGATTCCTTGCAGAAGGACCCAGAGGGGGATGCTTTTTTTTGTTTGAAATTGTTGCCTTCAGCTTTGTATATTTGTAGATAACAAAAGAGGGGAATATGCTGTCTTCTGAAATTTTAGGAGCAGCCTGCCTTAACCCTTTGTAATTTGGAAATGTGGTATCATGGAGTCTCTAGCAAGACTCTTTAATAATATTGTCTGACGTAATCAAGGTAATGAACAACAAAAGGATTGAATTATTTGATTAGAATTTGCTGTTCCCATTACAAAGTGACTTTGTAATGTTTGCTGCCTTAACTGTTGTGGTGGTGCTTTTTTACTGCAAGTCTGCTGTTTTAATAGAGTTTTCTACTTTACAGAAATACAGATTTGCTGAAATGCATTTCTGTGGTACACCTTAGGTTTGTCTTTTCAATACTGGGAAGGGAGATCCATTGATAGGTTAATTTTAAGAGTATTCCCTTTCACCTTGTAACATACTGCTCTTTGGATAGCTACAGATCTGGTAGATTTGGTCTTAACAAGGGCACATTTTGAGTGTTGAATCTGTACAATTTAAAGCAAGAGAAAGTCAGACATTACTTTAGTGAGGGTTTGAGAATGCATTTTCAGGTTCAGCGTTTGCTTTTCCCTTTGTGAGTGTGGGCAGCTCTCTAAAAAGTGAGATATCAATGAAATAACCTCTTGCTCATCTATTTATTCTCCTTTTGGGGCCTTGTCTTTGCTCTCTTCAGTGTGTAAGTCAAAACAAGGCATCAGACCAGTGCTAACACTGCAGGTTTAGCACGCTATCTGAGCATCAATCCAGGCTTGTTCTGCTTCACTACAACAGCACCCACAGGAAAAGGGCTCTAGATCTGGAAGTTATCCGGGTTTTTTGTTTATGTTTGAGACCAGTATACATGTGACCTAGACTTCAACTTTTACTGTGCTGACACTATAGGAAACACTTTCCTTGTCAGTAAGCTGATCTGTCAACACTAGAAGTAGTTCGAACTAATGGCTACTTTTTAGCCGATTTTCATTTTGGTCATTTTGGTCATTTTGGTTACATGGACCCTAGGAGGATTGCCCTGAACAGCTGAAACATATAAGTGGAAGAATTCCTCAATAACCAAAGTTTAGGTGATATGCAGCAGAATTCAGTATCACATTGTTCTCATTTTATGACAGTGGCACATCTACAGCAGCATCTACAGTCTATACACATTGTCCCTCCTTATGCCCTGAGGCTTGTGTTGTGTCCTGAGGAGCTCTCAATACACCTGTTGTGAGACATACAACATCACATATACCCTTCCCTTACCAAAACACTATGCATGCCTTCTGCCCCACATTGACTCAGGAGAATCAAGCCTCTGAGTCATGCAGTGGTTGCATCCCTTGAAAAAATATGTCCCTTTTTTTATTTTAAGATCTTGCGAGTCTATTAAATCTCTGGGTTTAAGTTTGTTACTTGCATCTCCCTGTACAAGTCTAGGGAGATAAGAAGAGAAAACAGTGAATTGGTTGCACTTGGGATTCTCGCCAGTCTTTTTGGGATGGAAAATTCCTTCCTAATTCCATATCTGACTTTAAATTTGACCCTCAGCGTGTGAGCAAGTTAGACCAACATACGCAGTTAAGAAAAAATAGATCCTTTGTGTCCTAGCAGGACACTGGTGCAACTTTTTCAGGGTCTCAGTCTAGCTTCTGCCAATCAGTGAAGCTTTGTCTTCCTTCAAGCATCCTAGAGTGTGTGGGTAAATTGGGCATCAGAAAAAAGAGCAGTCCTCTCCCTCCTGCAGGCTGTCCACAGAAGCCTTGAAACATGAGATTGAGTTATGGAGTTATTTCAATGCAGAGCCACGAGGAAGATGAGTATGTTGAGCACAGCACAGAAAATCACTGGTGCCCAGGGGAGAGTTTAGTTTTATACATGCCAACATTAGTGATCAATCATACATTAAAACTGTCTTCTTCACTGTTAGCTTTTGTGTTCGTATCAGCTTTTAACAAATGTGGCTTCATTTTACAGTCTAGAGGACTGATTAAAAAATATGGAATAGGTTCAGAATGAGATTGATCTGTGAGTGGTGTCTTTAGAAAATACTCCTTTCATTGATACCATCCCTTAAACAAAACCTTTAATATCTATCCATAAACTAGTTTTGAATCTATATAGTTCCTTTAAGATCTATCCATAAACTAGTTTTGAATCTATATAGTTGTCTATATAGTTGTCTTTATCTAGTTCATAATTTCATAAAAAGAACAGTGAAGATTTTTTAAAACATGGTCCTAATTAATAATATTTTATCCTCATTGATTTTTGGAAAGACTGCTGGTTTAACTCATTACATTATTGTACCCCGGCTGATATTGGGGTATGGTGCCTATAATTTCCTGAGCCTTCCTTCTTTAGTAGTTATTTAATAACTGCATACACTTGCCGTTCTCTAACCCTTTGAAATTTTCCCATTTTTTCCATGAGTTGCTCAGTATCAACACCAGCGATTCGGAGAACTCCTTATTTAGTTTATGTTAGACTCCAGGCCTGTTGATTTGAAAACATTTAATTTTAGCAGATCTCGTCTCACATCTCCTTTTATTACCTACGGTGAATTTTGTTGGGCTGACGTAATATGGGATGATACTTTCTACAGCTTCATTCCAAGGACAAAACAATGTGCAAAGGACAAAATGTTTACTCAATATTTCCGCCTTCTTTGGATTGTCACTTACAGTTTTATCACCCGCATATAGCAATGGGCTCATGGCCAGTCTCGGGCACATTTTATATTTACAAAAATATCATTTTTGGTTCTTTACCTCTGTTAACTGTTTAGTACTTCCTTGATCTTGTAAGCCTCCCTCATAAATTCCCTGCATATTTAGAATCTCAGCATTTATTAATGGTTTTTATTTTCCCCTTTCTCCAATGTTTCAAATAAGTGGGTTTTAGTATTTTTATTGCAAACTTTTTTTTTCAGACTGCTTCTGGTTTAGTGTGAATATTTTTGTGCCTGGAAGTGCATTTTTGGTCCATGATTGGATAAGCTTAACACTTTAATATACAGTTCCCATTTGATTTTACACTACCAGTCAGTGGGAATGATGATTGTTAAAGTTTGTCCTGTTTAAAGCTCCAAGCCTGGTTGAAACCAGCCACCTCTAACTGGCTGATGTCACATTCTGCTTGAATATTGTAATTGTAACCACATCACCAGTATTGGTGCCCAGGCAATTACCAGATGCAGGCAAGCACTAAAAATTTCTAGTACCATCAAAAACAATTCTGTGGCTGAGCTGATTGAGCTCCCACAGGGAAATTTTTATGTTACCACTGGAGCACTGAGAAACTTAAAAATTGTCTTTGCTGGCCACTTGGCAGGTTCAGCAATTCCCCCTCAACACATTTTTTTCAAGTTAGCAAGGAAATCGTAATAGGAAGCAGGCAGGAAAAATGCAGAAGCATGCAGTGAGTAAAAGGTTATTAGGAGCAATTCCAGTGAGTTTCCCAAAGGAAGTAGGAGAGGTTGCCTGAAAATCCTTGAGTTCCTTTTCCTCCCACTTACTGCTCGTGCTTGCTGCATGCTCTTTGCTGCACCTGCTGTTGTGTTGATGGAAATGTTTATAGGGCTGTGCTGTAAATAAGAGCACCAAGGCCTAATCAGATTTTTAAAGTGTTACCAGTGAGGATGTGTTCTGATTTACAGCAGGATCCTCTAGAACTTTTATCAGCCAAATATCTATTCTTGGAAGTTTTGATATGAGGCATGAATAAAACACAAGATATTTTGTACCAGTCCACAAGGCAGAGAACTAAAATAGATATAGGTTGTTCTTTACATGGTGGCAAGTATAGAGTACTTCTGTGACTTCAGTGCTGTGAGCAATTTTGGCTCCAGTTTAAGAAGACTGCTCAGAGATGATATAGGAGTCACACTCAGAGAGGAAAGGGAGGAAACAAAGTCAGGTAGATAACTGGGGCCTTGTTGGGGATGATGAGAGCTCATTAAAAAAAAAACATCCAAAGGGAAGGCTGTCCTTTCCACTGTGAAATAAATCTTTTGGTTTATCACTTTAGGTGAAGGGGAATCTGGTTCATCCCCTGGTCTTGCACTCTTCTAGTTGCTGAAGAACAGATCCCTAAAGGAAGAGGTTATTCACCTTTTGAAACTTATAAAAGGGTCTATATTTCTTTCTCTTTTTCTGAGATTTTCTGAGGCAAGGAGTATCATTTCATTCTTTAAATGGTTTATGGGATGCCAGGAAAAAAATTAGAATAATTCAAAAGAGGATAGGATGGTTGTCTTTGGGTAGGTAGCAAGATTCCTCCCAGGACAGGAGAAAGTATGGCTGAGAAATGGTGAATGGACATTTGGCTAGTGGTATGAGCTGCTTCCTTTGCTATTCCTGAAATAGACACTCTTGGCACCTGCCTTTCCTCTCACCTTTTCTCCCCCTCACCTTTCCCCTCCCACTTAGATAATAAGAGCACACATTATCTCAGCCCTTACTAGGAACTAAGGGGGGATGGAATGAAGCCCTATTGGTAGGGGGCCAACTGCTGTAGAAAATTACTGGAAGTGGAAATGCTTATACAGATCTGGCCCTCCTCTGGTACTCCTGCATTTGACACATGAATCCTGCCACCAGCAGAACTCGTCAGCATAATGCTTCATTACAAATAAAACTACACACCTGAATATCTAGTCAAAATAGAAAATGTGGTTGGTGAGTTTGCCTTTTACTTTGCCTCTTCTCTTCTCTTCTCTTCTCTTCTCTTCTCTTCTCTTCTCTTCTCTTCTCTTCTCTTCTCTTCTCTTCTCTTCTCTTCTCTTCTCTTCTCTTCTCTTCTCTTCTCTTCTCTTCTTTTTTTTTCCACCTGCTGAAATAAGCACAGCAGAGCTGTTTCTTTATCATGCTCCTGCTCCTGCATTTTTCCAACCCAATTAGGCCATTACCAGGGCTAAATGAGGCATAGAGCCTCCGAAAGTCACACCGTCGTCCCGGAGATGAAGCGCGTAGAGCTGCAGAGCTGGCAGCCAGGCAAGGTGGCTGGGGCTCACCAGAGTGTGACCCCAGGTGTTTTTCTGCTCCAGAAAGATCACCTTCAAAAAGGAGTGAGAGGGAAGTCAATAAAAGAATATTATTTTTTAAAGTGCTGTGTTAACAAGAACGCAACTTTGGTCAATTTTGGTCAATTAACAGAGTTGTGTTTCTCAAGGATGCACAGAGGAAGTGGGTGGCCACGGTGTCTTCTGACTTCTGAACTATGTTGCAGAATGGCCCGTGAAGACCATGAAAGCTTTCACGTATCTTCCAGTAAATCTGGTATTAGTTTTTTGCTTGCTGGTCAAGAGCTCCCTCCCTGCCCTTAGGTCTGTAGTGGGCAATTCCACTCTCCTGACAGACAGCTGGTATTCCAACATCCAGGCTCCCTATTCAGCTGAGAGCCTTCAATCATTCATATCATGCCAGTTTGTGCAATAAATCAGGGTGCTCTTCAATTCTTCCATGGCAAAAACCCTATATTTGCTTCCATTCCCAAGCTGCTGGGAACTCTGTGTTGGATATGGAAATGATGCAGAGGAGAAAGTCATCTCTCCTGCCCTGAAGCTCTTGTATTCCTCACCAATCATGCTTAAATTATGAACTGGAAAAATTATATTGTAATATCTAACAAAATGGGAACAGGCCCTATTTAGAAAGGCAGAGGACACAAAGCCAAGCAATTCAATTCATTAGAGCCTGGGATCTCCTGCTTTATTTCAGAGAGGAGCTTTGCCAGAAAATATGATAATTTTCCATCATATGCTGTTTCAAGAACATAAGGTGTTGTGTGCTGAAAGAAAAATAACACATGCACTCTTATAAATTTTATTTTTGTACAATGAAGATAATGGATTTGTATTTGTGAATACAGATTATTTTGGAAGCTTAATAGCTTTGCTTGTCCCTATCTTCACTTGAGTTCTGCTGCCTCTAGTCTCACTGAGCAATACTTTAGTTACTAGCTAAATCATATGAAAATTCCTGAAGAATGTGGTAGTAGTAATACTAATTTCACCGACTAAATAAATCTAGAAGTGAAAAAGATACAATTCCTAGACTTTTTTTGGTTTGAAAGCATGATAGTGGACCTAATGAGATAGATGTAGTCAAAAAAGCCCACACTTGAGCATTATTAGATATGTTCCTTTGGATTTAGTTGTTTGAGGTGCTAGTCTAAAAAGGGCATGCTTTTGACCTGGGAGATCTCCTCAGCAAGTGCCATGCTCCTGGTCTTCCTCAGTGCCAAATCCAGCTGATTTGGTTAATTGAGTCATCACAGCAGTTTAACCTAAACTGCCAGAATTTGCAGGAGAAATCTAAGGTGGGAGTTCAAGATGTATTTTGATGACTCTTTGGAGCTCCTGATGACCTCCAATAGTGATGCAATAAAAAAAAAATCACAGTGACATTGTGGTATCTTTGCTGATTGTATCAGCTGAGGAGAGTGAAGGGAAAATCCAATAGGGGAATATTTTGTTCACGGGAGTGTTTGATTTTTTTTTTTCTTTTATAAAATTAAGGCTGGTTTTCATAAAACTTTTTCCTATTTGCTTAGGATATTAATCAACGCTAGCTAGTGGAGCTAAATATGCCCTTTATTAGACACCAGCCCTATGATTGTCTAACACAACATTTTTGAAGCAGGCATGACTGGATACTGCTGGAGGCTGGTTCTTATATCAAATAGACTGTGATTTGAATCTGGATGGTGATTTCCAGCATCTTCTTATAGTATAGGGCAGATAACATGCATCTGCAGGGTTCAAGATGAATTCTGTAAAAAACTGAGAAAAGGGTTTACACTTGTCCTCTCCATCTTCTACAAATCATTGTGGAAAGTTTGCTTCCTATAAACTTGCAAATAATATGATGTATCCCTGAAGAGGGCAGGTGGTGCAGTAGGGGAGACCAGCACTGGCTGCTTGCATTAGTGTTGCTACTTGCCACCACTGGCTGCGTGTCGTGGGTCTGTGGTATCATTTTACTGACGTCTGCAGCCACAAAGTATAGCCCCACAGTCCCAGCCAGCATTTCTTGGGTGAATAAAGTAAATAATCATAACTGATAAACAAGTTCTGGCATATCACATTGATCTTCCAGAGCGTTGCATAGGCAGATGAGGGTCAGTGTTCCTATTCCAGGGATCAGTGTGTAGCACACAGTATTATATTCCTCCTTGTGCCCCATTACATGTGACATGCCAGCACAAGCCAGCTCTGCAAAGAAAACTCAGCAAAACTTGCCTTCTCTCACTGTGGGACTAGAGAGGGACATGTGCCTGTCTGTGTCCATAACTCACCTCCCCTCACCCTTGCAGTTCTACCCTTGAATTTCTTCTGTGCCTTTCACTGATCTATTTCAATGATTTTATGGGTTTAGCAGAACTTCTGTCCTTGCTAGAGTTCAATATTTCTGATGACCTCTCCAAGACTCCCTTTACATTGAATCTGTTTTCTTCTCCTGGGGACCCTATTCACTCCTGCCTTCGCTAACAGGAAGGGGTTACACGCCGTGTACAGGCAAAAGAAATACAAAAATAGGAAAGAATGTTTTGGTGTAAGAATGAAGGGAGGAGAGAGAAGAAAACTGGAGAAGCAACAATAATTATTCCATTCAGAAAATCTTAATGAAGAGAAAATAAGCAATGAGAAAATAAAGAAAAAGAAAAGGCAGCCTGTGACAGTGGAGAACTAGAAATGTAAGAGAAAGGATTAGGAAAAAAAGGCCACGAAAATCCACATGAATTTATTAATAAATCATGCTGGACTCAGTATAAAAACAGATTATCCAACACAAAGGAAGTGTTTATTTGCTTTTAATAATAGTATAAATGAGAAAGGAACAACCAGCCAAAGGCTACTTTAGTCTCTGATTCAGCAAACCACTAAAATACATGCTAAGCTTTTAGAATCTACTAAATTTCATTAAAGACAAGTCTCACTAAAGCTGAGAACATACTTAAGTGTTTTTTCTGAATCGGATTTATGTTGAGACTGGCTCAGAATTACAGTTGTCCTTATTGTTTGGTTCACTGAAGATTCTGCAGGGAAAAAAGATGTCATCAAATAAAGCATTTTACTTCAAGTGCAGATTTTTTTAAAAATAAAATCAAGTAAAATTAAAATAAATTACTATGCAAAATATGTTTTCCCCTTGTAAGCAATTTGACAAAGCTGGATTTGAAAAAGTGTTCAGCTCTCAGATCTGTATTTTATTTTTTTGCTAGAGAAAAGCCTGAATCAGCCTTGATTCAGCTGATACTCAGTTTGACATCTGTTGACACGGATGAAGCATAGTTGCCGTACGTTTCTAAAATTATTTCTGGACACTATCACAAGTTGGAAGGTGAAGTCTCAGACAAAGTAATTGACCTGTGGCTCCCAGCCAGGCAGGATAAAGAAGCAGATATCATGTCAAGGGTCCTTACCCACACCAGCTGTGGGAGAACACCATTTCCAACAAACCCATACCAAACTGTCATCAGAAACATGTTATCATGGTTTATTTAAAAGCTGCACTTAACAGACAGATTGACTTTTCTAGGGGCTTGTACCTAATCTTGATGGATCATAGTGGAAATAAGAATTTTGCTGATACAAATCAGATTCTTCTCATGTTTATTTACATGATCTGAGCTTATTTGCTCTTGCTGTTTTGTAGAGGAATGATCAAAAACTGGATGATTAATGGAGAGAAATACAGAAAGATAATTATGCATTGCCTTATTTGAGAATTCTTTTTCTGTTATTTCATCTTCCCTGACCTTTTGGTTTGCTATCCAGCAGATCTAATGCTGGCCAATCAAAAAGTGTGACATCTCTTTTGAATAACACTCAACTAAATTGTATAATTTTAATTCTAACTACTCACAGTTGACTGACTACTTTGGCGCCTCCCTGACCCCTCCTCTGTTCTTTTCTGCCTCACAATGTAGAACAGAAAAAAACCAAGCAGTCCAAGATGTCCTATCCTGGTGACCAGTCCTTCTAACCTCCTATTTTCTAAAGAGATGAAAGGGAGACAAAAATTAGAGAGAAATGTAAGGTATAGAGCATCCAGGAGTTGATAACAGTGATAGTTCCTCCTTATTCTTTCCAGACAGACTATAGCAACACAGTTTCATAAACTCTGTTCTTCGACTGGCATTTTTTGATGTTAAAGAACTGAGCTAAAGACTCTTTTAATTTTCTTGTAGAAAAGCTCGTCTTAAAAAAAAGTGGGTTTATACAAAGAGCCTAACACGATCGTTGTTTTATGGGCGTGCTGAGCAAGGAAAAAGGACTTGGCTAGGGGGATTCAGTCCTTTTGTCAGCCCCAGAGATGTTTCTTATAAGAGAGGAAGAAGACAGATTAGAAGCTGGGAAAGGTGAAGAAACTTCCCAGTTACCTATCCAGGGCAATTTCACAGTGATGGACTTCACTTCTGTGTGCTGTGAACACAGCACCTGTTGACACTTCTCTGCATCCTAAGGCCAGACACACAGAAAAGATAAATTCTGCAAATCAGGAGCTAAGAGCAGTTCAGTTGGGTGACACTTGCTGGCAAAGCTCCTGCATTGCATGTCCAGGAAAGACTTGCTTGAGATGCAGGAGTGTACATATGACATGCAGGTGCCCTGTAAGGCACACGGGGTGAGTGCATGCCTGTTTCACCGGTAGGCAAAAGTCTGAACAACTCAAATTTCACAAACCACATCCCAGTGTCATATGCACTATGCCACAAGGATGTAGGTTGTGTTCATTCTCCAGAGTATTCCCCAGGCATTCTTCTTCCATCTGTACAGGAGGATCTAGTCACATCCCAAAAATATAGGATGGGGTAAAGTATCTCTGACTGAAATGCACACTCATTAGCATGGTTAGCATGGCTGAGACATTCTTTAGGAGCAAGGAAAGTCAGAGAAATCAATTTAATAAAAAATGTTAGCTTAGCAAAGTATTTCACTTCCTATTTTACTGCAACCCTTACAGCTCTCCCTTAATCTCCTCCATATATAATGACAAAAATCATTCAAACTACCAAGAAGCCTTTAGATTGGTATTATATCAAAGGCATCTTTTCTTCCACTTTAAACAATTGATAAAATGATGGGCTTTTTACCAGGCAAGGTAAGAAACAACCAAGTTAGCAAACCATGGCACAGCAACAGAAGGTCAGAATCTGGAACATGGAGAGGCAAAACAGGACACCTTTAAGATGCAGGCAAGATGGTTTCCCTGGTACCTGTAGTCTCTAAGTCTGAGATTCCTCAAGGGTCCAATGCAGGTCCCAGCATAAATTAGGGTAATCAATAACTGGTGGGTTTATGGCAATTTCCCAAAAGGCTGCAGATGGGCTGCTGTGGCTTTGGAACTCTCTAGGACTTGGCAATCCATCCAAGCCCATCTGTTCTGCATGGATCCTCTTTGGTGCTGTAGCTCTTAAGCGTGTCTTAGCAGTTCTAGTGAATTTGTCACGGGTTGTTTCTTGTCCAAGATGCCTTGATAAACTCGTGCATTCCAATGTTCCCTCGGATGTGTACACACATGCACTTTTCACACTTGTACCGATGAGAGCACAGGAAAGATGAGGAGTTGTAGAATTGTCTTATTCCCTTCCAGTATTTGTTTCAGAGATTTGTGATATGGCTTGTAGAAATGAGCATCAGTTCTTATTGCAGAAAACACTTAAACCCTTCAGAGGAGCAAAAACAGTCACACCTGTGAGGTCCCTGGAGCCGCTTCTCAGCCTGACTTACAGCTACACCTGTGAAGAAATGACTCCAAAGATATAAGTCACCCTCCACACGGATTTCCACCAAACACTCACCACTCAAAAACCACTTACAGCTCTGTGTTTGCTAATGGTGTTCGCTGAGTGCATCCAATGAGTCTCTAAGGCATTTTCTATTGCCACTTCTGGTTTTTTTGCTTCCTGCCATCAGCAAACACAGAATTATTTCCACAAGGGGATATCACATCCCAAATCACACTGATCAGGGATATTGAACATGATACTGATGCAAGTTATTTGAGAAATGTTACGTGAACCCCAAAGCCAGGTACAGTCCTTATGGAAAGGTGGTTGCTACAAAGCTGTGTAAGCACAGCTGCATGGCTTGGCATGGGATTGTGTGCATTTCACGAGCTTGTGCTGAAGTGGGAGGGAGCGCAGAGGCCTTGTAATTCCACATTAAATCCACACACAGTAAATGCTGCCTGTGGGCAAGTTTGGATTTTTACCTGGTTGTGCAACAGTCAGGAGCTAATGCTCTTTTGACTGCTGTTGCTACAACCAGATTTGTTTGAGACTCCATGAAACAAAGTGTTCTGCTTATTCCTGGTTCCATTTTCCATATCTGCAGTTCCCAAGAGTCTGGGAGATCAGCCTCTAATATTTTAGGCTACCTTGATCTCAAGTTTCTGTGTTGAGCAGAGTATCAGCAGTGATATTCTAGGCATATTTCTGTCACTCTGGTACTCTGTAGTGCTAAACAGATTAGGGTGGGATTCCACATTTTAATAGTAGGCTCTTTATTATTTGGAAACCAGTATATGACCTTAGGAGTAAAGGAAAGCTAAAGATCTGGCTGCTATGTTATAGATATGAAAACTCTAGAAACCTAAATGGTAACTCTCAGACAAACTTGACAATGTTGGGTATATCAGACATAACAGAATTAAACGTTACAATTGCCTGGTTTACTGTGTTGTTTTTAATATTTAGGGTTTATCAGTTTTTCAGTTTATCCTGAAGAATTGAGGATGTTACTCTAGAACAAGTGGTCAGATTTTTCATCACCAGACTGGGTTCTTCCTAGTCCTAGTTCCTCCTGCAGTCTCTTCCTCCCAGTGCTAAATACATGGCTTTCTTCATTTGAACTGGCCAAGTCTTGTTATGTATGACCTTCGGCAGCTTTTTCAGTACTGTTGCTGATTTGCATGCTGTGGTTTTGGCCACCTCTTAGCTTTGCAATGCCAGGTGAGTCTATAATATAGCATTTTTAACATACATTTGCTGTAGTGTAATATTATATTACCGTCTTGATTTCTGCCAGAAAAATACTGTCTGTAACAGATAACATGCCCTTAAGCTAATAGCAGGGCATGGAAATACTGTCCTGGTGACCCTGATGGTCTTGATGATTTTGTAAAATCTTTTTATTGGTTAAAGCTCTTGAATTCACGTTTTGTATTTAGTTCAAAACCAAGTGCGTGAGTAGTGGGTTTAGAACAGAGTAATTATTCTAGATCTGTATTATTCTCTATGCTCTTCTGAAATCTCCAGATTTTTCCAAGGCTGAGATTCCATCTCTCAATCATGTTATTTGTCCAGATAAAAATCTCCTTATTTTAGACAGTGTGTTCTGTATGAATTGTCTTTCTCTGCACAGGCAAAAAGTTCTTTGTAGTAAATTTTCAGTTGACACTTGCCTTGTTTAAAGATGGAGCAATTTAATTCCACAAAATGCAAGCAGAGCTCCTCCATTTCAGCACCCCAACACTCTGGGTTTGATTGCATCTTTGATGCACTTGTCCCTCATTTTGTCCAAAGAGGTGCAGGAAGGTTGAGCTAATGCTTGCTCTGGTGACAAATGTGAACAATTTACTTTTTGTCATATTGTCACGGCACCTAAGCACTGGAAGTCTGGTCTTATAAGTATGAAGACTTATATGCTGTGTCCATTACCCACTGAAGTGTCATTCTTTAGCTTCCTTGGGTCATCCAGGCCTCCCAGAAGCAGAACAAACAGGCTGTGTAGGAGGCTAGGGTGTTCTTGAGTCTGGGACAGCCCTTTTTCCATGGCTGTAAGCAGGAATCTTCCCCAGCTCTCTGCTGTGAAAAGGTCCTGAAAGCCCAGGAGACTGAGTTGAGCTTGTTCATGCTGGTTCCTTGTTGGTGTCCAGGATGATCATGTGAAATTTTGCACGTTCTACCTTTGAATTGAATGTGAGGGAAAAGCTTTTGGAAAATGATCATTTCTTGTGAGGTTTCATGGCCTTGTGAATATAAACATGCTGAACTTTGCTTTGTGTTTAGCTGATAAGTTACCAGAAGTTAACAATAGCATGCTGTTCCAAAAAAGACAAATGCCATGCTGAGATGTACAAACAGGGCTGTAGCCTGCAAGACACACAAAGTAATTCTACTACTTTGCTCTGTGCTTATAAGGGCCAAACAAGGACACTGTGTCCATTCCTGGGCACTGGTCTGTACTAAATGTGGAGACATGCTGGAGGGAGGCCACAGGAATGAAACAAGAATAATCTGAGCTCAGGAAAGCATCTCTATTAAAAAAAAAAAAGTTAATTTAATTTGCTTGGTGTAAAAAAAGAGTAAAAGGGGAGGTGAATCAAATCCCAAATAAGGTGATTATGACCAGGGAGGCACTGGCCTTCATGTGGCAGATGGGAGAAGAAGACAAGCTTAAGTTGTAACAAAAAACACTGAAGTTAGATGTGAGAAAACATTTTCTTTGGTAAGAGCAGAGAAGCATTGAAGGAGGCTGCCCTGAGTGTCTGGTTGGATTTCTTCCTGACAAGGTTTTAGAGAAAATATGCCAGGAACTGCACTATTATTGCTGAGCCCTTCTTGGGCTAAGGGCAGCTTCATGGTCCCTTGAGATCCTTCCCATGCCAGCTCTTAGATGTACCTTAGCAGCTGCTGTTGAGAGTTGTGGTTAGTTACTGTTTGATTAATAATTACTTCATAAGTAGTGCGTGCCATGAGTGTGCCATTCCGCTTCCTTTCACCCAAAAATCCAAAGATTTATTGAACATTTCTGGCTCTTCTGCCTGATTTAGTCTGACAACTAAAACTTTCATTCAACTGGAGAAATGGTACCAATTGCTGCAAGTTTCTCAAATACCCACAGCTGTACCTGGGTACCATTCCTCCCCACCTCAGCTACTGTTCCTGTCATGGCAATAGTTGCCTGATAGCTCATCCTGTTCCTGAAACCAGTTCAAATTCCTCCATGGAAGCTTAGGAGCTTTCTTCCAAGTTCAGAATCAAAATGTCTGATAGTTAATGAAACAGAGTGGAAAAACTATTGAGGATTATTTTTAAAAGGGGAAGGGGATTAAAAATCAGGCCAAATAAAAAAAGTTTAAAAATTTTTAAAAAGGAGAAAATTACTATTTTTTAATATTTTTCTTGCAAAAGCAAAACTAATCTTGTGTAATCTTATTGGCTGAATATATGTACGGGGAAAAGGTGTTCTGCATTGAAGAGTTCATAATCAAAGAATTTATGAGCTAATACTAAATAATGTTTTACATGTAAAAACATTTGCAAAGAAAAAAAAATAGCAATGGATTCCATCCTAATTCAGTTGCTTGTTAATTTAATCCTTTTTTATTTATTAGCTGAAAACTGCAGGACCACAGTAATTTGTTCTATTAGTAGTACAATTTCCACCTGTAGTATGCTAAGTTTTATGTCTGGAAGCATACATCAGCAGGTAATTCAATCATTGGCTGCGTAATGCTTTCCTTTAATAAGGAAAAGGCTCATAATCTAATTAAAGAAAAGAGAACTGGAGGAAAATTTGCCACAACAGAAGTTGATACTAGTGGATATTATCTGGGGCACTGACAGCAAGCTCACAACTCTTCATAGTGAAATCGGTATCTTCAAATATTTTTGTCTTCACATGTGCAGGGCACATGAAAGCAGCTGTGAGTCCTCTGTCTCCCATTAAATGAGTTTAGTTTTCCAGCTATAGTTGAAATTTAGGTATGGAGAGTTGTAAATTTGAACACTGAGATTTATGAGGAGCTGAGCATACACTTAATTTTGCTTTTCTGTGGCAGTGCATCTTTGGATATTTATCCTTCAGTTTGCTGCCTCAGGGGTGTGCTTTATATATACACAACCCATCTTGTTCCCAGACATCACCTCTGATGTTACTTTAGTTCTGTGTCCCGTCCCTGAGAACTGCTAGTCCCAAATTATTCAGGGGGATACCAACTAATGCTCTATACCATGAATGAATAATTTTGTTTTCATTGTCTATTCTGTTGTCATGCTCTTGAATGACAACTTGGACTACTAAGTGCTGTAAATGCTGTTTTAAAATTTACTGTATTTTACCAGTTTGGATGTTTTGACTTTGCTGTGAGAAAAGAGAAATAAGAACATAAATTTTATTTTTTTTACATTTCATACCTCAGCCATGTACTGAATTGTGGTGAAGAGTTCCTAAATATTCTGTGGCATCAGCCCAAACTCCTCCACAGCAACCCAGCAAACTAAATTATATTGTCTGTCTGCTGCTGATGGAAACAGTTTCCTTTTTCATAAGCGAATAACCCCAAAGGCAAAAGAAAGCTTTATTAAAGTAAAAGCAGAAAAAATCAGTAGTAAATCAACAAGCTGTGGTCTTTTCACAGCAGATGGGGAAGTCACTGACCCCATCCCACCTTGGCTGAGTCTCATGCGTGGTTCCTTGCCCAGACTCCAGGGACACCATCCCTGCACCTGTTGGAGCATGCAGTCCCCCAGGTCCCTGCCATCCTGGAGTGAGCTGGGGAAGGGGATGAGCTGAGCTAAAGAGCATTAGTCAGACCATCCCATGTCTTTGCAGTGTCTGTTCAGAAATTACTCTCCCTGTGTCGCCCTGATTTTTTCAGCCTTCTGATGTTTTACATTTCTGTACTGGAGTTTCTCACTCATTGTAACATAAACAAAGAGTGATGTTTTGTAAACTGTGCATTCCTTCCTGGGGGAAGGATAAATTGATGGGCTTCTAGGTTGACCAGTGGGGTCAAAGAGGTGTCAACCTCATCCTCCAATCCCTGATCAAACTCCAAACCCTATTTAAACCCTAATCCCAAGTAATAAAGTCCTTTTTTATTCGCACAACTGGACACTGTGAGTGTAGTTCTTTGTGTCCTTCTGGCGACATCCCTGTTTCAAACATCTCACCTCTAAGTGCTGGTCCTCACCTCAGGACACTGTATCAGCACTTCACTAGCATTTGTATCTTTCCTGAAACCACAAGTGATGGGAGGAAGATGACATTTCTCTAACTGAAATATGGAAAAGTGTTTTGTTCTTTATTTTGTTGGGCACTAGAGAAGCCAAAACCACCATCCATCTGCCAGAAAAGATCAAAACCCAAACACTTCATGACACTCGCTCCTTGCATTGCTCTGTCCCCTCCTAATCCTGGTTCTAGTTAAAATTCTATCATCCAGCTGTCAAAGGGCCACATGCCAATACCTAGACATATCTTGATATCTAGCCAAAGATTTGATTGCCCTTGCCAATAAAAATGCACTTGTTCAAGCCAGGGCCAAAGAATAGTTTAGAGTGGACCCGCCAGAGAGGATTGCAGTGTCTGCTCAGCTAAGTGCAGTGAGCACAGAGGCATGATAACAGGAGCTTTGTCTCTCCTCTCTCATTGACTGCTGCATCATTGTAATGGAAATGTATGAAATAGTTCCACGTGCTTGGTGGTCGTACAGCATCTGTGATCATCCAGACTGGCTACCACAAGAAGCCTCACGATCACAGTTTTTCCCTGCAGTACCTCTTTATTTGACCTAGGTGAAGATCAAATCCATATAGCTGCATTTAGTGATAATAAGTCAGCCTCATAAAAAGGTTCTCAGCACTTAAAAACTCTTGATTACTTGCTTCAGAAATTAATTGTCCTCAGGATTAGCAATGTGTGCCTAGCTTCTACTCTAAATTTGACTAACTTCTGATTCTTACTACTAGCTTTTAGACCTGTTTCAAATAGCCTGAAGAAATGTTCATTGTGAATTTTCTGTGTTATCTCCCCTCCTGCAGCCATAGCCATTTTTATATGCCATAATTAAGTCAGTTCTTCATTTGGGAGGCCTGTAGATGTGCTGAAGGGAAAATGTATTGAGCATGGAGAAGCTGCAGTATTTTTCATCCCCAGGAAACAGGCTTCAAAGGCTGCTACAGCTAAGCTTTCAATGGCATGATTGCCGTACCTTTCAAGCCTTCATGATTCATTATGGAGAAGTACCTTGGTTTCAAATGTTTCCCTGGAATTCATTCTTCCTGTCAATGCAAAAGAACTCTTTTTGGTGGCCTGGTTTTATTTTTAGCAAGGATAAGTTCAAAGTTAGAGGGTTAAGAATGATCAGTGGACAGAAGATGGACCAACACCAAAAGATTATTATGGCTGTTTGCTTAAGGGAAAGGCTCCATTCTTACTGCCTTTGATGCTTCCTTATTCCCCACTTGCCCACCCAGGTCTCACAGTGTGCTCTGTGCATGGACACCAGTCAGATCACAGGTTTCACAGCATCTGCTATGCCCAGAGTCGCCCAGAACCATAGGAAGATTAAACAACCCACCTTAGTTATGTGGCAGAGAATCAGGCATCTGACCTTGTTTGAGGTGGTGTGGCTGTGTCACCAGGGTGCCTGGATGATGTTGTCAAGGTTGTGATATGTCCCAGGTGGGTTGTTGAGTGGGGGCTGCTTCAGGGGCATATTGAGGGCTTGGCTTGACAAAGCAGAACCATCATGGCAATGTGGGGTCCTGGTGTATATCTGGAATCACTTTTCAATTCTCTTGCAGTTCTCAGAGATGGGCTCTTCATAATGCTTCAGTTACGAAGGAAGAAGGACAGCTGAATTGTTTTTTTGCAATGGAGAAGACAGAGGGAGAAACACCAGCACTGTGGCTTCCACCTTGTTGCTTATCTCCCTGCCAACATGTGCCCCAAATCCTCTCCGTGCTGCATTAAGGAAAGGAAAAGCGTTGACATCTGCTTTCTTACATCATCTTTTCTGATTTTGCATCCTATAACCCCCTGATGAAAAGAGGAACAATGACTTCATATAGCTGCTGCTTGATTCTTTTGCTGTTTACCTGGAACACTTCTGCCTATGGGCCAAACCAACGGGCACAGAAGAAGGGAGACATTATTCTTGGAGGATTGTTCCCCATTCATTTTGGAGTGGCTGCTAAAGACCAGGATCTAAAATCAAGGCCAGAATCAGTGGAGTGTATAAGGTAAGCTGGTAAAAGGGAAAATAAAAGATTTTGGTGGGGAACTTTTCACATTTCTTGACTTCAAATTGTGTAAATATGGTCTGTAATCTGATGCTTGCAATTGGAAGGTATGATGTAAATAATGGAAAAAACAAGTGTGTATGTTAAACAGTAACATAAATACTATTTGGACACTAAAAGAGGGCAATCTTTGTACTGCCTGACTGCTGCCAAACATTAATGTACTGATCTATCTGGCCATTCACAGGAAACATTTGAATAGTATCTGAAAATTAGTTTCCCTAGCAGGACAGAAAATTACCGGTAATGCACTTTAGTTCATTTGATTATAGTAATGCGTGGCCAAATAGTTTAGAAATCTATTTTTTGTGCAGTTCTGCCTGTCATCGTCTAAGGCTTTACAAACTGTTAAGTTGCCTAAGCAAGTGAATAAGTGAAGGTGAGATAGGTCACAGCTCTTGAAAAATTCCAGTGAATGACACATAAATATCTCTTTAAGACTTTGTAAAAGCTCTCCTCACCCAGAGTTCTTCTCTTTTGTGTAAACAACCCGTCTGTGTTTTGTCTTCAAGTGTTTGGGAGTTAACCTTGGAGTGAGAAATGCACATGAAAACAATTTCTCTTATTAAAGTGTAGACATTTTTATGATGAAAGGTGAAGAATTTTTAACATTATAAGCTTGCGCATAATACGCAGAACAAGTGGAAAGTGTGATAGAAACTGATTGCAACTGGAATATCATATAAACAAAATATAAGAAATTCATGTGGATTTCTGTCATGACAGAGCATGGGAAAACACTTCAGTGTTATGGGACTTCTTTTGTTATCATATGTGAAGAACTGTGTATCTGGAATTATTTGAACCTCTCGTCCTAGGCTGGGAGTCTAGTACAGTTTTGTTGCAGATGGCAATGAAGGATAGCCAAGAGCATTCCTGTTACACTCACAGATTTCAGGTGTGGTTTCCCACTGAGACACTGAGCAAGACACGTCCATCTAGGTCATGAGATCATCCCCAGAACCTGTCGTAGGGAGAATACACAAGTGTCAATAAGCAGGGATTATTTTGGCTTCTTCAGTGTGTGCACAGGAAAGTCATGAACTAAATGTATGTGTAATGTCTATTACATGGAGCAAGAATCTCTGCCAGCTTTTCAGCATGTTTTTTTTTTCTCTCCCAAATGCATCATTTTAAAAATGGAATGCTGGAAAGCAATGGATGTTTTCAGCTCTATTGTCTTCTTCTCCTGCTCCAGCTGGCAGGCAGGACAATGCAGATATTTGCAAACTAAACAGCTTTCATTTCTGTCGGCCCTGGGTCAGCCTCAGTGACTTTCTTGACATGGTCACATTATTGGAATAGATGACTGGAAAATGTTCTGCCACAAGTACTACAAGTGTGTGGTTGCCAAAAGACGTGTTAATGATGTAGCACTGCCAACAACAGGCAAATCCTGAAAAGCCAGACTTGCTGTTTTAAGGACACAATGGGAGATCCTTCTGGGTGGCATTCGATCTGCTGAAACGTATTCTCCAGCTGAAATTTGCCTGGATAAAATCCCTGTTCTTCTTACCCTTGCACCAAGAAGATGTAGGTCCAAAAGAGAAAAAAGGTGTCTGCAGAGGCAGGCATTTGTGGCACATATCCTTCAGGGAGTTGGATAAATTGTGAGTTGATAGTATAATGCAATTGGAGAAAGAATGAAGGTCAGAGATCTAGTTGCAGAGGTAGTAGAAACTACAAAAGGAACAAGGGGATGATTGGACCAGAAATAACTGGAAGTTGCTTCATTGCACACATCTTTAATAGAAAATGTCCATTTGCAGGAAATGTTTAATTCAAAAGAGGTTGGATTCAGAAGACTTTCTGAGATTGATCATCAGGTTTTAATGACAGAAATAATAAATACATGAGAATGTTTGTGTGTATTCCTTGTTACTGGTACACGTCAAATTGAGAGCAGATATTTTTCCTGAGAGGGTTTTCTATTTTAAGCAGTATTGAAGTCAGAAAATTCTTTCTGCTGGAGTTGTACAGAAATCTCTCAACACAACTATGGTGGTCATTTCTGGTTTTGGACACTGTGATCGGGCATTACCCCTGGCAGGGTAGTGCATGATGACTCTAGGAGTCCAATACATTCTTCAAGTTGTTTGCTAAAATATTAAATTATCACATGTGAGCTTCCTAAGTTCCAGGCAACTGACTGGTCTGGAATTATCAAACTTATATTTTTGGGAGCAGAAAAAAAAATCATCTAGGTTCTGGTTTCTTCCCAAAGTAAATCTCCCCAATCTTGTAGTGTCAAACACTTCTGTAGGGTGGGAAATCCATAGATTGGCAAATTAGATAGAGATCCATAGAGAAGTACAAATGTGACTCTACATGGTCAAACCAAAGGTGCTGAATCTGTCCCATACCTTTACCTGCCCTTGTTTCCCTTCTCCGAGCCTTCTCCAGCACTGCTGTATCTTTTCAAAGCTGAGGCTAATAAGTTTTATGCCTGACCCCTTTTCAGAAGGCTGCATACAGTTTTTTAATCTCTTTACTACATAGAAAAATGTCTAAGAAAATTAGACCAAGGTTACTCTGGGATAATGAGCATCCTCTCTCTCTCCTCATGCTCTCTTGCAGCAGCAAGTCATCAGACTTGAAAAGGTCCATGACAAGACCTAAAGGTACCACCGAAACCCTGTGGGTGGTCTATTTTAGAATTAGAATCAAACAACTTAAGATAATGTGGTTTTCCTCTCTTTTGAGGACTATTCAACCTCATCAGTGCTGTTTAGACTTCCAGCTGTGTTCAGTGCCATAACTATGCTCCCGAACTGGGCTTCCCAATGGTTAGGACAGTTGGGGTTTCTCAAAATGGACAGTTTTCTCTCCACTTTCTCAGTTTTTATGTTCCTCATGCTCTCGTTGCTCAGCAGCTTTCTCTCCAGCTTAGGAAACATACTGGCCTGAACCTACTGTGGATACCTGGCACATGATTATTTAAAAACTGTATACATAACTAAGGAGTGAGAGGAAAAGGGAACAGTAGCAATGTGTTCCCCATTCTTTTTGTGCTGTTGCTACTGAAAACGCTTCCTTGTGCTCTAAACACTGAACTGTAGAGCCCGAAGTGAAAACGCACCCATGATTTTGCCACGCTAAATGTCAGATAGGAATACACACAGCGGGAGCAGTTTTGTTTCCTGTTTGTTATTTCAGCATTCAAGGATCCTGCATTTGATATAAATACACCTCCTGTCTTTGTATGCCTCAGGTGCTGCTGCAGCAACTTTCCCTGTAACATTTGCTGATGCATATCTGATGTGTGCAGTGGAAGCAGAGATTGAGCACAACACAAGCAAGCCCTGACCATTCCATTCCCTGTCAGCACCCCCAGAGGCCTGATTTCTCTGCCCCTTCTTGATTTCAGGGAGATTAGACGTTTTCTAGTATTCTGATCATCAGTCTAGCCAAGGTCCCACACTGTGACACAAAGCTTTCAAGCTGTGAAACTGTGGTGAGACATTGTCCCCATGTCATAGGGCAAGACTTCACAGAGCATGGCTCCAGGACTCTTTAGATCACTGAGTTTCTCTGTCTGAGAGAACAGAATTTTAATTCTAGCCTTTGCAGATGTATTTGCTAATCCCGTTGCAGACCTGAATGTATAACAAGATATTTGGAATTTCTTCCTTAAAATGTAATTATATAATTTTCTCTCTCTTCCATTCACCTTCTGAATTGTAATGTTTTAATTTTTGATTTTCTTTGTTCTACATAATTCCCCTCACCCACAGTCCTTGATTGTAAGAGTGGTAAGAAACTCATTTTACCTATGACTGCAGGAATCCAACAAATGGCTGAAGGTCTCTCCCTTGCATAGCTTAGAAATAACAGTGGTAGTAGCAGCAATAACATGCAATTAATGTACTGGAAATCTGGAGAGGACAGAGGAATTAGTATGTTTATGCAACCACTAGAGAAAGGGGAGTGCTGGCGTGATCGAAGGGTGTGTGCAGGTTTTGTCACCATTTCTAAGTCAGATCTGTCAGATATGGGAGGGTAAATGAAAGCTGTATTTGGAGCTTTCACATCACTTTCTCCCTTTTCTGCTTCATATTCCATTGCTTAGTACCTTGCAAGTGTGATAAATGAAGGTCATGAATACACATGAGGCTGTGAATTATTTCTTTATGGAGACTAGCGAGGATCAGGACCGATTTCCTTGCTGGATCCAGACAGTAAGAGCGGTTAAAACCAAACCATACAAACAAACAGGGCATGGAGCTATGGGGGGCTTAAACCATGCAGACAGCTTGTGTCCCTTAATTTGCATAGCCTTGCTTTGAAACCTTGACTGGGACATTTGAGCCATCCTGAGCACCGTTTGACAGACATGTTTAGTTTCTAGCAAGCTGGTCTGCTGCACAGCTGTCCTCTGCAGAGGTGACAGCTCCAGCAAGGTATCATTTCCAATTTCTCTCTCCCAGTTTGTGCTCCTCCTTGGGGATAGAAAGATCAGTGGGTTCAATGCTCTGAGAGGTGGGAGAACAAGTATCAGAAAGGAAACGCTTAAGGAAGGAGTGTAAATAAAAATTCCCCTCTACACCTGCAGGCTCTGAATTATTTACATTAAACTCTCGTTTAGAGCTTAATGGCCACTTTTCATAGCACCACATCTCACAAAATGCAAGACTATGTGAACATACCTGTAAAGTAATACGGCAGAAAATGAGCTTTGGAGGCTGCTTCTTTTCAATCAAGAAAATACCAGTGGCTATTTAAATATTCTGGAAATCTAATGAAAGCTTCTGGTAGTAAATACTGTACAGTTTCTTTATGGAAATTACCAGTCAGATTTCTGCATGGTTCACAGAGCATTCCAGTGACTGATCATATTAATCACAGCAGCAGCATAGCACAGGAGGTGAGCTGCATCAGTGGGACCTACTGCCAGGTTCAAAGGCTGCTCTTAGCAATCCCTCATGTACACACCAAGCCAGGAGGAACCTATCTGCAGCCCCTTGCTGGAATCTTACAGTACAGTGGGAGAGAAATTGTCCACAAAATATCCATTCATAGAAATTGGAAGGATCTTGCTTCATTTAGAGCACTTTAGCAGCCCTGCCTTTGTCTGCCCATATCTGTGTTATGAAACAGATACAACACTGTCTCAGATGAAAAAATGACAGCTTGGCTGAAGATCTGTCAGGTGTTAGAGAAGACAGAGTGAGGAGTACTGTCTTCATCCCATCTGATCCTCTCCTCCTGAGCTGCTGATGCTGCTGTCAGCAGAGATGCAAGTGAAGAGAACTGCAGGTCTCTTGCCTAGGTTAGTTTAAGATAAATTATTGAAAGTATTTCAAAGATATTTTGCAGTCTAGGTCCCAGAAAGCAGCCCCTACTCTCCTTTTCCTCCAAAATAAAATTATTCCAAATGCAAGTACCTGAACTAGAGGCCTTATACTGTAAATATACACTTGTCAGGAGCATACATAATCCGGAGTGTCGAAAGGAAAACAAAAGCAATGGTGTATCGTGGGCCTTAGTCTGCATTTCCTGGATTAAATGCCAACTATTTCTTTAAAGTGAAGGGCAATACAATCCAATTCACTGCTTTCAAAGATACCATCTGAAGATACCACTTGAAGATACCACCTTGTGGCATTTTAAAAAAATAAAGCCAAATTCCTTTCAAGCAGGCAAAAAAAAAAATTGCATCATACTTTACCTGTATAATTTTAAGTGAGTAGGCTTAAATTTGCTTTTCCATATACTCAAATGTGTGAAGCTTTTCCCAGTAGTATAGTGGTACCTTTCAACTTCCCAGGTTCTCATTAGCCTTCCCTTTAAATATAGAAAATGCAGTCAGATTTTTCTCTTTTACATGAGGAGCCTGAATATGGCTCCTTGCTTCAGATCCTATTCATATTAAAAATATCTGTAAACATGTGTAGCTTTTTAAAAAGAAGTGTGACAAAACCCTTCCTTGTTTCCATTTATTCCTTCCTTGTATCCGTTTATTTTCATCTTGCATTACTGACCACGTGAGGCAACATGGTGTGCCCAACACGTCTTCTTCTTGTACACAGCCCTCGCTGACTGGATCCCTCTGAGCCTTGCCCTTTGATTTCAGAGCTCTCTCGTTGCATCTCATTCCTTAATGGTTTGGAACTAGAGCAAAAAATATTCTAAATTACCAAATTGCTTCTATCAGTAACCCACACTCCCGTGCTTCTGAAGACTAATCTTAATAAAGCCAACTGTCCCTTTGGTAATAAGTTATAGCTAAGGACTCCAACTTTTTGACCTGAAGAGATCTGTACTAAGAAATTGTGCTGTCTGGGCTTTGAGGTGTAACCTCAGAGCTGAACCTCATTTGGAATTTGGCCAAAGATATCTGGAGAGGTGAAGTCAAGTTGAATTAATGAAGTTTGTAAGACTTAAAGATAAACCTTAGATGTGATATCTTTGGAAATTCTGACCCCAGATGAATCAGATAAAACTCCTGGATTGGAAGTAATGTGGCTTTGTTCATTCAGCTTTGAAAAAGTCAGACATAGCTAACATCAACTTTGGAAGCAATTAATTTAATCTAGCAATTAAAAATGTTCAGGTCATATATTTCAGAGATTGAAAGATTGTGATTTCATGAAGCTTATCTTAAGAAATCTTCACCTCAGTAATGGAAACATTTCTCTAAGCATTTCAAAATGTAACTCATGTGAAACCTACAATTTACCATTTCATATAGAATCTGTTCTTGGGCAGGCTATTTCCCCAGGCTTTTCCAGTTTTGGGGCCCATCACTTTTCCCAGCGGATCTCAAGCATAACAGCACTGACACTTTTCTGTTTTCACCTGCAACTCAGCACAAAACTGCAAACTAACTGGTATCCTGCATTCCGAGGAAGGGCAGGTTTGAGGTGATGAAAGATTCTGCCCTTCCAGCCGTATTGCCCTAAAACACGGCAGCCTCACAGGCACGCAACTGGTTGCCAGGGTGACTTTATAGGAGAAAACACGGTAAAATTTCAGAATAGTATGTATCAAAGGTACTTTCTTGCTGCTGCTTTCCACAAAGAAGTTTCTCTCCTTTTTGGATAAGCAATCATCCTGCTTCAGCTTCTTCCACTGCCAGGCTACTGATGCCATAAACAGGGACTCCCATCTCCTGCAGGACAGTTGCCACCAATCTTTAGCTCTGCCTTAGCTCCATGCACGGGTGCAAGATAATCAGAAAACTCAGCTTCTCCATCTTAGGGAAGAGGTTTCAAAAAACAGTTTCAGTTTCACAGGCCAGCTCTGAGGGCATCTTCTGAGTTCATGTCTAAAGCAAATGTATGAGAGAACCACAACAATGAGAAAAGTTACTCCTTCAGTGAAGGCACTGAAATATCTAATTAACATTTTATCAGTTTGCACTAGGACTTATATTTATAGCATGTCTCAGTTCTCTGGTATGAATAGTCTGACTGTGCTCTCTTTCACAAAGTGAAGGGTGTCATGTGAGGCCAAATTTCCCTGAGCAGAGCTCCCGGGCACCTCTGCATCCAGCAGCATGCCAATGCTGTGGCCCAGCCTGCTCTGCCTGTCCAAAGCCAGGAGGAGCTGACACACTCCGGGAGTATCCCTGAGCCTAAGTCCCAGCCAGCATCAGCACAGGCTTAGCAGACACTGCCATCTGCATTCAGAAATATGTCAGAGGAGCCTGGAAGCAAACCTGGAAGGTGTAGCTTTCAGTCAGAGGATCACAACATCCATTTCCTCAGGGATCATGAGATCCAGTTTAGGGTCCTGAGCACAAGGGACAGGCCAGAGTCATCACTCCAGTCATGCTGTCTTTCAACTTTCCCAGATTTTAGGGGACTTAGAAAAATTTACCTCTGGAGTGAGTGCCCAAACCAAAAGCTGAAAGCCAGAACTAACCCATGTAGCATAAACACACCTCTTCTGTAACCAGTAGAGACAAAACCAAAACTTTCCAAATTTAGTAGGATGCAAGAAATAGCATGAGTTGCTTTTGCCTTTTGTATCTGGAATTTTTCACTCTGTTGTTGCCTCATTCCTGGTCTCCTCTCCTGTTTTCCTCCTTCTCACTCTGTTTTGTTTTTATTTTTGCTCCTCCAGGTATAATTTCCGAGGCTTCCGCTGGCTCCAGGCTATGATCTTTGCCATAGAAGAAATAAACAGTAGCCCAACTCTCCTTCCCAACATGACCCTGGGATACAGGATATTTGACACTTGCAATACAGTCTCGAAAGCCCTGGAGGCCACACTGAGTTTTGTGGCCCAGAACAAGATAGACTCCTTGAACCTGGATGAATTCTGTAACTGCTCAGAACATATCCCTTCCACCATTGCAGTCGTGGGAGCAACTGGCTCTGGCATCTCCACTGCTGTGGCAAATCTGCTGGGACTCTTTTACATACCTCAGGTATGCCTCCACCTCACTTGTTTAGGTTACAGAAGTAGCCTGCACCTCTACTCTGCAGAGATTAGGCAGACATTGCTTTAACTTTGCCATTTCCAATAGAACTTTAAGGAGAGAAACAATAAAATGGGGGGTGGGAGGGGGATGAGTGTCATTGTTATGATAGAAATCTGTCTTACTAGCACTTTGCAGTCCCCAAACACAAAGGTGACTGAGCAGCTGTAACAACATTTGGCCAACAGCAGCCAGGTCTGGGAGGACTGGAGTCCTCTAGAGTGGTTTAGTTTGTGAATACAGGTATTTTAGGTCAGCCAGTGACAGTTGCCAGCCCTGACACCTTAGTTGTGTCATCACTTCACAATAGTGACTCTCTGGTCCCGTCCAGGTCCCGCAGAGCCCACTCAAGGCAGAGCTTTGTCATGGCCAGCTGCTCTGATCTCAGCATCTCTGATCATTCAAGTAGGTGACCTGTCAAGTTGTTGCTTATGCTGATCAGGTGCTGTGGAGGTTTCTTCTGGCCAGACCTGCCTTTCTTTTGTGCTAGGGCATCCAAAATGTTTGTGAAATCGTGTAGATATGCCTCTTGTCCCGTGGTCATCTGTGTAGTGATGTGGCTGTGCCAATTCCTGTGTCACAGCATCCTTTGGGCTGCATTCTGACTCTGCTGGAGGCAGTACCAGCATCCATGGTCCCATCCTTTTTTTTAAGAGGCTTGTTGATTTGCCAAGACCTTAAGCAAAGTACAAGGCTGGCTTAATGTTGTTGCTCTTGATTTTAGATTTCTACAGTGAAGTCAGCTTTGGAAAAAGTGCTTCATCTTATCCATTTAAGTGTTACCTTGTATAGCCTAACACTTCCAATCCCTCTTCCAAAATTAATAGAGGTGCCAGAGCTCACAAGAGCTCTTATAACAAGATTGTGTCAGAATCTGCTCTCAGTCTGTCCTGAGAAATCTATCTTTGCTTCAGCCACGGCTCCAGTTCCCATCTGCACCATGAATGAAGAAGGAAAGATTCTTGATTGCCCTGTGCACAGTAATATATCTTGTCTGTTGAGTCTTACCAGTCTGACTCCTTTGCAGGAGTCTGAAAAACTGGACATTTGGTCTCTGAGCAGGGCAAGAATGGTTTAAGCTGTGCTATCTGGGTATTGCCCAGAGTGGCATTGGAAGCTGGTATGTAATAAACACCCTGATGACATCTTATGGGGCACTGTTGATTTACACATCACATTACCAGGTGAACGAGGGCAGCAGAGAAGGGTTGGTGAGTTCAACTGAACGTAAGAGATGTTTGCAGTTCTCAGACCTTCTCTTTAAACAGAGAATGACATTTGTCCTACGAGGCAGTAGCCTTATATAGAGGCTGCAGAAAAGGGTAGATGTCAGGAGGTTCAGTTCTGGAACGAAGTCTCAGCCAGATGGTTAAAGCATGACAACTGAAAGCAGGCTTTTAGACTGGCAGATGTTGGGTAGAATTGTCACAGCCATTTATAGCAAGGCCATTAGCAAATCCAGGCTTATGAGGCATTTCAGTAGGAGTTGGAGGTGTATTTTACAATTAACGTACGGCTCATTACTCATTCTGTTGACGTAGACACTGAAATGTTACAACTTCCGTTCTGTTTCTCAGTACGTCACCTCAGTGTCCCCTCACAGCACATGTGGCAGTGGGACACGCTGCTTGTACCTCGTGGCAAAAGGTTGGTGGGGGTGAGAGTAGCCTTGGGCAAGAGCCTGTCCAGGGGAGAGTACAGCTCTGCAAAGGGAGGATTTACTTCTGTGGCCCTTGAAACTGCACTATGAGACCTCCTTTTCTTTTTTCTTGCAGATACATTAAATAACAGAGTTTAAGGAGAAGATAAGGTTTTCTGTAAATTTCCACTTTGTACAAAACGAACTGTTTATAGAAGACTTTTTCAAATGAGAGTCAGTCTTAAAGAATTCAGATACTAATCTCAAAATGTGTTTTAGAAGTTCTCCAGATCTTTAAACTGTTATTATCTGGGGTTTATGTTTTTCTTCCTAATGTAGATAATTCAAATTATATCTTAAGAGCATGTGGCACTTGTTCTGATTAGAAAAATAAAATATTTCTTGATAGTTTTAGAAAAGGAAATAAAATCCAATTTTAGCCATAAAACATGGTGGCTTATGAAGCATGGACTACCCACTGGCTTCTTTGTTGATTCTGGCCAGCAATCAGGAAACACTGCTAAAGTAGCATTACAATAACACTCTGCAGGATCAAGGAGGCTGATATACATTCTTCTTATATCAACTGACAGGGATTTTATATAAAAGACACATGGTGTCTGATGGAGCCTGTTCAAGGATGGGGATGGATGTCAAAGGCAAGGAGAGAAAGACAGAGTAGCTTTGGAATGGCAATACCATCCTGCTGTCTCATGTCTGGTTCGGGACAGGGAAAGCCTGTGTTTTGTCTTAATTCGGTGCACTGCTCACATCTATCTAGATGGCACATTCTTTTTATTTTTGGATTTGACAGAAATCTTTGCTACTCCTCCAATCTTATGTCCATTTCTCCAGCCTCTCGGGTTCGAGCAGCTGCTCTTGTATGAGTGCCTCTGTAGGACAGGCACAGCTAGTAGAATGTGCAGGGCCCCAGAGTGGATCATCTGAAAGCACAGGCTAAGAAAAGGTGGTTCCCAGGCTGACAGTCATGCTAGGTAAATGCAGGCAATTTATTTCAGGCATTTCACTTTATGGCGTGTTTTGCTTGTTTGCTGTGCTCTGACAGGTCAGCTATGCCTCATCCAGTCGTCTCCTGAGCAATAAGAACCAGTTCAAGTCCTTCCTGCGCACAATCCCCAACGATGAGCATCAGGCCACAGCCATGGCAGACATCATCGAGTACTTTCGCTGGAACTGGGTGGGAACAATCGCAGCTGATGATGACTATGGCCGGCCAGGGATTGAAAAATTTCGGGAAGAGGCGGAGGAGAGAGATATCTGCATTGATTTTAGTGAGCTCATCTCCCAGTACTCAGATGAAGAGGAGATCCAGCAGGTGGTAGAGGTCATCCAGAACTCCACAGCAAGAGTGATTGTTGTTTTTTCCAGTGGCCCAGATCTGGAGCCTCTCATCAAAGAGATTGTCAGGAGAAACATCACTGGCAAGATCTGGCTGGCAAGCGAGGCCTGGGCCAGCTCTTCCCTAATAGCCATGCCAGAGTTCTTCCGTGTCATCGGCAGCACCATCGGGTTTGCACTGAAGGCAGGACAGATCCCAGGCTTTCGTGAGTTCCTACAGAAGGTGCATCCCAAGAAGTCCCCTAACAATGGCTTTGCCAAGGAGTTTTGGGAGGAGACATTTAACTGCTATCTCCCTGATGGGTCCAAAAATTCTCCTGCTTCAACTTCCTTCCACAAGGGCCACGAGGAGGGGCTAGGAGCTGGAAATGGAACGTCTGCATTCCGACCTCCATGCACAGGGGATGAGAACATCACTAGTGTGGAGACACCATACATGGACTACACACACTTGCGGATATCCTATAATGTGTACTTGGCAGTGTATTCCATCGCCCATGCCTTGCAGGATATTTATACCTGTAGCCCTGGGAAGGGGCTCTTCACCAACGGGTCCTGTGCAGACATAAAGAAGGTGGAGGCATGGCAGGTAAGCCCTTCTTCATTCGTGTGCCTGTGCAATATACCTGCAGAAGGAAAGACGAGCTGTCCCAAATGCCCTTTAGGGTGTCTTTCATAATCCTGGGTCTCAGACACAGCGTAGGGCTCCTGGGATGCAGTGTGTGACTGTGTCTGAGGTAGGTGCGTGCTCCCACCCCACAGGGAATGTAAGTTAAGTTGTGCTAGGCCTGCAGTGAAAGGGGCTTAAACCAGGTCAAATTTTCTTGCATTTGCTGCGGGCCAAAAGTGCACACACAGACAATTACCACAGCCTGGCTGACGCAAGGTAACTTGATCATATATTGAGCCTTACATAAACAAGAGGGCCTGGGTAGAACGCATAAACAAAGAAAACAGTTTTTAGAGTTCATTTTCTTTGGCAAGCTTTATATCTTTTGCAATGCCACAGCAATTTTCCATGCAGGCTGTATTTTTTTGCTCACAGTTTTAAGCTTATATAGGATCAAACTAAGGAAGATTGAGTAATGAAGGAAAATAATGTGTAGCTCTTGAGCAGAAAATAGATAGCTGCTTTGATTTGGCAGTGGTATTTGTGAACTGATGAAATTATACTAATGGCTGAGTGCTATTTACCCATTCATTCAATGTATTCTGCCCACCGGCACATGGATCACATTCTGGCATTTTGTCTTCTGATCCTTTATGAATTCTCTCTACCTTACTATGTATTTGATCATGCTATCCAATGTGGTATTCACTTTGTGGTTTTAATATCTACTGCATTCTTAGCACAATTAGCATGGACTATCAAATGATGATGTGTCAAATATGCAGGAAATTCTGTCTGCCTTATTCTGGCTGTCACAAAATGCTTGAGCCCAAACATGCCTGAAATCAGAACAACACAGGTGAATAAATGGAGGATCACCTCCCCATTTGCATGGGTGTTTTCCTCTCTTTGGGATAGTCTAACCAAAGCAAAGGCTGTCCTTGACACAAACTGCAGATGTCAGGTCACATTCACATATGGGAACTGCAATTTCGTTCCTGTTTAGTTGCAGTTAACTCAAAAACATCAGTCGGACCAAAGTAAAAGGCTTTCTCTTAGCATTTATGGGAAACTTGCACTGCTCTACGTGCTTGAATAGGTTTATCGAAACCACTTTACTCAGAGTTGATGAGTGCAAGGTTTGACCCTGATTTAGAGGAATCCTGCAATTGCTGGCTGTCTCCAAAGTTTCTGTGTTTCAAAGCTATTCTGCTCTTCAGGAAAATACTGGCAGAAATGGGCAAGTCGCAGACAGATTTAGCTTTCACTGCTGTCAGTAAAAATGATCCAGAATAAATGTAGTTTAATGCATTCCTTTATGCCTTGTCAGCTTGGAAAGTAAAGCTGGATATTCATGCCATTGCTAAGTAAAATAATGTGTTTGTTGAAGATTCCATGGTTGGGAAGAATGACCTCTCATTTCTGTGTTGCTTGTCGGGTGCTGAAGGATATGCACATCAAAATGTAAAGCATCCTGCTGATCTAGGCATTTGGATATACATAACCTGCCTGAGAGGAGGGAATCAGCATCTAGAAGGAGTATGTAGAGAACAACCCCACTGGGCAGGAATAGGGAATGCTACTGAGGCACAGGCTATACTTATATTGACCACCATCATATGGTGGCTTTCAAGCCTATTTGTGCAATTTTTTTGCTTTGTTTCAAAATCAAACACATGAATAGCAGGTAAATGCCAAATTTGTGTGTACACCTACTTCATACCAGGTATTGCAGGTCATTGCCTTCAAGAAGCTTTCCTCAGCCCTGGGGGTAATGAGTTCACCTCACAAGCATGCAGCCTCCAGCATTTCCAGAGTGGTTTTATGACAACCGCACAGAAGGAAATCTTTCTAGTAAAGTCAATCTCATTTGCAGTGATACTTCTGCCGGTGTTCACTGCCTGCTCCCTTTCTCACAGTCAGGTTGGGGTTTTCTTGATGGGAAGTGACCTGAGAGAGCAAGGACAGGGTTAGGAGGCCCCCATACCTGTGACTGGAGGGCAGCTGCTCATGGTGTGTGCAATTACTGGCCAGGTGCTGGGTGGTACAGATAAAGTGAACCTGCTGAACTTGTGGCTCCATTAACCTGAGCTCCTGTCTGCAGCAGCCCTTGCCAGCAGGGTTGGTGGCTGGGGAGCAAAAATTATACATTCCACAATTTAATTATCTACCATTTAATTTTGTTGCCTTTCAATGGCATTATCCTATTAACGCATATGAGGTTTTATTGTTGTTTGCTAATTGCTAATTTTATGTACTTTTAACACCAATCTTTTGGGGGATGTGTTCTGTATAATTTGTGGAGGATGCTTGTGCAGGTCCGTATACAAACCCAGGACTATTACCTCAGTGACCAGTTAATTTGAAATGGACAGCCTAGCACAAATCACTGTGAGCTGGTTAAACTGAGCAAAGTTCTCCTATTAACAATTTACCATCTATAGTTTAAGAGGGCACTGGGTGTGTTTCAGCATGGGGGCCACAGGATTTTTGTCTCCTAAGGTGAAATATCAAATAATACTAACTTTCATGTTGACTTATTTATTGCTCTTTGTTTAAGAAACCATTTGCTCATTTTTCTCCACCTGGGTCAGTGATTTATGACAGATCCTATCCATAAAACCAGTCTTGCTTCCTTTTGCTTTACCAGTGCCTTTGATGCTGGCTGTGGGCATTCCCAGTGGAGATGGGACTGCCCAGCCCAAGCTGTCCAGCTGCCCAGCATGTGCAGAGATGCAGGCACAGGCAGAGCTGGTGAGCAGGCAGGGCAGCTTCCAGGCTGTGCCCAGGGGAACCTGTGCCACTCAATCCACATACAGAGCTGGCCAGGGAATTCAGAATCCTTTATCTGAAAATGCAGCAGCTGGCACAACAGAAAATTACAGATTTTATTAGGATGTCTGTGCTGCCCTTATTCTGAGTGATCTGAGCTGTCTTGTTTTAAGAATCTTCACTGCTGCAAGGCAGAAGATAATCGAGGTGCACACCTTTGCAAGATGCCTACAAGAGGCAGACAGTGCTGTCTGCGTGTGCCATTGTTGTGTCCTGCACAATATTGAACAAGGTCGGATCAATTACTTCTTTTTGCACTGTTTTGTTCGGGTAACCAAAAAGGTGCGGGACAATCCCCAAAAAAATGTATACATTTTGTCACTTTGGGGCAAGGCAGCATTTTACAAAAAGCACTAAGAATTAAAGCGCATGGGTGCAAATAGTACAACAGAAAAAATCCTCCTAAAGGCTTCCAATACCTCTGGCTGTCTGAAGACCACTCTCTTCTACTGGGGGTTGTGACTTTTTAGGAGACTGTATCAAGTAGAGCTAATTCTGTGTGTTGCTCTGGTTCATGGACTTGGCTACCCCAAATACAGGCTTTCCCATAAGCTACAGGATGGAAGTGGGAAGTTATGGCAAGAAGTGGGATACAGGCTGAGAACTGCTGTACTGATGCTGCCTCTCTCAAAATTCCCTGCATTTTTGGCCTGTTTCTCCATAACTGCTTTAACAGTCTGGTTTTGAAGCCCTTTTTTCTTAATATCTTCCCTGATAAGATTTCTCAAGTCCCTCAAGTTCCTTCATTTTCTTAGTCAAATAGCTCATGAGGATATTTCTGTGGTCACTTCTAGGAAAAATTTCATCTTTTCCTTTTTCAGTTCCCCTCTTACCATTTACAGGAGCCTGTCTGGTGTCTCTCTCTCGCTACAAACACTGTGTGGTCCTGAAAAAAAAATAGGGAGAAAACTAATAGGGAATCCCAATCTGCCCTTCAGAGCAAATATTTCCAGCTTCATATTATTTCTGTGTGAGAAGATGAAAGACTAGTCTTTTCTTTGGACTGAGGTCACTCAGTTTCTGTCCATTCATTTGGGTTCTTGATGAGCAGCTGCTGGACCTCTCTTTGTCTTGCAGTAAAAGCATTGTGATTAAATGGGGAAGACAGGCTCCCAAGGATCTGAGAAGGCAAAGGTGTGCAGTTACAGGGTCACTGAGCAGAGCATCTTTAGATTGACTCCCAGACAATTTGCAGGTTGCTGTTACACTGGAGGCTTTGAACTTTGGCATGAGTGAAAAATAAGAGCTCTTCTAGGCACCAAGGCAAAGCACAGTGCAAGGGCTGAAAAATGTGTTGTGCTAATGAATCACAGGTTAGAGACATGCTTGTGTGTACTATTCTATGCCTGGAAATCTGACTGACCACAGACTCAGTGAAAAGCTGCCATATGCTGTTCCACAAAATAAAAACAAATACAATTTGGCTTCACCTAGCAACACCTGAAGTCTTTTATTACACTTGTGCACCTCCCAGCCAGCCGTGCCTTCCTCGGTGCTGGTGATGAGCATTGTGAAGAGGTAAAACTGGATTGGCGCCTTCTCCAGCTTTACATTTAGGCTTGTCTGCCTGGCTGGAAATTGATAGTGCAAGGCTTTAAAGAAGTAAATAATGCCTTAGATGACATTGACCTTTGAGCCTAATGGCTTATCTAATCAATTTTTGTGTCTCTATTAAACTAGAGGCTCATCTGAACAATTCAAAACCAGCTGACTTGTGGTAAACAGAATTAAACAGTATCAGAATGGCTATTAGCTATGGCTGGTGGGAAAATTAGTCATTTGGGAAGAATCACAAGGAAAACAGAGGAAGCTGTTGAATGTCAGGCAACTGCAAAACTTTGCCTACTCTGTATTACAAATGCACTGGAGATGTGTTTGTTGCGAACAGAAGGAAAGAGGTGTGCCATTGTTGTGGGAGGCAGAATTGAGAGGGACACAACTTGAGCCACACGCAGAAATACAGGGGTCAATAGAACAAACACAGCTATCTCCCCACCAGGGCAGTAACAGACAGCTGCTTATTCATCAGTTTGAACATAACAACTTGCTATCAGCTGAGAGCATCAAGTAAGCAGACAATAGATGGAGTACTATTTAGATACCTCTACAGCTAAGAGGAGAAAGACTTAACTGGACTCACCAGTAGAAAATGTGCTGGGAAACGATTGCCCTGACAAGGCTGCTAGAAGAAGGATGAATGAACTGCATGCAGCAAATACAACAAAGGAGTTATGGTTATTAATTACTAAGTAAAGAATGGCTGAGATTCTTCTGAATTAGGGTAGTACATGCTGCCTGATGACCAAACCCATAGTATTCTTGCCTGCCCCCAAACATATTGAATTTTTCATAAAAGTCAGTTTTAATACAGTCATTTGTGCACTGCTTTGCAACAAAAGCTGTATTTAAAAAAACCTTTTTTTTTATATTTATGAAGCTCATTTATGAAGTACTTCTGTCAGTTGGGGGAAAGTCAGTTTTTCAGCCTATAGTGGGAATTTTAGGGAAGGCTCCATTAAATACTCATATAATGTCTCTCTGTAGCAACTTCAGATAACAATTATTCCTTGAATTACCCAGACATCAGACACCAGTATCTGTTACAAAGACACAGTATGTCTTTGTTGCACAAAAGGATGTAAAATTTCTTCCAGGACTGACCTTTTCTGATACTGCTCACAAATGGAGCTGGTGACAAAGGGCATCTTGAGAGCTTCCTAAAGGCACTCACAAAGTGGGATGAGGAAACAAGTGGATATATAAAAAATCCCAAAGTAGGGTTGAAGCTAACTTCAAAGGCATGATAATAATAGCATAGTTTATTATTTCATTTCTTTCTGGGTAGTCAGCTATCTTCACAAATGCTGTACTAACCAGTCACAGAGTTTTATCCCCAAAGTGAACTTTCATACACTATGAAGGACTGGTGTTGCTCCACACAGAAGTTAGGAGGAATGAGAAAAAAATTACTTTTTATGATGACCCTTTTGCCTTGTAGAATTATAAGAGTGATCTTCCAACTGGACTAGAAGCAATACTTTGCTCTGAAAGGACTTTTACCAGTGTCTCTAGGAAGAATGACATGAAAGACTGGAAAAATCAAAGTCTTGACATGAGATATCTTTGTTGGCCAAGATTTACATTGATAGAGGAAATGGAAAAAAACAGATTTAAGCCAGTAGCCAAGTGGAACATGTGCCCAGACACAGTAACTGAATCCCCTGGAACATCATTTGACCATTGATGGGACCTGTGACTGTGCTAGTCCACTCTGAATGTCTGCATGAGTTCAGTTGACTCACTGTGACTATAGGAAACTTTGGGAGTCTTTTTTTTTCCCCCATGGATAGTACTGCTTGAATAAATTATAAACAAGCATTGAAGTCAGGTTTCATGAATTACCATGGTTTTGTTAAAAGAAATGACACCAAGAGTGCAGAATCTGTTGGTTCTCATTCTAACAAAGAGCTTACCCAAGCAGGGAAGTAATTCATCTATAGCTCCAAGTATGAATGAATTTACAGCCAAAAGCTGTGACTTTCTCCTGGCCTAGAGAGCCCCACAGTTCTCCAAAGCACTATCAGCAGTGCTCTGTGCAGGATGCAGTTTCAGACCTCGTTGGGGCTTTGAAGAGACTGATCCATAAAGGGCTGTTTGAGGAAAGCAACAGCAAAGGGCTGTAAAGGGACACATCTACACAATTGTTCTCTGCACAGCTGCGTAGGGAGGGCATTAAACACCTCCCAGAAAAAAACATTTCAATCAGACTTTTTTTACACAAGACAATATATGTGAATTATACTACTTGAAAACATCAAGCACTTGAACCTATGGATGTAGCTTTAATAATAGGACAATTTTTAATGTATTATTTAATATTAAATTAATAAAAAGATCCCTATCTTAAGCTGTTAGATGGTTCATCATAATGGTTATTGTCCAGGATGGTGATGTCCCACGAGTATTAAAGCATCATTTACTCAGTTAGGGCTCCTGCCAGTAGATCCTTCACCCTCAGTACACAGCGACCTGGGCTATTGTACCCAATGGATTTTTACGTATTATATTTGCTGCAAGTGAAAAACAAAGCAATTATGGCATTAAGTCTAGACTAAGTGGCTCTGATTTTTTTTTTTTTCATGCCATGGCTGTAGGTAAAGACAGGAGCATCCAGCACAAAATACCATCTAGCAGCACTGACAATTAGTTTTCATTGTACCTGTACAGTTGCCTTTTTCTGTTCAAAGACCGTCTTTTTCCACAAAACCTCAGCAAAAAACTAAAACATGTTTAAATGGAGTCACTTTCCAAATGATCATGCAGCTTGAAATCCTTTAATCCATAATTAATTATGTAAATTTATGCCACATTCAGGAAAGTAAGTCATCTTGATCCAGCTAAAGGCTGCTTCACATTGGATATAAAACCTAGGTATTTCACTTCTGAAGGGCTGTGCTTGACAGCCAAACTTGTGTTTAGCAAGATTTATTTTCCCCGAAGACATGCTGACTAGTAGACCTTTTTTTTTAATTAGTATGATCCATGGCAGGCCACGTCTCTTGTCACAGATCATGTCTGATTTCCAGCTGGGATTTACTGACCTTTAGTTTCATTGGTCCTTACTTGGGCTTGCTTTATTAGATTTAAAAGTCGAGGTGAGGTATGCATCGTTTTTCTCCATATAATATTTATGCACATTGATCAAATTATTCCTTGGTCTTACTTTGATAATTTAAACAGAGTGGACTTTTACTCATAAGGTGTGTTTTCTGCTTTAGTTCTGTACCTTGTCCATTCACTCATCCCTCTTTTTGGCACGTATTCAGTATTCCCTCAACAGACTCAGCACAGCCAGATAGTGAAAAAAATCCCACATTTGCATACTCCTATTACTTCCTCATTTGTAGGAGCACTGAGCCTTCCATGCCACCATGTGCAATGGAAAGGTCACATTTAGTTGCCAGTAATACTTTGCAGCAGGTGGTACCCTTCCTGTGCCTGGTGTGAATTCCTTATGCCTTGATGCACAAGCCTGAATTTCTCTATATTAAACACAGATGTTTGAAAGCAATCTAAGGGAAAATGCTATTTCCTTAGTATTATTTACTATTACCTTAATCCATGAATTTTCTGCCAATTTTCCCAGCAGTGCTTTTGTAGCTGCTGCCAGAGTACTGATGAACAGATTGGGAAACAGTGAGTTGTTTACTGAGGCTGGAGGAATTCCTCATGAGCTGATGATCTGCCTCTGTTGATATCTGTTGGGCAGTTCTTGATCCACGTTACGTGAAGTATAGAGCTCAGTTATTTCACTTCTGAAGGGATATGTCTGTCAACCCAACAGGAATTTAAGAAGATCTGTATTCCTCAAATGCTACTAGGTGGCAGCAATTATGTTTTAGGCCTATGGTTTTGTATTAATTGCTCCTCAGCCCTAAACTCTGATTTTCCATTGTTTCTCCTGTGGTCTGTGTCAGGCTAAGCATCCTTTGGCTTCAGAGGACCTCCCTTTGCCTTTTACAGTAGTGTGTTTTCTTGGCAGCTGTTGCAGCCCACCAGAGGCTGACACTGAGCTGACACATTACACTTGCAGGTCTAGCAGAAAGGTGGATTGGGGTTGCTGTGGAATAAGATTAGATAGCATATTGACTTTGTCATTCAAAGCCAGTGGCATTTTTATGTGTATATCATAAACCTACTGTATTAGTGCTCTCTTTATTGCTCATGGACTGCTGTGATGAACTGTCAGCCTTCTAGATCCAATTTAAATTGCTCAGGCTGCCTTCTAATCTCTCTTTAAGGACTTTCTACCTCAGTTAATGTCACATTATGGCTCCAAAACAAGTGCCCTTGAGATAAGAATGTCTGATTTTTTTCTGATAGCAAGGGTACTAACATATCATTCATTTAGCTGTCCTACTCCTCCTCAGCTCTCTCTTTAACATTTCATCCTCTTTAGCTGTCTCTTACAACCTTAATGTCATGAGGATCTGCCATACATGACACCTTTCAATTTTAATATGTTCAAGGAACTTGTTATACATTGCCTGGTGATATTTTTCTTCTTTATTCTCTGGGATTTTTTATGTTCTGCTTTCTATCAATACAACACCTGTGTTTTTCAGTCTTATTTGGATGTTCTGTGTTGGATTAGAGCCCACCATAATAAATACTGCTATTTGAGCTCTATTTGTATGATGAGGATGGCAACATATCATTACCCTCTAATTAATGAGCTTTCATTTTAACGAGCACAGGCAAAATTCTGAATTGATAATGGGTTTATCATGCATATGGTACAGTCAGTCAGTCCTTTCCTCTAGCTTGTCCATGGATATTTTCGATTCTGTGGAGCTCAGAGGCCTCCATCATCACTGTCCTATGCTTGTACATCACCGGAGCAGAGACTAGTCAGAAGCCTCCTTGATTCTATATTGCATTATGTCCTGCATCTAGGAGTTTTCCACAGACATTATTTTTCATTTTGCTACCATAATTTTTGTCCTGATTCCTAGGAACTGAATTAATGTTCACAGAATTCCTACTGCACCTACTGCAGTGAGTAGGTCAGATTAAATCTGTTTGGTATGGCACTGAACTGGGACTGAGGCTACTCCAGATGCCCTAACTCCTGAAGTTGCTTGTAGAAAGGATTTTTTGGACTCTAGGGAACTAATGCTACACTATCATGCTTTGGACCATACAAATATGTTGAGGTACCATCATACAGTTGCATCTTAAGCTGAAACATAAAAAGGGAAAATGTTAGAGGTTAGAGAGTATTTTGTCGCCTGTTTTCTACTACAGAGCTAGTCAAATTCACTAAATGCAGTTAATGGAAATATCACTGTCCAAACCAGCACTTTGACAGACTCAAAATTAATTGTTTTCGCTTTTTCCCACTAAAAAAAGTAATTACAGTGAAAAAAACGAACTGTCAGCTGAAGGTCACACTTTTGAGTTTGACTTTAAAAAATATGTTTGTACTGAATTTCATTTGACCGGATTTCACGTGTTTCTCTGTGTAAATCATTGTCACACTGGGTGAAATCATTATTCTTTACCATAGCACCCCTATGTGAGGTGCTGTTTGCTACCAGCTAAGCATTACACAGTACAGGCTCAGGGCTGGTGTTCAATGGACAATTGCATTTAGAACGGTAGGTGTGCACAGGGCCAGCAGGAGTTGTGGAGGACCTTGGGGAAACACAATATCCTAGTCACATCCTTGCTGTGTCCTACAATCTCCTAACTGATGGTTGAATCAGTCTGGAAAAGCAACCATGCAATGACAAATTGTTGCAAGATCATTTCTTGATTCCTTTGGGAACCTCTGTGACTCATCAGACAGGTCTTTCAGAAACATTTTAGACTCAGGTTTGCAATGGAATTGAGGCATCTGCAATCACCAGTAAATACCAAATGGGGATGTCTGAAGTATCACAGTTGGACCTGACTTGTGCAGCCTCTATAATGAAATCCACTAAGCTTGGGTTTTTAATTTCTCTCTGGACATTGTTGTAAATATGGTACTGTAGTAAATCTGACCCTAAATCAGATTAGTCCCATTTTATATCAAGTCCCATTTAGAAATGCTTGCCTTTGATATTTTTGGTTTAAGTTACTTGCTTCTACTGCTGTAGTAGTAGCTATTAATTTGTTCATTTTGTCACTTTTCATTGGCAAGAAAGCATCAAAGCTGCTGCAGTTTTTAAGCAGCAGAGCAGGGTCACTTGGTTGCTGGTGAGAGCACCACATAAGCTGACCCATCAAGCCCAGTTACAGGCAGTAAAACTGGTCCTTGTCTTAGGAAACTCTAGGCTTCACCAGCTTCCAGGCAGACTAAGCACTCACAGCAGAGAATGAGACAAGGGAAGCACCAAGCACCCTCCTCTGAGCAGCGAGGGTATTTCCAATACAGGTCACATGAGTTCCTTCCTCTCCCAGTTTATTCAAGTTTCTATTGTAGATCCTGCTTCCCTCTCTCAAAGAAAGGATATAACATATGCATGGGTCCCCGTGTCAGCACCAGTGCTGCCCTTCCTCAAGGACAGGGCACTGGTCAATGGAAGAGGCAGAGAGAGATCCAGCCCTCGTCTGCCTAGGGATCATATCCTTGACAGAAGCAGGACAGAACCAATTATCGGTTACAACAGGACAATCAGCACATCTCGCCATGTCAGCTGGATGTCCTGTATTTCTCTGGAGACCTGAATAAGGTCAGTTGCCTTTGCAGGAACAGCGGTCTCTGCTTCTGTGAGAATATATCACCTCCTTCCCACAAATTACTATGTGTGACATAAATAATTAAATAATCCCATGCTTTCATCTCTCTTGAAATGGAAGACTGGTTGTCCAAGAGCTATCATCACCACCTATGGACCTCTCTTATTTTCATTTAATTTAATTCTTCTTTTCTGATCAAATGACTAGAACTAACAGCTTTTTCCAGAGGAGACTTGTACTATTGACACTATATTTGCAGTATCATTTTTTCTTCCTCTCATATCCTAATATTTTGTTTGCTCTTCCCACTGCATGAGGCACAGAGTGTTTTTACTGAGCTGCCTACAATAATGAACACGGCTTTGTCTTGAGCGGTTAGTTAATTTTCTTCCATAAAGATTATGAATAGCTTAAATTATTACTTCTAACATATGGTACATTGTTTTGTCATACACATTTAATTGTGTTATCCACTGACCTTCCTAGCTTTACAAGGAAATCATTCGGCTCTTATCAAAGCATAACAACATTGAATGTTCTTGAGTTATTGTCAGGCTTCACACAGCTATTCTTGAGTATTGAGTGAACTCTTGCTTTCATTCTGTTTTTCAATTCAGTGCAGATCTAGCATTTTGCCAGAGCTGGAATGTCCATCCCAACTTGCCAAACTTCCCTTGGAGTATTGTCTGTGTATCTCCGGCTGACCGTCAATTCCTCTCTCTTTGACACCAGCCCTTCTTCCAGAGTCTGTCTCCTTTTGTTCATCTGCCCTGTTACCAACCTGACAGTTTCAATCCTGGAGTACAGCTCAGGCCTTGCACAGTAGGCAAGGTGCTGACTGGTTTTCATTATTTTGGCATGAAGTGCTCAGTATCCCAACTACACTCCTTGTGCATGAAGCTGGATGTGTGTAACAGGGAGATATCCAAAATTTTTGTGAGGCATTTATAGTGAGAATCACAGCTTTGTTCCTGGGTACCTTGCAGCTTCTCCACCAAAGTTACCCTTACAGTGATAAAAAGCATTAATAGTCAGTTCTCCAGAGCAGTAAACCAATAGAAACCAGGCAGCTTAGGTGGAATCTGGTCACCAGAGATAGGACCTAAGGGAATGGCCTGAAGCTGTGTCAGAAGTCGTTTAGATTGGATATTAAGAAAAGGTTCTTCACCAGAGGGTGATTGGGCACTGAAACAGACTCCACAGGGCAGTGGTCACAGCACCAAGCCCGACAGAGCTCAAGAACCACTTGAACCATGCTCTCATGCACATGGTGTGATTCTTGGGGTGTCCTGTGCAGGGCCAGGAGTGGGACTTGATGATCCTTGTGGGTCCCTTCCAACTCAGAATATTCTATGATTCTGTGAATGTAGCAAGTGGTGTGAGGCAATGAATCACATCCTTCACTGGCTGAAGAATTCCATTAACTTCTGGACGGCCTTTGGAAAAAGGTGAGATTAATGGTGCTGGCATATTCTGGCATCTTGGTTTTAAAAACAACATCAGCACTACCTGCTGTCCCTCTTGGTGTACAAAGGGCAGCAGGGAAGGAGGAGAGGTTATAGAGGGGAAGGAAAGTTCAGCTCCTGCTGGCAAGAAGAATGCTTTGGACAGAAGGGTGAAATTCATCTTGCCCCGCTTCAGGCTTCTGGGAACAAGTATTACTGACACAAGGGGCCAGGGCCAGCACCTTCCTGCCTGCTTGGTTCCTGTGTGTCAGAACTGGTTGATGCTGTGATGACACCACTGCCTTTCAGAAAGTTCAAGAGCTGACCCTACATTAAAAATGGGCAGAAGAAGATACTGCAAATTAAAGAATGCAGCAGGAATTAAGGATTTGATAAAGAAAGTAAAAACTTGAGTTTTCTGGCCTGTAAACAAAGACTGACACATAGGTATTTGAAAGTGAAAGGAAGAAAGAAAGAAACATCAAAAAACTATTGCTTCAGACAACATTTCTCTTAAAGTATTTTATGAGAGGCTCTTTCAGAACTGGCCTGGGCATAGTTCCTCGTGATGCTTGACCAGTGGCAAAACCCAGGTCATGTGCACCATGACGCCGGCCTAATGCAATAGCTGATCTCTCAAGTCCTTACACCTGTTACAGCATTATGAAGGCATCTTCTTCATGTGCTTGATGAGAGATCCAAAACAAGAGAGCAGGTTGGGCCCTCTGCAATTCAAAGTGGAAGTCAGGACTTGCCATCTTGAGGACAGTTGCCAGCTTTTCATCTTCATTCACACTGAGCCCTGATGTGGTATTGTTGGCTGCTCTCAGCATGGGCACTCTACCAAACCAAAGAGAAAAACATTTGGTACCTATCAGCCCAAAACTGTTTCACAGGCCTGAAGAGAGATAGGTAGACAGAAATTAAAACTTAAGCATGGGAAAACGTACATTAATTGTTGAGACAGGATTGTTTGCAACTGTGTGTTAAGAGGGGTAATTGTTTGTCCTTTGTGGTGACAGACACCTATAATGTGCCCAGGTTCTCTTCCACTGAAGGACCATTTGACTTAGGAAGGAAACACATCAGAAAGAAACTGCAGAAAGAAGCCAAGAATATTAAACCTTTGACAGTATATGGAGACTAGTTAAGGACCTGTCACAATTGAGACAGAGTAAAGAAGAGCTCATAGCACACTGGGATACTGACGTTTATTTACATTTATTTAAGAAACTAACGTTTATTTAAGAATTAACAAGACTACAACTTCAAACTGCTTGATATCTCACACACTCTTGCTTTCCCCACAGAGTTACATCACCAGGTCTCACCTTCCTTTCCTGATAGGGACATGGTGGAGTCTGTCAAGGTGGAAGTTCTCAATTTATGCTGTGCAGCTCCTCTCAGTTGCAGTTCTCAAGCATTACTGGCCAAGGTTACTGAGCATCCTCCAACATCTGTCTCCACACATCTCCTCCACCTCCAGGATCTTGCCCTACTTCCAGTGTTTTTCATCCAAACATAATCTACACTTTCTTGTTTCTAGCCCTGAGCCCTAGGTTTTGGTTGCCATCAGCCTCCTAACTGGTGGATCTGTCTCCTATCTTGTTACTAATTGGAGTATTTAGGGCATGCCACTATTGCTTAGTCCAGCTTCTGTCAAAATGTACAGCTAGTCTGTGGCTTGTGCTTCAGAGAGCAGCTCAAAGTTCAGCTTTGGGCATGCATGCACACACAAAATTCTCTGCCATCTGACAGTAGCAAAAATTTAAAATGGAGGCATTTGCCTGCCACCAGCCTCAATACTAGTTACAGAACGTGAGTGTATGCTGCAGATCAAGAAAAGGGGCAGAAAGAAGCTGGCAAAGCAAAACAAAGGTATTAGGTGGTGTTTGTTCAAAGTGAGACGGCATCCTTCAAATAACTGAATTATGTCCAGTGAGTAAAACTGGAAGATTCATAAACTCTGGCAGATTAAATGTAAAAATAAAATAAGGCAGGCCAGAAAAACAAATAAGCAACATCCTGAAATGGGGTAAAAGCTCATAAATCCTATTTTTAACATTTCAGGAGTAGGATTGTCTGTTGAGCCATAGATTATTACTGCAAAAGACAAGGTAAGGCCGTGACAGAAGAAAAGTGTCCTTATGGACAAACTTAAGAAGATTTAGTTATTTATGGGGGACTTTTAGAGGATCTTTCTAATTCATCTGACTGTAGAAGAAACGATGTAACACAAAAGCAAAATGAACCTTGATACTTCAGGGCAAGTGAACAATATTCACCCAAGGGATCTTCCAGAGCTCACAGATGAAGTAGCTGAAGAGCTGGCTGTGGTGTCCATTTCCTCACTTGAAAAATCTTGGGCTCTGAGGCCTAGAAAGCTGACAGATGAGACATCAATTTTCTGAAAAGGTTCTGAAGAAGATCCAAGGAACAAGTAGTGCATGACTGAGCTCATTATTAGAAATTGGGATTTTAAAAAAATTAGGAAGGAAAAAATTGAATATACTGAGGAAGAGTGACCATGACTTCTCTAAGGAGAAGCCCTACCTTGTCACAATAGGACATGAAATAAAGATGTTTGACTCCAGTCAGAAGGCAGTAGAAAACAGAAGGCTTTATTTTCAATTCGTTCAGCCCTTTTATAACATGCTGGGCTAAAAGGCACATTATTGGTCCATAGCACTGACACCTTTCCCATTGGCTAAGTAACAGAAATAGCAAACAACACCTGTTGTTATGGGAAAGGAATATTGTTTACACAAGGTTGTTTTGGGAAAAAGAAAACTGTTGAAAAGTTTCCCTTGGGAAGAGCTCAGCAATTCTGACTCAGAAAATACCGGGTCCACACTACCTCACAAACCTCCTGAAGTGTTTTGAAGGATTTGGGATGTGTATGGATAAGGGAACTTACATTCATAGAGTATGCTCAGGCTTCTTGAAGGCATCTTTTGGTAGTCTGTCAGCAAATTCAGAGCTTCTGTGTGTGTTGGTTGAAAGATAGTCAGCAGAGGATAAAAATAAATTATTAGACATGACTTATCACAAACGAAGTTGATCAAGTCTATGGGTGGACTCCTCAGGTCTGTCCGAACAGTAGTCAAAAAAATCAAATGCACTTTTAACAACAATCACACTGGAAAAGAGACAGAGAGGTAAACAGAGTGTTCTGGGGCCACTTTCTCTACCCGTTGGTGCATCTCACTTCAGTATCACGTGCAAGACTCAGAACTGAGGAAGAAGACCAGGAATACTTGGAGAAGGGTCAGTGAAACAGCTTCTGTACAAGATGTAGCAACATCAGATAGGGCTCAGCAGCCTGAGAAAGAGGTGTCTGAAGAGAGGTGATTGTAAAGTCCTGAGAGGCATGGAAAAGATGACCAGCAAATGACAGTTTTTTGCCAATATCAGCATGAAGGTCATCAAAAGATATTCATAACTGCTCTGTTCCAAAAGAGATGAAGAGGTGCTTGTCTCATGTAGGTCTCTGTGCTGTAGGAGGCTGTGAATGTGAAAAGTTTGCACAGATGCAGAACACAAATATGCAAGCTCATGGAAGAAAAATCCATCCAAAGGTTATCAGGTACAAAACCTCTGGCCCAGGAAGTCACTGAGCTGCAAAATGGTTGAGAGTGTTCAGGGGAAGTATCACAGCTCCTGTGCTCCTGTTGTAGGTGTTTGCTGTTGGCCACAGTCCAAAACAGGTCCTGGGCAGGTGAGCTGCCAGCCTGGTCTGATACAACTGTATTTATGTTACAGCTTTATGATCCTCCCATTAAAGTGGAAACCACATGACCCAGAATATCTAGCCTGGATAAAATATGGGATGCTGCATGACTGGGAGTGGCCTTACCAGGAGTAACAGGAGGGTGAACTAGAGGGTGTTGCAGTTTACAACACACAAAGGACGAAGCAGGCACAGCAGAAGTCCAGGGAAACTTCTTTCTTTATTCAAAATCTGACTCTATTTATATACATTTGTACAAAGGTCAAGAGATTGGCTACACAGGTCGCCACCTCTTTAACTTGGATGGTGAACATCACCATCAATGACATTTCTCCTCCTAGAGGAGAAATATGTAAACATTCTAAGAAGATACATTGTTTACATGAAGTGAGAATCTGCAGTACAAAGTTACAAGCACTCAAAAGCAAGAAAACCTAGGGCAACAAGAGGGCAGCTTGCAAGTCCTTTCTGATAACAGGTGTTTTAATTAAAAAGCATTGCAATTAAACATGAAGTCTGTGACAGAGAGAAAAGAAAAGAAAAGAAAAGAAACCAAACCAAACCAAAAACAACAAAGCCTAATGGAAATTTTCTATTCCCAAAACCATTTGCACTGTTATTGTCTGCAACTAAAAGGAGATGGAAACATAAAAACCCCTCGGCGGCTGGAGCTGGAGGGCTGAGCCCTCCTGCTTCCCCCTGAAGAATAAAATCNAAAGAAAAGAAAAGAAAAGAAAAGAAAAGAAAAGAAAAGAAAAGAAAAGAAAAGAAAAGAAAAGAAAAGAAAAGAAAAGAAAAGAGGAAGAAATATCTGAAGGCAGCAGCTTGCACAATGCTCTCCCCCCAGGCTTCCACTAGCTGCTAACAGTGTATCCAAGCCAGCACTTCTTCCATAACTCTTGGTTCCAGGACATGATACTCCTACCCCTGATACATGCTGTTGGCCTGGCTGAGGCAGGGTCTTTTAGCTCCTTGTGGATTGAGTCCTGGTTATGTATGTTTCTATCTTCCGTTACAAAACATAGTGACACATTTTTAGCTGTAAAACCTTTAGCTAATCATTGATAGACTGGTGACTATAAAATAGTGCTGTGGTTATTCAGAGTCTACAACTTCCTCTTTCCAAGTTGAGTGCTTATATATTCCTTGTCTGTTTAAACTGTGCTCTCACCCTGTAAAGAGCAGAACTTGTGAGATACAGAGATATGATCCTGGGACTTTCTTGCTCTCTAAAAAAGGAACATGTTCTGGTAGTTCATTTTACAAGCTGCCCCTCAGAAATTTAGATTTGAAGAAAAACTTCCTTGCTTTCTGGAAAGAAAAAAAAAAGAAAACAGGCTTTGTTACTTCTGTTGTTCCTGTTGCCTCTCCACTTGGGATTTTAATTAGGCCATGTGCCTTTGGTGCATGAACTGATACACATTTTGTACCCAATAGCTACAGTTGCAGAGCTGAAGCTGTTATACTCTGCCTGCCTGGGGAAAGACAACATTATTTGCAGATCAGCACTTTTATATGAATCAACAGTCAGACAGATGTATCAGGTCGTACATGAAATCATTTATAACCTGAATCTTCAGATGTCATATGTGTGTGTGACCAAGGGAAAGATCCTGTCAAACTAATGCTACAAAACCCCGCTAAGAGCCAGAGTTATGTATTACTTTTTAAGAAACCTAATGACAGGAGGGAAGGCAAAGGAACAGACTAATTGATATGAATGTTATGAAATTAAACAAACAAAAATTGCATTCAGGCAATCCAGAAGTTTCTCCACCATTAATCTTGCTGACCCTAAGACCAGCGAGGCTTCTGCTGCTGCAGCTGACCAGGAGAGGCAGGACTTGAAGAATCTTCAATACGGCTCTTGCAAGATTGTCTCCTAGATTGTGTGTGTAGCAACTGCAGTCAAAACAAGGGCAAGGTCTCCTGTCTATAGAGGTAACAATCAACCCAGCAGTGATACTCAGTCAGGATATCCTGGTGTTACTCAGACAGATGCAGTAGTGCTGCATAAGAGTGTCATACTGAGTTGGAGTGAGGAGAAGCATGGCATTAGGCTCAGCATAAGGACAAACCTGATTTGGACATCAAAGCTGCAGCTGTCACCCTATGGTAGGTGCCAGAGCCTCCAGAGGAATGTGAGCTGCCCTGCTGAGCACCTGCACTGCTGATGGACAAAGATTCTGGTAACAGCAGACCAAGATTGGAGCCCCTGTGAGGCCAAAGTGAAGTGAGGCAGTACAACACATCACTGTGGGTCTGCAGACCCTGTCACCTGTTCTCACCTCAGAGCTGCTTCTCCTCTGTTCTCACTGTCCCCTGATGGAGCTGGGCAAGTAGCATATTCCTGGGCACTCCTCAGGAATGAGGGGAATGAGAGGGGAGCAGACTCCTATTTCCTTACCCACAGCAGGCAATGCCTCAGCTCTCCACAGCAAAGTGCCAGCACAAAGCACCATCTTTTGCTGTGTCCATCAGAGGGTAAGATCTTCCAGGGACAGGTCCTGGTTCTTTGGTGACATCATTCCAGCTGTACATCTTATGGGTGAGCTGGTCTCCAGAGGAGGGGCAACAGGGATGAGAAAGACAGAAAGAATCCTGCCTTCTCTGTCTCACCTGTTATTCAAAGACTGAATACTGTGGCAATATTTTGATATCCTTCCATCAACATCACACAAGCTGAAAAGGTATTGTTGGTCACATCCTTTGTAGTACTACAGTGATTTTTCCAGACTCTTTCAGGCTGGCACTGAAACAGGCAGTGGGAGGAAGGTATCTGTGACTCTGAGGATTTTCGCTTGAGATAGGAGGATCCCAAAAGGAAACAGCGAAAAATGAGACAATTTAACAAAACTGACAGGAATTAATGAAGTGATTCTGTTCCCCTATCCCTCTGTTTCCAGGTGAAAAGGATTCATCAAAACAATATTGTCTGTTCTGTCTGTGGGGTGAATAGGGCTCTGCCTGCCTAGACAAATTGATTTAGTTTTGGTTTCTCTGACATTTTGCCATCCAGAGTTGTATATTTAGGCACTCACAGGTGAGAGACTGGGCTTACAAACTGTCACAGGCAGTAGAACCACAGCAGCAACTGTGCTGCTGGGGTCTGGAGGCAGCTGACAGCCAGGTGCCCTCAGGGTCACCTCATCTCTCCATAGATGAGCTTGGGGAGAAATCTGATAAGTGCATACACCAGCAATTTTTTTTTTTAACAGAAATACAATGTGGATGAATTGTATCACAGTTGCCAGTACAGGCTTTCTTTCATGCTGCAGTTTCTTAGTTCTACTTGTCAGGCTACCTAGATCATGAACTTTACAACTAGAGTTGTCCCTGGGATTAGGGACATGCAGCATACTGGTTGAGAGCCAGCTGAACATGAGCCAGCTGTGCCCAGGTGGCCAAGAAGGCCAATGGCACCTGGACTGTATCAGCAATGGTGTATCCAGCTGGAGCAGGGCAGGGATTGTCCCCCTGTGCTCGGCACTGCTGAGGCCACACCTTGAGTGCTGTCTCCAGTTCTGGGCCCTTCACTACAAGAAGGACATTGAGGTGCTGGAGCCCATCCAGAAAAGGGCAACAGAGAAAGAGTGAAAGGTCTGGAGCACTGATGACGAGTGGCTGAGGGAAGGAGGGGCCTCTTTAGCTGAAGAAAAGGAGGCTCAGGGGGACCTCATCACTCTCTATAACTTCCTAAAAGGAGGTTGTGGCAAGGAGGAGGTTGGTCTTTTCTCACAGGTACCAAGTGACATAATGAAAGAGAAAATGGCCTTAGGTTGTGCCAGAGAAGGCTTAGATTGAATAATAGGAAAAATTTGTTCACTGAAAGGGTGGTCGGGCATTCGGAATAGGCTGTCAAGGAAAGTGGTGAAATCACCTTTCCTGGAAGTGTTCAAAAAATGTGTGGAGATGGCACCTGGGGACATGGTTTGGTTGTAAATAGAGCAGTGCTGGGTTAATGCTTGGACTTGATGATCTCAGAGGTATTTTTCAGCCTTAATGATTTTATCATTCTATATGACACTTTAAGGAATTAGGTGAAAATTACAGGGAAGAACTCCTGGGAACAGGCAGAATGTGATTACTTTCAACTATGCAACCATGATACAGAAGCCAAAAAAAGGGGTAAGAATTCTCAAGGTCTGCCATATGGCAAATGAGCTTGATTTGCTGGCAGATGAGCTTGATTTGAAGTGCATTGGGCTTGTGTTTTTTCAATGCAGAATAATGTCCGAGTTGTTTCTCAAGCACTCCTGTTTCAGAGTGATCGTGCAGTGGTTGCAAGGGCAGGGTGAGAGTGATGCATGGATGACTGAAACTCATAAGAGGCTGCTGCCATTTCCCTGGCCCTAATAAAGAGCTCTGGGCTTGCAGAGGTGACTCAGAGGACCAAGCAGAAATGCTAAATGGATGATAGGGTAGCATCAGTAAGTGTTACAGATGGGCTGCAAACCACCCAGAGGGCCACAATACCTTGTGTTGTCTACAAGGTTTGTACAGGCTCTGTGTGTTCATGTGATAGAAAACTTCCTACTGCTGCGATTAAAAGATTTGAACAGATAAGGTTTGTAGTAAAGTGATTCTTCCCAGTTCTGTCCCTGTAGCAGATGTGTGCTGTGGTAGGGTTGTAACACACAGGCATTCAAAGTGTCTCTCTGTCTCTCTCTAGGTTCTCAAGCATCTGCGACACTTAAATTTCACCAATAACATGGGGGAGCAAGTGGATTTTGATGAGTTTGGGGACCTGGTAGGAAATTACTCAATAATCAATTGGCATCTCTCTCCGGAGGATGGCTCAGTCGTCTTCGAAGAAGTTGGGCACTACAACGTTTATGCCAAGAAAGGGGAGAGGCTTTTCATCAATGAAAACAAGATCCTATGGGGTGGATTCTCTAAAGAGGTAAGTGTTTAAATCCTCATGGCAGCGTTTTCCAGATCCACAAGCCGAAATTTGAACTAGCCCTGCACACTCCTCATGTTATGGCTCCACATCTCATTAAAGAATCATTCACCTTACTGTATACACACTCTCCACCATAGTTATACACTGAAATAACAGTGTCTCCTCCCCTTCTGTACATTTGTTGACCCTGGGTCATAATGTCTTAAATGATGTTCCTGGCCCAAGCAGATAGAGTAGAATTTTATAGCAGTGTTTCAAAAGGGATGAGAAATTCATTACCCAAATCTGGTTGTTGACTAAATCAATTTTTTTTCCTGAGATCAGTAGTTTCATTGCTGAAAAGAGGCATCTCTTTCACTCCCATTATCTCTGTATCAAGAAGTGTCTCTTCTTGCACTTAGTTATATTTATATCTCTTTCTTCTGGCTTTACCCACCAAGTAAGTCCAAGAGCCTTCCTCACACCCTTGCCTTCCAAACCAACAGAAAAAGCCCTGTCAATCTGCCTGGGTTAACTTGGACATGGTGCTCAAATAGTGGAAGATGCCAGCACCTACTGCCTTTTTTTTTTNTTTTTTTTTTTTTTTTGTATTCTCCTTGAGGACGCTTCTGCGGCCTCAGTAGTAGTGATCTCAAGATGTATCAATTGAATTAGGTCAAACCTAAGTCCTTCTCCACTGTCTTGCATATGTTAAATCTTTTCAGCATAATTACTGTCACTAGCAGCCAGGCTGTGTCTGACCCACATGATGGAAACATGGTGCAGACATCTCCAGACCAGAGCCAGATGAACTGCTGTCATAGCTGGCAGCAGCCAGCTAGGCAGAAACTCTGACTCTCAGAGGGAATTCTGAGGGCATATGGTTTGTGGTCTGGGGATTGACACAGGGAGTAGAGTATTAGCTCAGAAATGGCACTGCCAGGCCCTGCTGTGATGTTTCAATGTGTTAAACCAGCACCTGATTAATGAACAAGGCAATTCACTTCCAGCTGATTATTCACATTGGCTAGCAGATCAGGTAAGGTTTCTGCCTTAGCTGCTTGCCCAAAACAGTTACAGCATGAGTTCAGCCTTTCCTTTACTCCAACTTCACTTCTGGTTCAAGTCCAGAGGACTCTGAAGGAGGCATAAATTGAGAGCATACTACCACAGAAATACTGAGCTCAGAGTTTTTCTAAGCCCAGCTGGAGCCTCTAAGTACAAATTACAAGTGGTATTTAAAAAACCCTGATATTATAATCCCTCCTTCTGATTGATGCAAATGCATCTTGCACTTTTCCCAGCTGTTAGGATTTATTGTTTTTTACTTAAACTGAGTAATTGTGTTTTCTTGGTCTAAATTTCTCCAGCAGTGCAATATTTAACTCCATTCTCTGTCCTAAACTGTTAAAAATGTGACAGGATGTTGCTGAGTGTAATGCCAGGGCATGTAAATTTTGTGCAGTGGAGGGGTTTGCAATCTCTATGTGTGCTCCAGCCTTTTTTTTTTTTTTTTTTTTTTTTTTTTTTTTTTTTTNTTCAGGTAAAAGGCTCTGTTCAAAAAGAGTAGCCAGTACTTCACTCACTGTGCCTCTTGTCGTCCCCAACAAAAGTTTAAATATAGGTAATTTTAACATTCAGGAACTTCAGCATTGGGCAGATTTGCAAAAGAATGAGTTAAAGAGTAGGTAAGATAGATAGATTCATTTTGGCAGAACTTGATGAAATTCCCCACAGAATACTTAAGAATTCAGCCAATGCAATCACAAAAGTACTAGCAATTCATCTTTGAGAAATGTGGAGGATGCATGATGTCTCAAAGGATAAGAGAGCAATCGTAATGCCTGCTTTTAAAGCAGTTATAGGAGAACCAAGGGAATTACACACAATTGAGTTGAGCTCCAGTAACCTAAAAGACTTGATAAAATAAAATTAAACTGTTTATAAACACTTAGAGGAAAATAAACTGATAAGAACAAGCCAACATTTATTTGTCAAGATAAAATCATGCCAAAGCGATTTAATTTTCCTTCTCAGAAGCTCAATCAACCTAGTAGATAATGGGGAAGCAGTGTGTGACTTCAGCCAGGCCTTTGATTCAGCTATGTTCAAAATCACTGGTGGCAACCTAGGGAGAGACAGCCTAGACTGATGAAGTCCTCTTGATGGATGTACTGCCTGCTCAAAGACTGTCCCAAGGAACAGGAGCACTGTGTTTATAGCAATAGGCACTAACAGCAAAGAGTGCTTCAATCTGGGAGTTGCAGGGATGTGCCCTGTATCTGTGTCTGTCCCATCAATGACGTAATCCTGATGAACAGCTTAGGAACAGCATTCCCAAATTGTGCTGCAGAGTGATATGCAACAGAGACTGCCCTTACCTGAGCCACAGAGTGGTCATCTCTGCATAGCAATTGTCATCAGTGAGGGCTTTGCTTCTCCTGTGGCTAAGGTTGATGCCTGCACATAAGCAGCTTCCAAATTTGCTTACTCAAATTCCTGCCAGCAGAGATTGATTGCCTTTTCTTCTAACCATCTAATGACTGTTTGGGGGTATGTATATCATGGGCACATTCCAGTTTGCAATGCCCACAACACAGTAGAGATTACAAAGATCTGCTGATCTTCCTTACCATCCCTTGATGTCATCCCTCTAAGAAATCTCACTGCAGTGGGTTGGGGAAAGACTATTGTGCAAAATGTGTCTGTTCTGCGGGAGGAAGAGGGGAGCACTTGAGGCTCTTCCTCCAGCATGCCTTCCCTTGGAGGAAGCCAAGGCCTTGCCGTAGTAAGGCATTGGCACCATTAACCCGCTCGGGCTCTTTTCTTGCAGGTGCCTTTCTCCAACTGCAGCAGGGACTGCCTGCCGGGCACGAGGAAGGGCATCATTGAGGGGGAGCCCACCTGCTGCTTCGAGTGCGTGGACTGCCCCGACGGGGAGTACAGCGACGAGACAGGTACCGCCCCCAGAGCCGCTCCGGGCCTTGTCGAGGGCGGTGCCCTCCCGGGCATCGCCTGCATTTGTGCTGAAATCGCTGCCCTGCAGTGCTGGGCTGGTGCCTGCCTTGCCAGGAGGCCTCACAAAAAGTCTGAGGGACTTCGGAAAAGCTTACAGGGGTTGAGTCCTGCGGTCCTCAGGTCCTGACTACTGCTAAGCCTGCTTGTCCCTGCATTAGGAAAATTAAGGCAGAGAACTGGAAAAACAACTTGAATATAGAAAGCCTCTCAAGTAGCAACTCTATTGCACTATAGCAGTAGCTTTTCTTTCTCAAAAAATCTGGAGGAGGGAGAGATTCCCCATCCTAAAGTTTGTAGTTATCTGCCTGCCTCCATCTTTTCCTCAAACTCTCAGGGTTTTATTTCATGCTTTACAAAGAAATAAAATCCATTACATCCCAGATCTCAGAAACAGAGAGGAATATTTCCCTTTATGGACTCACTAACTACAGGTTCTGTTGATCACTGGCACTGCAAAAATCAGAATCTGTTGATCCTACCATGGACATGTTTTTGTTTGTTTCACTGGGAGCTTGGATCAAGCCACTCAGGTTCTGGAGGAGACAGAAAAGATAAACTCAGGTTTAAAATGGTTGAAAAATTTTTGATTTCTAACACCACTAATGCGCCCACAGTGTTGAGCATCTCCAGAATAACAAAGGCAAGTAAATTGTTTCAGGATATCAGTCCTCTCCCCACTGTAAGACACTTGGGACCTCCTCACACCCTCCCCAGTACACTGGTCCCAGCAAACACTGCAGACTTTGCCAGAGATGAACAATTCAGCAAACTGCTTGCAAAACTGAAAAGGTATTCTTTGGGAGAATCTAATTTGTGTCCTATCAGACAGGAATGATATATTTTTAGCATGACCATATAGTACTACAGAATGCTTGGAAGCAACATTTTCAGATTGAAAAGAAACAATTCTTGTCTGTGTAATAGGGGTCTTCTGGTGTTTTTCCCAAAATTTTGGGAGCTAGCTCTGGTGTGGAGGTGAAATTTACGGGGCTGAGCTGGCAACTGTTTCCTGACTCTACAGTTTCCTGCTGCAATTTCAGCTGACAGTAACAGTCTTTACTTCCTGTGCTTGCCAGTTTTATAGGTATAGAGAGCAGTTTTGCAACCAGTTTCATCCAGCTGAGACAGTGATGCTACCGGAGGAAACAATCTATCCTTTCCCAGCTGTTTGCTCCCACACTTTGTCTGGGAGCAGTGCTGGTACTTGTGTGACCACGGAGCGAGCTGGATCAGGTCTTTGGTCTTCCTGAAAACAAGCTCCTGGGAGGCTGAGTTTCCAACCAGAATGGGAAGCTGTGTGCCCTCTAGTGTTAACAACACAAAGGAGGGGGAAAGAATGAGCAGCCTTGCAGGAGGGAGACTTGGTTTACTCCCTTCAGTGGCACCACAAGACAGCAGTGAAAGTGTGTCTTCAGGGTACGGTGCTAAAAAGCTGCCCCTGTCTCTGGCAGAAGCTGCTGGATTCCCTGCCACACGAAATTAACTTTGCTTTGTCTGCAGCTTGCCGGAACATTTGTAATGAGCCTCCAGGTAAAAGGCACAAAAAAGTAAGAATTATTGGCTGAATGGATGACCTGGTGATGACAGCTTCTGACTGAGCTTTTGCATCTAGTGACAGATTTTCAAATAAACACCTTAGAGGTGAGGCAAAAGGTCCTAAGGAAAGTCGTGTCATATCAGGTCATGGATGGTCTCTCCAACCACACCTCAAGAACAAGAGAGCTTGAAAACCTTTGGTCTTGTTAGCTCGGCATTCCCGACTTCTCACTAACATCAGTCTCTGCTCTGGAAGCTATGGTCAGAGTCTGTGTCTGTGCTCAGGTGCAAAACTCAGAGGGTGCTTGCTGTTAAAGGAGTTTGTGGACTCACTGCAGCCCCTTGCTATCCTTCTGGGCTCCCAAAAGCAGAGGTAAGTTGAGACCTCCAACTCTCTGCTCTCAACCCCTTTCTACTGCCATGCAAAGAGTTGTAACCCTCCCGGCTAGACCACAAGACCAATCTGAGTCAAAGAAGAAGAGCAGAAGCAGCAGGTCCTTGGTTTTTGATGATACAAGCTGTTGGCACGACCATGCCATCACTGTTGGCAAGACCATGCCATCACAGCAGGCACAACTACTTTTGTGAAGAAGATGGAGGCACCAGTTTTCCTTCTGCAAGTATTAGTGGGACATTTGCCGGGTGTAGGGAGAGTGATATCATTAAGACACGTCTTTCCCTGGCATTCCAACATGAAATCAGAATGTGCTGGGAGTCAAGGGCATTGCCTGCCTTCAGGGAAGAGCAATTTAAACACTAAGACTTGCTTCCATGGAATATGAAATAGGCTCTCAAAGCATTTAAGGAGGCAAGCACGTTTTTAATTTTCTCTGTAATAGAAAAAGGCAGGGTATTCAAATGATGATAAAAGTGTGAGAGGTATGAAGACAGACAGAAGCAGAAGATAAAAGTGAAGGAACAAGGAAGAAGAAAAAACAGAGCCTGTGTAAGAGCTGATAGCAATCTAAGTTTGCAAAGTTTTACCAAGAAATGGATTACAAAAAACATGAGTGCAGAGGCAAGGAGTTCTTTTAAGCCAGAACCAAGCATGCTTTGGGTTTTGCTAAATAGCCCATGGGAGGTTGGTTGTTTCAGTGTAAGAAACTCCAAGACATCGATATATGACTCTGGGGATCTGCACACAGGAGCAGAACACTCCGTGTGTTTAAGATCAAGGCCAGTGTGTAGCTGCCATATATGTCATCCCACACTTCAGCCTCTCATTCTGACAAACCTTCCCTCTCCTTATCACTTCTTTTTCAGATGCAAGTGCCTGCGACAAGTGCCCTGAGGATTACTGGTCCAATGAGAACCACACGTCCTGCATCCCCAAGCAGATAGAGTTTCTGGCCTGGACTGAACCCTTTGGAATTGCTCTGACTCTCTTTGCTGTGCTTGGAATTTTCCTGACTTCTTTTGTTCTGGGAGTCTTCACCAAATTTCGCAACACACCCATCGTCAAGGCCACAAATCGGGAGCTATCCTACCTTCTTCTCTTTTCCTTGCTATGCTGCTTCTCCAGCTCATTGTTCTTCATTGGTGAGCCCCAGAATTGGACTTGCCGTCTGCGGCAGCCAGCTTTTGGCATCAGCTTTGTCCTCTGCATCTCCTGCATCCTGGTGAAAACCAACCGTGTCCTTCTTGTCTTTGAGGCAAAGATCCCCACGAGTCTCCACCGAAAGTGGTGGGGCCTCAACCTTCAGTTCCTCCTGGTCTTCTTGTGCACGTTTGTGCAGATTGTCATCTGTGTGATTTGGCTCTATACGGCCCCACCATCCAGTTACCGAAACCACGAACTGGAGGATGAGATCATCTTCATCACCTGCCATGAAGGCTCCCTGATGGCTCTCGGCTTCCTCATTGGCTACACCTGCCTACTGGCGGCCATCTGTTTCTTCTTCGCCTTTAAGTCTCGAAAGCTGCCTGAGAATTTTAATGAGGCCAAGTTCATCACCTTCAGCATGCTGATATTCTTCATCGTGTGGATCTCCTTCATCCCTGCTTACGCCAGCACGTACGGCAAGTTCGTGTCTGCTGTGGAGGTGATTGCAATACTGGCTGCCAGCTTTGGGCTGCTGGCCTGCATCTTCTTCAACAAAGTCTACATCATCCTCTTCAAGCCCTCCCGCAACACAATCGAGGAGGTGCGCTGCAGCACAGCCGCTCACGCTTTCAAAGTGGCTGCCAGGGCCACACTGAGACGGAGCAACGTGTCCCGCAAGCGCTCCAACAGCCTGGGGGGCTCCACCGGCTCCACCCCTTCCTCCTCCATCAGCAGCAAGAGCAACCACGAGGACCCTTTTCCTCTGCCAGCCTGCGCCGAGCGGCAGCGCCAGCAGCAGCGCGGGTGCAAGCAGAAAGTCAGCTTTGGGAGCGGGACGGTGACCCTGTCGCTGAGCTTCGAGGAGCCGCAGAAGAACGCCATGGCCAACAGGAACGCCAGGCGCCGGAACTCGCTGGAGGCCCAGAACAGTGACGACAGCCTGATGCGGCACCGGGCCCTGCTTCCCCTGCAGATCAATGAGCCCCTTGGGGCTGAGCCCAGCTTCCAGGCAGCTTCCAGCCCGGAGACCAGCTCGCAGGAGTCGGTGGTGGGAGACAACAAAGAAGAGGTACCAAGCCCTGAGGCGGAGCCTTCCCTGCCGTCGGTTAACTCCCGAAATTTTATAGGCACTGGAGGTGGCTCTGTCACAGAGAACACGGTACATTCCTAACGAAAGAAGGTTGTGAAAAGTACACCAGCCCCCAAGAGGAACTTGCTCACCTCTTGCTTCTGAATGGGAAAGGCAACAAAGACACATCGCTGTGACACAGCCCCACCACATCTTAATGTTAGCGCCAGCAGGGTAACACATGTGCCTCCAGAGGATGGACTGTGTCTGGGGAGCCTTGGATTGAATTTGCATTTGCTTTATTGAAACCAGGACATCTCAGAAGGACAAGTGAAGATCACCTCTGGTGGGGCTTAAGCAGAAGTCTGCATGCTGTCTTGCCTCCATAAGCTTTTCCTTCCAGACTGCAACTCAGCTGACTATGGGAGGCACTAGGCAATTCCACTATACCCTGCTTTTACATTTATGTATAATATTCCTCTTTCCCACTATGTATAATATTCCCTCTTTATCCAGTATACGTGATCTGTAACCATGTGCATCAGGACTCTCAGCTCTACAAAAGCAAGGTACACGGTTTCACTTCAGGAAAGCACAGTCATGGGGAAAATAAAAAAGCCCCCAACATCCTGCATGCTGTGTACAGCCAAGGGTGTGAACATGTAAAGTATTTAATGTGACAGAGCGCCCTGCTATTTATATTAGTAATGTCCCAGTCTCTCCTTTCTGCCCAACAGGAAATACTGGACAATACTCTCCGTAGACTCCATTGCACTAGACCAAGCTACTTAGGTTCCTACTGGTTTTCTCCAGCTGGAATAGCTTTACCTCCAGCCTGCCTGCTTTGGTGGAGGGGGAGAACAGCTTGTAAATCCCTCCCGGAGAACGCTGCAAAAGCACAATGAGATGTATCCCTGATTGATTATGTCGCTAGTAGTTGTATGCTTAACTGAGTGTTGCTGCTGTACTATCCCACAAGGCATACATGGCTAACCCTTTCACACCATAGTCAGTGTTGTGCTTTGCCATATTAACCTGCCTCACACCTACACGGAGCGTTCTGCCAGTCCTGGCAGTACTGGTGGGCCTGACACAGAAAATGAAACAAGAAGTGGAGAGAGTTAGGGATAGAGGAGGAGCCCCCAACTGTGGTAATAGGATCACCGGAGCGGGTGAATATCTGAAGTCTGCGTGCTGGTAGATGACTGGGTGAGAAAGACATTCAGGCCTGGGTTCTTGGACACACACAGAGCCAAATGGATGAACTGGAGACAGTTTTGTTCCAAAAGGCCACCTACTAAGTTATTTCCCGTTTTGAAGAGAGGGCACCTAGCACAAGAACGGTGGACTGTACCTAAGGAAAAACAGCAAGGACTTCAGCAGAGAGCATAGCAGAGTTTGATTACTCTTGTCCCACTCAGGTTCCTAAGGCAGACATACGTGCTTCTGGTTTTTCAAGGCATGCCTGGTTCCTTTTGATTCATGCTGGAAAAGTTGAAGATAGTCAGTAGCAGAGAGATTTGGTGCAGCCTGATGAGAGAAAAAACACCCCTGGACAGCCTGGCGGGAGGGGCTAGGGTTACACTGCAGAATCTAATTCCCTCTTCTCAGATTCCCCCATGGAAGAACAAGCATCTGTCAGGAAGATGTCAGTATCCTCCCTCATTAAGCATGAAGGTAGTCTAGACTTCTTATAGAAAGGTAGATGGGCCTGCAGCTTAGTGTGAGCAGAGACAAAAGGACTGTGTTCGAATGCATTGGGGAAAACACCACAATTCTCTTGTTACTGTTTTTGCTTGGTTGTTCTTCTGCCAGGGCAGGCAAATAAAACTTACAGGTGACATTACTGTATAAAAACTTTGTTTTGCCACCTCCACTTGTTGACCAGGAAGAGGAGTTTTGACTTACAGGAGCAAAATGGAAGTCCAGAACCGCAAGAAGCAGGCTATTCAGACAAATTATTTTAACCCTTTTGCTGATCTGTTACATTCCCCTTGGAGGGGGCTCAAATTTTAACTACACCACATAAGAACCAACCCAGCTATAATTGTAAGGCTTGCAAATGACATTATTTGATTAAAACTATGGCTCAGATGGTTGGGGGGNGGGGGGGGGGGGGAAGAGTGAGTTTGGAAACACAAATGTTTCTAGCCCCAGTTTTGGAAACCGCATTCCACCACTGGACCCAATAAGAGCTGCCTACTGATTCTGAAACCCAGATCCCTTCCCCGGGCTGCTGACTGTGACCCGTGGGCTCAGTTCAGGGTAGGGAATTGAGCCCTGGGGTCTCCTGGGTTAACTGCACGAAAAGGGATGAGCACTAGATGGCAGAAAGGGCTAAAAAAAGCATTTTGGTTACGGCCTGCCCTTCCAAAAATTCCAATAGCAGAGTAGTTTTAGTGCTAATGAATCATTCCTATTGGAGAAACCCAGCTCAGCAGCCCCTGAAGGGAAGCTGACAGCACTGAAACATGTTAGACTTCAGTGAGTGAAATGAAAATGACACAATTTACAAACCAAAGACTGTGTAGGAACACAGGCAATGTAAGAAACAGAAAGTCACCATAGCTGCCTTGTTTGGAAAGCAATATTCACTAGCTACGTATACAGTAGATGATATTCACAATTGGGTGCTTTTCATTCCTTGGGTGTTTTTCATTCTTTACATTTACTTAAAAGGAATTTATACCCTGGCACACAATGAGTGTCCAAGAGCTGCAATCATTTTTTAGCACGGCCAACTGTGCTGTATTTGCTGGAGAACCCCCTTCCACCCTCCCTGCTCTCCTACCTGGAGCCCTAAGCCTCCAGGTCCAATGCTGGGTGAGAGCTGCTGCTGGAGCTGATAGCAGTGACACACATGCTGGACACAAGGGAAGTTCAGTTAAAAAGGACCCCTTTGGGAAGGCACTTTGTAACCAAACCCTTTTTCCCATGCACGGAGAGAGGGATATGTTCTCATCCTGTCAAGTCTAGGAGAGGAGAAGGCTTGGTCAGGCATCTGTCCAGAAGCCCGTTGGTATATCACACATGACAACAGCGATGAAGACACACTGGGGAACACTCTTCTGTTGAAAGCACGAGCCTGAGAACCTCCAGGTTCTGACATTTCCTACCAGAAGATGCCCACATGAATGGCTGCTTCATCCCACCCACCATGGCTCAAAAATCAACTGGTAAACTTGCCCCAGTGTGAGGTTTCCTGTACCATCCAGTAGTGAAGCAACAACAGTGTACCAGCTTTCTGGTGGGATTTCCACTGGAAAACTTGGGAACCACCCCAGTGAAGAGCCCAACCCCTCATCCCCAGTCTCCTCACAAACCTGGTAGAACTCTGCCTACCCAAAGCCCCAGCAGAGAATTTATTTGTAGATGATACCAGAGGAAAGAAAACCTTCCACATTATATTTTGTGTTTCTCACCATGCCCTCCTTGTCAGTCCATGAGCTCTGTTCAATTTGCAATACCTGCTATGGTTAAATTTCGGTTTATATTGACCAACTTCACCAAGGGGTGCTGCAAAGCCAGAGGAGGAAGGTAGGTGTTTGTTGTTGGTTTTGCAAGAGTCTGGATGTTCAAATTGTGGGGAAATTTAGGTAAAGACCTGAACATTCAGACTGAAATCTCCCCAGGGACTTCCCAGAGGCTGGATAATTCACCACCACCTTCTGCTTGCTGGCTGAGGAGCGGCAAAATCAGCCTGGGAGAGGGAATGATGAACGCAGTGAACGCGGGAGTCCGGAGGTGGACCTTTCCATGCGGCTCAGGCGAACGCGGCGCTGCTGGGAAAGGTGCCACACGGGCAGGGAGAAGGCAGCGGCTGAGGGCAGCCCTGTCCTCACGCGGGGCTGCCACGGAGGCGCCGCTCGCTGGAGGGCGGCTGCAGCCCTTCCATCCAGGGCGCAGAGTCAATTCTGCGACAGCTTTCACTGCAAGTGCCTTTGGGCTGTGTTTGTCTTCAATCGGCCGTGGGGCCGCGCTGCCCGCGCTCCCGCTGGGCCGCGCTGAGCCCTCCCCCGGCTGGGCGGTGCCGGGTCCGGCCGCTCCCGCCTCGGCCGCCGAGCCCCCGCCCGCGGGATCCAGCCCCGGGCCCGGCGCCGCCCCGGCTCCGCCCGAGAGGCAGGATCGGCCTGGAGCTGAGCGCGGAGGACCGGAGAGCTTTTAACATGTTGTGCGGGGGTCCTTCGGCGGTCAAGCCCGCCACCGACGAGACGCAGCGGATCGTGGAGCAGGTGAGGGGCCGGGGCGCGCCCCGGGAGGGTCCGCAGGCGGGGAAAGGCCGTGCGGGGCCCGTCCGGGGCCCACGGTGTGCTCGGCCATTGCTCTGCGCGGCCGAGCGCCCAGACACCGCCCCCCGGGGTAAAAGCTGGAAGGAATGGGGAATGCACGGACCAGTCGCCGGCTCCCGGAGCTCTCCTTCCCTGTGCCCGCCTGGCGTGGCCTTGTTGACTCCAGAGGGACCGTGGGCAGCGCTGGGTGCGCGGGGAAACCCGATAGAGCCATTTCCTTGAGCTCGGGGAACGAGCTCCAGTGCTTCTTACAAAATCTGAACCTTGTGCATACTTTTGGGGGGTTGGGTTTTTGTTATTTGCGTGGGAAGGGTGGGGTTGTTTGGTTTTTTGAGGGGGTGAAACGTGAAATAAGCAAGAAAGCTTCTTCGCTGCTTCTGCTTTTCCCCAACACCGAATTCAGCTCCAAGCACTGCCAGCTTCAAATCCTGATACTACTTACAATACCTTAGATTACCGCTCATGTTATTGGAGCACATGCTTTTACTCTAAAAATGCCAGTGTGCAGCTTAGTTCTTTCAAAGCACGTGTTCTTCTTTTCATCATGGAAACTCAAGTTCCTTCTGTTTTTTGGCTTTTCGGCTAGGATGTGGTAAGCCAGAGAGCGATGAAGGATGAAGCCAGAGAAGATGAAGGATGTGCTCCAGCTTGTGACACTCTTAGTCATTCTGGGCCTGTTCCCCAGGCAGGAGCAGTTCCCAAACACAGACAGAGCACCCAAAGGCACAGCAGGCACTGAAATGAACATTTAGCCTGTACAGTCTGAGGATTCTGTGTTTTAGGAAAAGGGAGAGATATGCATCTCCTAAGCACTAGCCTGAGTTTGCAGTAATAAGCACATGATTGAGAATTGCTGAGAGTCATAATTATTGCTTTGACCTGAAAAGGCCTAGATGTCATGTTAAAGGTAATGCAGATAAAACCCAAACTTGAAACTTGCCCATGCACCATATCCTCATCTGAACACTGCTGGAGAAAACGCTAGTTTTGTTAAATCGAGGTGGCCTTCTCAAATCATTTTGTTTGCTTAAAGTCAGGCCTTTGTGGAGATTTATTAGAGCCTGCCAGTTTGCTTGCCACAAACATATTCCCTGTTCCTGCCTTTCCAGTTCTTGCCTTTGTTTTACAGTTTTGTAAGAATCCTTGTGACGGCCGAATGTTGTTCAGTTTTGTGACCCACAGCAGGTGTAGTGTCACACAGGGCAGGAAGGCTTCCTTCAGCAGTGTCTGGCTTTGGAATGCCATAGGAACAGCCTCCCCACGGCAAGGATTTCCACCCAGGCCTATTCAGCTTTGGCTTCTCACTGGTACCTGTGGCAGAACTTATTCAGGGTGATTCTGAATCATCTGCTTTCTAGTTAACTGCTCTGAGAGTGCATGGCAAGCAGGCCATGCAGGGCAGTGGAGAGCCCTCAGGGCATGATCATTTTCAGCCCTGTGACTGAGTCATGGATTGCTTGGGTGGGAAGGGACTGCACCTCCTGCCTGAGCACAGGGTCAGCATCCTCAGGCTGCTCAGAGCTTTGTCCTGTCAGGTCCTGAAAACTTCCAAAGATGTAAATGGTGCAGCTTCTCTGAACGCTCCTGCTGTACTGCAGGAATGCCCTCAGGGGAAATGTTTCTCTTTATATCCAGTCTGAACCTCCAGTTTCAGTTTATGACCATTGTGCCTCATTCTTCTGCCATCTGGAAAATTGTGTCCCTGGAAAGAGCCTGGCTTCTTGTAGGTATTGGAAAGTTTTCTTCAAAGCCTTCCCTTCCCTGGGCTGAGAAAGCTCATTTTCTTCCTCTCGTCACAGCACAAGTGCTCCAGCCATCCTGGTGTGCTCATGGAGTGCTCCTGGTGAACCTTCACTGAGCTCACTACAGTTTATGGATGTCTGGCTTGTACTGGGGGCCCAGAACTGGACACAAGGTTCCACATTTTCTAACAAGGGCCGAGTAAAGGGCAGTAATCACTCGCCTGTCTTCTGGCTAGGCTCCTCTTGATGCAGCCCAGTATACTATTAACTTTGGTACCACCAGGACTCCCAGATCCAGACTGAGATCAAGAACCAGGTTTTTGGGAGAGTATTTCTGTCTGGGATTTCCCTCTCCAGACTGACTCAGGATGCTCGTTGGTCACATGCTGTGGTGACTCACTGCCACAAGTGATGACACCCTGACAGGACTGCAGCTGCAGGACTTTGAGCTGTCTGCACCCAGGGCCCAGTGTTCAGCTTGCTGGTGGAAATACAAAGTATGCTGAGCTGGGGTGATTTAGTGACCACAGAAACCACAGTTGCACAGTGGATTGCTAAAGGAGCACAGAACAGGAGAGGGTCAGTGGGAGACTTATGTCTGCCCCGCTGCTTAAAATTTTTAAAAGTATCTCTAATGATAAAAACAGAAACCACTTGCTCCAGCCTGTGACTCAGGAGAAGGGAGGGAGGCAGGAGTGAATCATGGTGCTTTCTGGGGCTGTGCCCTTCTGTGCATCTTAGATTGCAGCTTTGATTTCCATATGGCAAAAAAAACCAAACAGAAAAGTGTCCAAACATTACTGTCTTGCCTGTGACATACTGATCACAGCCTGGAGGAAGTGTAAAGGTATGGCCTCTGAGAGAAGATAAAAAGCAGGGACAGGATGGTTAGTGAAAAGGCACCGGAGTTCTGGGAGACGGAAAGGTGGGAGAACATACCCTGTTCAGGAATTGTTTCTGTTCCTGCTTCACCTACAGCACCTGAGCAATGGCAAGCTGGCACTTGTTTTTTCCCAGAGAAGGATGTGGGATTTAGGCAGGAGTGCAGAAGTATCTATTTCCCTTGAATTTAGGAAGAAGGAGAAGTACACCATATAGCTGGTGGATCTGCTCTTTGCTGGTACTCCTGCCCTGGGAGTGAAGGGAGGGCTGTGCAATGATGCAGTGCAGGAGGTGCAGCCTGAAGCAGGCAAGGACGTGCAAGCCAGGACTCCAACTTACCCTGCAAAACAAAGGCTGAAATCTTCTGCTTTCCTGACCAAGAATTTTCCATATGGCCACAATGTGCTGGAGTGCCCAGTGCAGGAGAGAAGAGCTGCATCTCAGGAGTTCATGGCTCCCTCTAGGGTACTGGACAGATTATTTTGACTTCTTGAGCACTGTTGTGCAGTTTGAAAACACAGATTCCAGCAGACATGCAGAAAAGAACCGTCAAGTGTTGTCCAGACTCAGTGTCAGCCTGTCCCACCTCACTCCCACCTCAGTCTCAGCTTTGCCACCTCCCTGCATTCCTGGTCCTGCTTTCACACAAAACTTAACATGATTCATTTTGATCTTTTAATGTCTTGGAACAGCAGGAACTCTGTATCTGGGAATGCAGCAGCATTGAACTGTAAGCCTTAAGTCCTAAATACTTGAATCTTACATCAGTCTTAAAGAACCTCTTGTTTCCTTAAGGTAAAAGCTCAACTAGAAGAAAAAGAAGGGAAGACCTTTGATGTCTTCACTGCAGTGGAGTTTAAAACTCAGTTGGTTGCTGGAACAAACTACTTCATCAAGGTAGAGGATGCTGGGTTGTTTCTCTTGTATTAATGTGTATAATCTTTAGAATGGTGGGGTTTTTTTCTTTCTTAACCAGAGGAGAATGCTTATGATTTGACCTTAATAAGAAAAAAAATTGTGCATTAAAAAACCACAAATATCCACCTCCAACCCCTCTCCCTATCTGTTAAATAGAGAGAGCCTCTTTTCTCCATTTTCATGGGAAGATTAAATAGTATTTCTGCAAAGTCACAGCTCCTAGTCTGCTTTAAAACAAGCTAATGTTTTTTCTTGCTGCTTGTCTGCTGCCCCATCCTCAAATCAGCCCAGTCTTCACCACCCCTCCTGCTGCAGGCTGCTCCCCCTGCAGGGATCTCACTCACTGGCTTTCCTGCTTTGCAGGTCCATGTTGGGAATGAGGAGTTCATGCACCTGCGGGTGTTCAAGAGCCTCCCCCACGAGAATGAGCAGCTGAGCCTCCACAGTTACCAGAGCAGCAAGACAAAGCATGATGAACTGGCTTATTTCTAGCAACCTTCTCTGCTGTGTTTCCCGAGCTGCTTCTTATCTGCATTTTCTACAGGCTGCAAAATGTTGATTCCTGTGCCAACAAAGGCAGAAAAAAGTGTCTTTTTTTTAACATCATGGTGGAAAAAATCAATTTCTTTTATGCCATTCCCTTCCTGTGCAATATGCAAATCTGAGAGTCACAGGGCTCTCCTATTACCTGCACTAACGTAAACCCTACTTTTATTGCAACTTAGCTTAGGCTTTAGTGCAACTTAACCAGAATACTGTGGCTGAGTCCTGTTTGTGGACTTCTTTGGTCTGGAAAGCAGAAGGGGAATGACACCAGCACTCATATATTTGCAGCAAGGAACGAGAAGGCGGCCTCAGTCTTTTCTGTGCTGTTTTGAAACTGTGAATATATGTTTAGATTTAAATGGTACTTTGTATTTTATGGGCCAAGACCTGATGAGAGACTCGAGCTGAAGCAATTTTTCAAGGAAGAGGAAGAGGCTTACAGTAGTTGGAAAGAAACATTCCCTTGGTAATCATGCTCATCCTCTTGCAGCAGTAGCATGTAATGTCCCATAGAGGGTGTGTGAGTTTAAAATACCAAACCAACTTGCTTATGTTCTCAGTCCTTTGGAAAAGTCCTGGGAAGGAACATAAGCTGGACAAGCATTTCTGCATTTATAACAATAAACATTTCTTTTGACTTGAGCTGGCATCTTTGGTGCTTTACTGTTCTCTTCAGTGGTTTTCACTATTGACTATTATCTTGCTCACCTTTTTTTTCCTTAAGTGTTTTATATATTCCAGATAACCTTATGTTTATTCTATGTCTTAATTAGAAATACTTTGTTTTAATCTTGTGACAGACATGAAAGATTAAAAAGACCTCTGCAGGTATATCAGCAGCAAAAGGAAAACATGGACAATAGCTTTGCAGATTTATTTTATTTACTGTCACGGGCAGAACCCCCACAGGATTTGCAGAGGTGAGGCACTGCACCTCATCTTTTTTTAGAAGTAGGTCAGAGGGTCATCTCTGGTTTTGCCAGTCTGAAAATCGGCAAGGCTGGGACCTTGGTTCTCATGAGGAAGACTCTGGAACACCTTTAAGTGGACATAATTGGCATCGGAAACTTGGACCTAGAAACCAAAAGAGCGAGGAAGTGAGGATTGTGGGCTCAAAGCAGGTTCAAACAAAACGCTGTTCTTTACATCCTTAAAAGAACACCTTTTCTCAGAATCTTCATTTTAGATGTACCTTCATTTTTTACTTCAACAGCTTTTATCCAAATCTGGATAGTAATTGGTGGCAGAACCTGTCTACACCTGTAGAAAACTGTATTAAAAACCCTCAGACTCAGGTGAAGGGAAAATGAGCAGAACTGCTTGGGCATGGAAGCACCAGAAGATGCAACAGGAGAAAGGTTTTGATAGTGTCCTATTTCAGTCACCAAGATGCCAGCACATTTGCTCACAGCTTCCTGGCACACTTGTAGGAGACAAGAGACAATGAGGAAACCTCCAAGACTTGGGGGTGGGACACAGTGCAGACACAATGTCAGCTCCCAAAGGGTACAGAAAGATCTGATACAGAAAGACCAGCACATGGTCCTGAGAAGCAATGATAACCTGAAAGCCAGGATCCCTGGTCTGCAGTTACTCCAAACACATCAGTGCCTGAACAAGGAACCTGACACATCCTGGTGCTTTTCGGAGTGCCTGGAATAAATACTCTTCCAAAGAAATTCACCTTCCCCCCTAAAAAATTCTCACATAAAGACTTGGTAGGAAGCTGTAAATTTTCATTTTTACAAGGCAAGCACAACAGCTGCTAAACTCTCCCTTGGTGAGGGACATGGAAACTTTAATGCCTTAGACTCCAAGAGGTTTTCCCATGCTTTCTGGTGGCTGCAGTGTGGTGCTATGCTTCGTCTGGGTTGCATCTCAGGTGTAAGTCTGCTGGTAAAACATCAGTGAGGTGGAAGATTCAGAAATACAAAAAAATTTATCTTGTGGCAGAGTTTGTTCCAGTTAATGCTAAAGTGGGGAACTGTTTTCCATCACTGGTAAAACTGGGAAAGAGACAAATCATCCATTTCCAGTGTTACGAATTGATTTCTTCCAAGTTCAGTAATACATCAATCTTCATTTCTGGGTTAAGAGTTCTTTTAAGGAAGCACCTGGGAAAGAAGAAGGTTTGGCAGCATCTGTCCTTCCAGGGATCAGTTAAGTATGAGAAGTGTGGAGCTAATGCTCACAGTGTCTCTGCAGGATTACTCTCCCCCAAACATTACAGGCCAATTTCTCTAATAAAAAAAATCTTCCAATTCCCTTGTCAATGGAGCATACCCTGCCAGGCACGTGTCCACACACACCTGGGGTTTCAGCAGTCACAGGCCATGCCTGCTCTGCTCCAGAAGGCCAGCCTGCTGCTCAGCAGTGCTGCTGGCCTTCAGATGAAAAATACACCCAGCCATTTCTTCTGTGCTACTTCACAGAAAGCTGCCCACAGCCACTGGTCAGGGTTTCCAGTAGATGAGGAATGGTGCTATCAGAGGGCTCCAAATAAGCATTACCCATTTTTCCTCTGCAGCAGAGAGGGGGTTTTGAAAATACAGAAAGAAGCAGCAGGCAGGTTGTATCTCTGCAGCATCTGACACACAACCAAAACATCAACACACCTGCTTGCATGCAAAACTAGTCAGCAGACTATCTCTCCATCAATTCCTTAAGCTGCCTTCAATTTCATCCCAACAAACACAACTGAAGGACTCAGACACTATTTTTCCTTAGGAAACAGAAGACCAGTTATGACTTGTTAAAATAATTTGTGCTGGGAAGGCAGTCTATAGTCCTTGAGGGGGATGATCCCAAGCAGCTAACCAGTCACATCTGAAAAAGTACAGGGCATGTTTTATAATATTTATATTCCTGCTTACAGTAGTGCCAAACAGAGGAATTTTGTAAGCATTTGGAGGTAGTCCCCACTTCTGTTACTCACATCAGATGGTTTCCTATGATGTTTGCTTCTCTTTCTAGCTGTAAGTCACTCTGCAAGTCACCTGTATAATTTAATTCCAAAACACTCCCTCCTACAATATATACCAACCTTAATAAAGTACATTGTCCCAGCAACCACTTGAGTCCTATATACTATGGCTGTAAAGACACGACAGTTGATGTCTGCCCGCCTTTCAAACTGCGGCTTCACCTGTAAAAGGAAAGAGAAGAATGATTGGCAGGTTGATACTTAGGGATTTCTTTCACATACACCACTCCAATTCTCATCCTTTCAAACACACTCCCACAATGAAACTCCACAAAGTGACTGAGGGCACTCTCAAACTCCTCATCCAAATCATCAATAACGATATTGAACAGGACTGGCCCCAACACTGAGCCCTGGGTGCACCACCTCTGACTGTAATTCCATTCCCCACCTCTCCCTGGGCCCAGCCAGTTTTTCCACCCAGTGAGCAGTGCACCTGTCCAAGCTTCTTCAGTAGAACGCTGCAGGAATTGGTGTAAGAGGCTTTACTAAGGTCCAGGGAGACAACGTCCACAGCCTTTCCCACATCTACTAGGCAGCTCTTGGAAAGAGATCAGGTTTGTCGAGCAGAACCCGCCTTGCATGAACCCATCCTGGCTGGGCTTGAATCCCTGCTTGCCCTGCACATGCTGTGTGATGGCACTCAGGATGAGCTGTTCCATGACCTTCCCCAGCACTGAGGTCAGCCTGACAGGTCTGTAGCTCCCTGGATCCTGCTTCCTGCCATTCTTGTAGATGTTTATTTTTAGAGAGCCATCAAATTAGCCAAAGTCCAGTTGTGTGAGACCTCCCTGGTTCACCAGGACCACTGGTAAATCATGGGCAGTGGCTTGGAGAGCTCTTCCATGAGCTCCCTCAGTGCCCTCAGGTGGATTCCATCCAGCCCCATAGATTTTCACATTTAAGTGGAGAAGCAGGTCACTGCTTCCTGCTGGATTGTGGGAGCTTCATTGTGTTCCTTGTCTCTGTCTTTGAGCTCAGGGAGCTGGTACCCTTAGGACAACTGGTCTGACTATTAATGATTGAGGTTAAAAAGGCTTTAAATACCTCAGCCCTTTCTTTATTTTTTGTGGCAATGCTTTCCCCAACATCCAGCAAATGAAGGAGATTCTCCTTAGCCCTCTTTTTGTTGCTGATGTATTCATAAGAACACTTTTTGTCACTGCTTTTGGCAGTGGCCAGAGTTAAGTTCTAGTAGGGGTTTTGCCTTTCTGACTTTCTGCATGACCTCCCAACACCTTTGTAATCCTTCTGAGTTGTCTGCCCCATCTTCCAAAGCTTATAAACTCTATTTTTTACCCTGGGTTCCAGCCAAAACCCTCTGTTCAGCCAGTCCAGTCTTCTTCCCCACCAGCTTTTCTTTTGGCACATGGGGACACCCTGCTCTTGCACCTTTAGGATTTCCTTCTTGAAGAATGCCCAGCCTTCCTGGATCTCTTTGCCCTTCAGAACTGCCTCCCAAGGGATTCTTTCAACCAGTCTGCCAAACAGGCCAAAGTCTTCCCTCCAGAAGTCCAAGGCAGTGGTTTTGCTGTTGCCCTTCCTTATCCAAGAATTAAAAACACCCCCATTTCATGATCACTGCATGGCCACCACACAGAAAGCAGAGACAGTCTTTCCTAGGCTGGGTGATGTGGTGGCTCTGTGCACACGACACCCACGCTGATGACCAGATGCGTTACTGAGCTGGGGCAGAGGAGCAGTGTCAGTGTCAGCCTGCTCAGGCTGCCCTGGGCAGAGCCAGCACTTCTCACCACCCACCTGTTTCACAGGTACACACTGAATTAATTTACTTGCCCAGCACGAGCACCTACAGCTGGCTGCCACTCCCATGACATTCCTTCCTAGCAGGAAGGCCACAGAAAGTACCCAAGGAATAGCCAGATTGTTTCCAGAGAGCCAGAAGTCATCATCCTATTCAGCTTCCTCATGATCTCTTACTCTGCTCTTCTGCTGAGCAACTTCCACAGGGTTTCTATTCCCAGGACCTGATACCTATACTTTCAGCTGAGGAGCTGCTAACTCTGGCAAACCAGGGAAATTTTAATTCCCAACACCCTTCCAGCTGACTAGGGCAGGGGCCTCCTAGAATGCTCCTAAGTGCCAACTTTTGGTGCATCATATTCCTCTCTCTGAACAAAACAAAGCTACTACTCTCCAGTTTTGCTCTCTCTCCTCTGGCCACATTGTTCTCTCCTATTGTCTCTCCTATGTTCCCCGTTTGTTATTTACAGACTGAGCCTTCAGTAAAATCAAGCAGGCAAACAGCTCCTTAATCCTCAGGTGAAATATATAACATTCCTAAGCTCTTATCTAACAGCATCCTAAACCAGAACATTCCTCAGTTTTGGGCAACAGCTGTAAAACAAGGAGACCAAATAAATAACATTCCTCAGCTCACTAATGATGGCCAGAGACAAGGCACAGGTGTAAGTAAATATGCAATCCCATGAGCAGACAGACCTTGCACATCCCAAGCTCTGCAGATGCTCCTCACAACTTCATTGAAATCATAGGAATTGCTTCTCTGCTCAGCAGAGCATAAAAGCCCACAGAATTGCTTCATGCAAGGGTGACACTTATGCTGAAAGGACAGCAGGATTTCCCCAACATAAGGTTTCCATAGGAATATTTTCCTTAGAGAACTACACCAAAGCCTCTGCAAGGGAGGAAAGGACCAGGAAGCATTCCTTCTCCTGTTCTCAGCACAGGGCACAAATTTCACCTTGCAAAAAATAAAGAGCAAAGAACAATGTTTTCATTTTTCTGAAGCTACTGAGATCAAAAGAACACTAAAATTAAGATCAGTGCTTTTCTGGAATCAGACAGAAACTCTGTACTATCCACATTTCAGATTCCATATGTGCCCTGTACTCTGGGAGCATCAGCACTGCCTGAAGGCAGCATTCACATCAAGTGCCTGTTGGCTCACATATACCCAAGTGCTGTGGTTTCACCCCCAATACACACAGCAAGGCTTCTGATGACCCATGAATAACAGTCCAGCACTGAAAACGAAGCTCAGTGTCTGGCATGGTGCTTGAGCCATTTCACAGACTCATTAATTAAATTTCACAGCCCTCAGCTGGCCCCATCTTACACATGAGGAAACAAGAATGGCAAATACACAAAGGTGCTTGCTAGGGTCTCCCCTCCATAGGTAAAAGGGAATTTCTGATCTCTGCAGTGCTGCTCCTTCGAACATTCCTGCCAGCATAGAAGGAACAGTGATACTGCCAAGTAATTCAGTCAGTGCCCCCCAAATGACTGTAGATCATCCATTTCTTTCTGGTCTGCACTAAATCATCTCTGACTAACCTGTTATCTGTAACCTGTTACCTCTGGTAATCCCAGCTGTGACTGACCTGAAATAAAACCCGGCAATGGAAGAAGGCTCAGGGGAGCTGGGGAGGGTGCCACCGAAGAAACTCAGGGAATAATGCAGGGTGTGACTGACCACAGCTTTTGCAAATAAACCGACTTTATCTCAAGACAAAGGTTGACCTCAGGGCGTTTTTGATAAATAGCTGTGTCAGTGGAGGGCATCATGTAGCAGTGTAGCTTCCTGAGTTCAATAAAAGTGAACACACCCCTGAGTTAGCCAGACCTGCATGGGAGGAGTGAACACATGGCTCTGCCTAATCCTGAGTATAAAAACTAAATGGTTGGACAAAAGAATTTTGAAGAAAACTGCTGGCTAGACAGACTTCAACCCACATCCCCCTTCCCAGTCACTGAGGATGCCCAGTGTGGTGACACAGAGCGTGTTGTACAGACCAGGAATGCAGAACACGCTGGTATCCTCAAGAACTGGGACTGCAGTCACTACATTTTGCTAAGAGTAACTTAGACCTGTATCAAATTACAGTATATTTGTATCACTCTGCTAAATCAGACTCCTCCTGTAACATGGAGTATCTTCTAATCAGTACACTGGATGTCAAACATTATCCCCTCCATCTGTGGACTATGGAAAAGAGCCCTGTCACAGTACTGGGCTGCCTGGTCTCAGTTTGCACAATCACAGAAGATGTGGAAGGATGCTGGTGCAAATTCTGTCCTCGGTGGCACAGCAAAGGAGAGAGCTGGGAGCCCTGCACATCAGGTATACTGAGCATGCAGGAGTATTGGCCAATGCATTCAGCCCTGCTGCTTCCTATTTTTGTTTCCTCAAGGAGTGCCTGAGTGCAATTGCCAAAGGAAGAAGAGCTCATCTTTCAGAGTCAGAAGGGGGAAGATGATTGGGTGGGTGGGAACATAAGATGGGAGTTTTCCTGTAACATGCTCCCCTTCCATCCCTCAAGATACATTTTACATCTTCTTTAAAAAGAGCTGCTGCTCTGCAGGGCATTAGAGGATCTGCAGAGGTGCTGCTCACGCAGCTGCTCCAGGACAGGACCACTGCCTGCAACCAACCACCTGGCTGCTGGGCTCACTCACTGGCCTGCCTTGTGCCAAGCTCACCTGTCCCCACCAGCAGCCCCTGTATCACAGCTGTGACTCTAGAAAACACTTAATGCCAGCAGGGAACACACAATTTAAAAAGAGCTTTGTCCTGTATATATAATTCTTTACTATATACCAGCATGTGGTTTGTCCTATGGAGTCATTCACTGAGGAATGAATTCTACCAGGTACAACCTTTTCCCTTGTAATATGCCACTCATTTAAGCAAGTGACCTCATTGCTGGCATAGCAGAGCTGGGCTTGGAGCTTCACACAGACATTAACTGAAGTTAGCCAGTACAATGCCTGGCCACGGACAAACAGGAGAGAGAGAAGTGGTTTGTGTCACTCTTGCCAAAGCACTTCCTAGATAGAATACTGAGAAAACACTGCCAGTCAAGGGGATTCCCACTTTCAGCATGAGCTTCTTCAGTTTAAAACCTGGCTCAGTCTCCCAGGCTTTACACAAGCTTCAGGAATGGCCTCTTTGCATACAAGTAATTTAATCTAGAGGAAGGGTGCAACTCACCTGGTTAACAAGCTGCTGAACTTCTGGAGTAGCTGGCTTGGTGTCAGATAAGCCCCCAGGCATCATGGTGGCAGGTGACTTCGCTGCAATGATGAATGGCTCTTAAGAGGGAAGTTCAGTGCAGTCTGAGCAGAGTCCCCAGGCATCTCACATATATACACACATCGTGGAATCATGTGACCTGCAACACATGGAGCCTACCATTAATGAAGTGGAGAAGGAGACAAATGGGGGAAAGAGAGGGAAAAGCAATGTAAAGCACTGGCAATATTATTAATAAATGTAAAAAGCACTTAAAGAAGTGTTTATGGTCTGCACATCAAAAAAAAAAAGCAAACATCAACCTCCAGTCACCCATATCTTAAAGAGAGTTGGTTTGGTCTGCAGCTGGAACCTCTTACCTCTCCACCCACGTGCAGATGACTAGGCTGAACTCTTGGGAAACGGATCAAAGATACACCCAGTGTTTCCCAACCTGATCAGACCTTTCCTGATCAGAGGAAAGGATGCAGCACTTCCCTTAGCATAGGTGCCATTCAACTTGAAATTTTATTTTCTCAATATCCTTCTAACTGGGGAAATGGGAGTAGATGGCATCTTACATTCAGTAACTTGACTTTTCCTCTGCCTGACCACAAAGGTGCCAAGGTAAACACCAGCACCAGAAGTAGAAAATAATTCAATCCCAGATTCAGCTACATATTGCAAATAAGGCATGTCTGCTTCTATCCCATAAAACTGAGAGATGCATTCAGGCAATCATGCATTCAAGCAATTGTAATAGCAACTGAATGTGCAATAAAATTTACTTTTTAACTCTAGTGTCAATTTCTTGGAAGACAAAGTACAATCAAAAAACCACAAATGCTGTCCCAATTTCAACGTACGCTGCTGAAACACACAACATGAGAACCAACAGTCTGAAGTATTCATTCTGCAGTTACAGTCACATGGCACCGTCACACTGATGAATGCAAATGTACAAAGCTCAAAACCTACTGGGGGAAGGCTAACTGCTAGCAGGTAAGGGAGAACTAACACTTAAAGACTACAGAAAAAATTACTCCCCATCAATCCCCCTCACCAGCAAATAAGAGGAATGTTGTCCCAGAGCGAGGACCAGAGAAGCAGCAACAGACCAGACACTGTTTAGTCTGTAGGGGCAGGTACATGGGAGCAGGTGAAAAGAGAGTATGTGCTGCACACAGATAATGGCCATTTCTGCTGGGATCAGCATCAGGGAATTTGCTAGGAACAGGTGGGTTTATGGCCCCACCAACAAAGTTATCTGTGTCTTACCCATACTACTCACCCTCCTCCTCACAGAAAACAAGTGATACAAGACACTGTAAAAAAGTACTTCAGATCTGACTTCAAGGCCTGGTTTGGGCATAAAGCCCCTGAGATGGAGAAACAGGGGCTGTAGGAGCCCTATGCTCAACAGTATTGATGAGTATTTCAGCATGTTGCTGAAAAAGATATTGCAGAATTTTCCAAACTTGACCAGCAGTGCTATGGAAGCGGACAGAAAGCTTTTGAGGAAAATGGTTGTCCTGAGACAACATTTTTGTGAACAGAGAGAAAAATCCTTCCGGTTTTCAAGAATAAAAGGAGTGGCAGCTGTCGAAACTGGAATTATGCTCCTTTCATCAACTTCTCCTCTCCAGATGAGGAGTTCCTCAGAGCCCTATTCATGGAGCTGATGACAACTCAAACCTTCTTTTGTCTAAGACTCTGCTGATTCACTCAGATACTGACCATGTTTCACCTCTTGTGCCTTATTCACACAGCAGGACAGATAAGGAACTGAAGAGCCAGCTCACCTTACTGAGGCCAGAAATCAGAGAACGTGTCCAACTGCACGGCACCAGTGCTAGAGTAGGACATTTTATAAACCTGTCCACTCAGCATGATACAAATCCTCCTAACTTCCTTGGTAAGGGATGTTAAGATCCCTAGGGCAGCAGTACACTCCTGGAGAACTCTTGATTCTGTCTAGCAATGAATACACTGAGCACAAAGTATAGGAGGGTTCTTTTATAATCTTGGAAAGACTCTAGGGATGAAACTAAATATATTAATATTGTGTGAAAATCATTCACTGGACTCCATATTTTGGAGTTTGCTGGTTTTTGACTTTAAAGCATAACAACTTTTCTTTTCCCTTGGAATGCATAGTTGTGCAGAATGGAAAAAAATCAAGACTGATTGTCAGCACGTTGATGATGAAGACTACAGAGGCAAATCAGACTGTTTCCTTTCCACAGCAGTGCTAATGGCTGTCCCAAAATCCAGTGATATTTCTAAGACTGGGATGCAGTACTCACCCTGCCCAAATATTTCATGAAACCACTGTGAAGTGCTGATGTTTCACAGACCTGTGATCACAAATGATTGGAGGCAATTCATCAACCTTATCTTGGGCAACCTCCACCTCCACCTGCCCCTCTCTACACCAAGTTTTGGATATAATGAACCAGGATTTGGAACACTGCCATGAAAAGAGGAGCCGCTCCCAGGCCATCTCTTGCACAAGAAGGTGAGTGTGCCCCTTGTAGTGTTTGAGACGTGGCTGGTATCATGTACCAGGCCAGCCTGCACTCTGCATCAGCACAGCTGGCAGCTTCCCCTCACGTCACTGTGCTGCTGTTATCTTGGAGAACCTCTGCTGGTACAGCACCACTGGCATTCTATACAGCTTTGCAGCTGAGTAATATCTTGCACCATGTACTATTCTGACATAGAAGAAACAGATCTTTACCGTTTGCAGGCCACTACTCCCTGGCCCTGTTTAAGCAATTTATTGTTGATAAAAACACCAGTACAAACCAAAGCAAACAAAATAAAATATAAAAAACCTCGACCAAAATCCAAATCCCAGGGTTATGTATTTACAAGTCATTTTTAAACCAGGAATGAAGTCAGCTCTGTAGAAATGATTGTGAAAGCCAAGCCAGTAAGGTCAGTTTTCTGATTTCACAGTGACAAGACACGTAATTGTGACTGGATATGACACATGGGCTGAATGTCTTTAAGAGCTTCTAGAGGAAAGCAGCCCTCCATGTACCAGCTGAAGATACGTTTTCGTCATCACAGGAACAACAGCCTTGATTTTCAACATGCTGGTCTGCAAAAAAGGTTTCCCCTCCTGCTACCCATCCTGCTTTTGAAAGATTTCTGACATCATACATGAACAAGGATCAACAGAAACCTGACCTTCAGCAGCACAAAGTTCTCATAGCCCAGCCTATGCTGAGCCTCTTCCTCTCAGTCTGCTTCAAGACAACTGAAATCTACCGTTAAAAATACTCTATAAAGAAATTACCTGTTTCATCAGTCTTTCACGCCTACAGCCTGCAGAAGACAATAGCACTGAATGGTAGAAAAAGAACACCTCTGTTTCACAGAAGGAAAGGTGCACAAGCTTGAGAGGACTTGCCAAGCAAGCAGGATCTGCCCACCTCTATTCACCACTTGAAAGCAATGGGAAAACCCGAGTAGAGGAGGCAAGACACCCACAGGACTCTGGACACAGCCATCAGCTGTGCTCAAATGCCTTTACTTGCAGAAATAGAGGTTAAAACCAGTGAAAGGACGAAATCCTGCTGTTTGTAGGGTCCACTATTTGACCGCCATATGACAGCAAACAGCTGAGTAACTTTGTAACCACCTCAATGGTAACATTGAAGCAAGGTTCAATCCCTGACTAAACACAATCCTGTAATCCTCAAGCATCCCTAGACACAGAATTTACCTGCCTGTACAGCTCACGCTGATGCCATTTGCCCACATGCCAAAACATCCCACTCCACGTGCAGCTCTGAGGTACCCAGGGAACATCCGCGCTCTCCTGCCCCGTGCCCGAAGCGTGGCAAGCAATCCCCTGTACTCACCTTCATATTCCAAGGAGTTCAACAGCAACATCAACCAGCCTCTGAGCCACCTGACTGGCCGTGGACTACTGTAAGAGACAGTCCTCAGTGCTCAGAGCAAACTGAATACAGCAATTCAACATCTTAGAGCAACCCTCTGTATGCAAGCTGCAAACACCCCAAGAAGGGATGTCGGGGATTTAGAAGTCTTCTCATGGCATCAGTTTTTCATACTCAGGTTTGTATAGGACTACTTGCTTGGCCTTGTATTCAAACTGAAAATAACTCCATGTTGGGCTGATTTTTTGGGGTTGTGAGTTTTGGGGTTTTTAACATAGTTTCCTCGTAACAAATCCAAAAAAAACCAAAAAAACCACCCAAAAAACCTGTGTATCACATCCATTTCACAGGTCATTTATCACAGGATCTGCTTAAGTGAAGAAACTTTCCACAATAGCTGAGCAAACATCTGGATGGATAAAGGAAGACAATGATTAATCCTCTTTACAATCTCTAGTTTATACAGAAATAAAGAATTGTATTTCAAGACTATTGATCCAACTCTATACACACTCATAGAAGTTTCTATTGTACCACTGGCTTAAAAGGAGAATTTGTCCTTGCAGTTGATCCAAGCCCTGGAGAGAACAAATACTTGAGACACCTATAGTAGAGGTCAATATTAAAGTACCAACTTTGAAATCAAAATTTACTGTTCTCAACATCTCATTAATTGACCATCACCTCCTGCTGAAATCACTGAAAAGTGTCATCACTGAAAAGTGTCATCACTGAAAAGTGCCGGTTCAGCCCAGAGTTATGAGCAGTATTTGATTTACACCTTGATGATAAACAATTATAAGAATTTAACAACTGAAGAACAAACATATTTTCTGCTTTCAGAGTCGCAGAAAAACAATGAGAAATCTTCAAGAATAAGTGCTCCAACTCAAAGTTCTGCATAAAGCAGTGGCAGTACCTTGAGAAAAAAAAAGGAAAAAAAAGAAGTCTAAACATTAGGATTTACATCCTCAAAGATTTAAATTTCTACATCATTCTCAAAAAAAGGTGAGATGAAATGACCCTGGTGCCTAAAAGTAAAAGGCTTCCAAGCAGTTTGAGTCTCTACTGCACAAACAACTATAAAACAGATGCTGCTGCACAGATCTTTGCCAGCTCTCAGTAACACAGGTACATTCCTTCATTTATTTCCCACTCCCTATATATGCAAAGCTTTAGGGATATGAGAGTATATCCAGTAATTTCATTGCTATTGCTGAATTCCAAAGTGTTTGCAAGGCAGGGCCTGTGTTTTTAGGACTTTAAGTTCAGTGGTTCTTAAGATCAGATCAGCTGGCAACCACACAGACCTTGTCACTTGATTGTGAGCCTATCTGAGATAAATACAAACAGAAAGTAAAAAGTAAAATATACAGGTGTAATTGCAGCAATTTAGCTTTCCTCCTACCCATCTGCCTGTAAATGCTGTGCTACTGCAGGGGTGCTGCATTAAAGCTTTCTAAACAAAACACCAAGATGAACAGGATCAGGTATGCACAGCTGCTTCCTCAGCACAAACACAATTCACCTTTAGAACTAATCTTAAAGATTCAGAAGGAGGAACAAAAAAGAGTCCCTGGACAGTCTCATTCCCAAATGAGACACATCTTCAGCACCAACCCAAAGTGGTTTTAATTGGCACCACTTTCCCTTTATAAAGGAAAACTCCAGAACACAGACGAAAGCAAGCAACAGATTCCGCCTGTCAGCATTGCAGGTGTCTTGGGTTATGTAACCAAAAAATGTCGATTCCATCTGTTGAAACTGTTTGGGGAGGTGTTTTCCTTATCTCTTGTACCTCCAGGGGGAAGGGGGCGTGTGCCTTCTGGTAATGGGCCAGCTGTTAAAACCGGGTGGGGGATTGTTCCTTATGTCTTTCCACCTTCCAGAGGGTATCTTCCGTTAATGGGCCATTCAGGCTCACCAATGACATGACACATTACATCATCCCACTGTGAGATGCTCCACCCAGTGGGGGGAACCAAACCATTCCTACCCAGATAAAAACTGAGACTTAGGGACACCAGATTTGGGTTTTCCACTGGATTCCTGAAGGAAGACTGGGCCCATCTCACCATTACTGGACCTTTTTCTACAGGACCATCTCTACTTCAACAGAACTATATCTGCCACTCCAGGAGGGCTTACTTTGGACTGCTTCCAACACCTTGACCAACAGGGTGTCAGGTTGTATTTCTGACTCTGTCAGGGTTTCTAGGATTTTTGTTTGTTTGTTTGTTTTGTTTGCTTATTTTTTGTACCACTACATTTGTATTCTTAATATTTTTACTAAAGAACTGTTATTCCTATTCCCAAATCTTTGCCTGAAAAGCCTATAATTGCAAAATTGTAATAATTTGGAAGAGGTGGGGTTTACATTCTCTATTCCAAGGTAAACCCTAGCTTTCCCTGGCAGATACCTGTCTTCCCAAACCAAGACAAGGAGCAATGGCAAACCTTTGCCCACACATAACTCTGAGCCACTGCTGCTCAGTGTTGAGCAGTTCGGAACAAGGTTGGTAACTTCTTACTTTCTGTGATGCTGAACCTGCTACATTTGCTGATCAGTCTGCAATTTTTATTTCCTTTCAGACTTCAGTAGATTATTTCGACAAAAAGACCATGGTCACTGATATTTTAGCAGGCACCAGCTCAGGGAGAGCCTTGTCCTCCCTGCTCAGGATGGGTTTTACTGTTTCTTCCCCTCTAGGATCACCGAAGCTGTAGAAGTTCAAGAAAGATGCCAGTTTTGCATTCTGTTTGAAAATTGGTTTAATACTATAAAATTCATTTGTTCACATATTTTGTACAAAAGATGAGTTGTTTTCTCTTAATTACAGGAAAATCATTTCAAGCTTGAGAATTCAGCTAAGTAGGTCCAAAACAAAACAAGACTGAGTTATACTGGTTCTGGAAGGTCCCAATTCAGCTCACCCAAGGTCTCTTTCCAGTTTGGCTCTCACAGTTATGGACCACCTTGATGGAAAGTACCCCACATCATCATTGACTCTTCGGAGGCTTGTAGTGAATTCGGCACCGCTCGTTAAATACCTGAGACACCAAAACAGAAGAGCAAAAGTGAATCAGCCCCATCCAGGAAATGAGCAGAACTTCACAGACAGTTCAGGCAACTACCTCTTCATGTAGCACCCATCTCAAGCTGCCCAGCTCTGAGGTATCAATAAATGGCACTTGCCAAAACATCCATCTTCATTCATCTTCTCTCCTGCCTTTAGTAAATCCAAAGTTTGCAGCCGGATGTTGGGGGACTGCACAGTACTCAGTGTTCTCCCTCAGATAATGCAGACTCTTAATCGTGCCAGGCCGTTATCATCAAAAATGCTGATGCCTTTTTGTTTTTAAAAGGGAAGGAAATAATCATTGGAAGGTTCCTAATAGTTGTTTTCTTTTAGGTTCACTCTGGCATTCAAATTTGGCGCTGTATTTCTGTCTTTCCTGAGCAGGCACATTTTACATTGGCATGACAGCCAAGAAGAGGGGCAAGGGCTCCTGGAAGCCACGTGCACACTTCCAGTGATCTGCCTGCCTGTGCCAATGCTGCCAGCATTCCCTGCAAAGGGCACAGCACTCCTGCCTCACTCACCTCTGACACCTTCTCTGGGTAAAATTTAGTCTCCAGAACTGGATACTGAGGATCGTGTATATTTAGCTTGAGCTGCTGCTGGCCTGCCCTAAGGAGGGCAAAGAAACGTGACTATTTAAAGTAAGGCTGTCTGAATCCAAAGCAAAGCACACAGGCTCCCACCAAGGTTGCAGGTGCTCTTCACAAGCCACTTAATTATTTATCAGTTTTTATCCAAACTTGTCCAGCACCACCTGGCACGAAGCTGAGCCTCTAGCAGCCGTTGGATGTCTCATCAGCATTCCCACAAAAGCATATTTTGCCAAGCTGTCCAGGGATTTGGCAGACCCAAGTGCCTGTAATCATCATAATATGAAGTTTCATGAACTCTCCCATTGGCTTTATGTGCAAAGTGAGTGATCTTGTAATTTTGGGCAAGTTATCCAACACTATATAAATACACTGTTTCAAGCTCTATCTTCCTAGAATCTTCTACAGCTGATCTTATTCACAGTTCAGAACCTATGGCAACTTCAGCAAAAGTGAAGCCTGGAGCACACATTAGTTACAGCATTGCTTCTCAACAATTTTGGAGTGATTTTCGATTACTTATCAAATTTAATTTCTTTTAAGAAATAGACATGTATTACAAATTGCTTCATACTGCAGAAAACAAAAGCTGTGATATAGTTTCTTTCACACATAGAGGTGTTATGTTACCACATGGAATAGACACCTCTGGAAGAGTTCAGACAAAGTGAAGGCTTGAGATAAGTGATAGGAGGAAACTATAGAAATTAAGAGCAACAGCAGGTCCAATTCAGAAACATTTACTATTAAATAAATTACACCATTTTTTGTCCATTGTCTCTTAATGACATTTTAATGGCATATATGCCTAAAAGGGTGCTGGAAATACTCCTAAAGCACTGCAAAGGTCTCTAGCATCAAACACACACCAGCTTGCTTGCTATCATGCTCACTTTCAAAGTATCTTCACCAGTAACTCCACAACCTGTGGCAGGAAGATCAACACTGCAGTCTTACTAATACTGCCTTCTACTTTAAGGATCAGTGGCTCACAGATGTCAGTGTGTTACTCAGGCCACTTAACTCCATTGGCCTAACTGTGAAATGCTATTCTCATTTTTCAAGAAAAGCAATTACTGACAAACCTTAAAATTCATGTTACTATGCAAAAGTTTGATTTTGCTGGCTTTTACATATTTGTATAAACCACTCCAACAATAAACTCCAGTGTGGAAGTGCTGGACAGAGACTAATGCAAGTGTCTTATTTGAAAGACAATTCCTTGTTTGGCATCATCCAAATTTCACTGCATGCACTTCTCTAAAATAGCATCCTTCTGTATGCCACTATTGCTACAGTCAACCAGTGTTTAAAAAACTGTTTCCTATAATCAGATTTTTCCAATTAGTTTTCAGTTGTTTAGGATTAATGGAAATACACAACTGTACTTCCCAGCCAGAAGTCTACAAGAGTGAAACAGCAGCCTGCACACAAATAATCACTTCCATGTAATAAATTTTATTTGGTCTGCAACCATGACTGGTTCTAATTCCATCAGTGACATTTTTATGGGCAGCTAAAGGAGGCATTTGTGTGTATATTCAGAGCACAGTACAGCAAAGCTGAAGATCAAACCCAGAAATATTTATCTCTTGAAGTCCCACTCTGAACATTGGCTGAGAAATACACTAGCAGGCTAAAGTAGCTCTGCACCATGCATACCTCACTGTTTATAAACTCTCCATCTTCAGGAAACATCAGACAGTTCTGTCACCAGTAAAAGCTTAATGCAGCTACAAGAAGTCTCTGGGATCATGATTAAATTTGGTGCTTCAGAATGAAGACTAGGGTGGGGGCTGTGCCCATATAGCAGAGTTGCCATGAAATATTTGCCCCTGGGGACCTGCAGCAAGTTCTTGTTAAGGCTGGTGCATTGTTTAGTCAGATCTGAGCAGGTTTAAAATTAAACTGAAGTGCATGCTTAGCTTTTTGGGACAGTACAGTACTGATGGCAAAGCATATGCAGAAAAATGTGTAAATGCTCATTTCATCAGCCTGCCCTGAGCTTACTGACAAACACCCAAGACTTACAGCTGTATTGGTTTTACACTGGTGCAATCTAGGGGACTAAAATCATGAAGATTAAAAACAAAGGTGCAGTTAGTACTAGCTATTTGCAAAAATCCTTTTTGCATTTAGAGAAGGAAAGAGGTTCTCTCTGCAGTACTGAAAGCTCTGAAAAGCTACACCAAACCAGAAAAGGATCCCAGATGTGAAATGCTGCAGTAACACAATACAGCCACCTCAGAATTTAAGCTCAGTGTTAAAATCACCAGACAGACTTTGGGGCCATCAATCCAGAGGGTGATCTGCACCCTCTGCTGACACAGGAGAGCAACGGCAAGGCTGCCCTTTGCACCAGGGAGTGTCTCTTCAGGCATGAAGAAACTCCATCAGGAAAAAGTTCAGCTTCTATAGCCTCACCCTCCTGTGAGCGCTGTAGTTGTGTTCAGCACCAGATACAGGCAAATGGGAAAGACCCATCTCTCTGACACTGTTAGAGGCTCTGCAAAGCTTTTCAGAGAAGTCACCACAGAAAAGCCTACAAAATGTTTAGCTACTGGCAAGGGGGAGAAAGAGACACAGGGAAAACCCACAGTTCTTTCTCTCCACTAAATCAGATGCTTTTCTTCCCTTGGCAGTGCAACTGAAAAGCTTTGATCTCTGCATCCAGAACTGGGAAAATGACTGACTGGAAGCATTTCCCCCAACACTGCCCTCACCTATTTCTAGTTAACCTGCTTCATAAGGCTCCAGTCCCACACCTCCAGTGCAAGACTGTCTGCTGGGACACAACATCATCACTGTTAAATGACTGAGTACCTTCCAGCTTCTGTCGTTTACCACTTCTTCAACATTGAGCTCCGACTGCATCAATTTCAACTGCAGAAAATAACAGATAAAAAGGTTATTGTCAAACAGGTCTCCCTGCAGCCTTCAGTATTTACTACCAGTACAGCTTTCCAGTTCTCAACCCCAGCACCAGGTGCACACCTCGTCTGATGGTGCAAACCAAAGGGCACGATGTGTAATCACCCTGGGGGCCTGGCCCTTCCAGTCAGCCGGTGCTCAGGGCACACACAGGTCTGCAAGGGCACAGTCAAGGCAGACTCACAAAGCAAGCCTGGCAGTAGATCCTGATTACTCATGCTCTATTCCTAAATAATGCCCATCAAGATTTGCTGGCAATTAACTGATTAACATCGATGGCTTCACAGGCACAAAAAACTGCACCTAATTCCAGCACTCAGCACAGGGATTGCCAGGGCTGGGGTTAGCTCTGCAGCCTTGAGTTGCCACTCTTGCATTATTAGAGTCATATATGAAGCTGGCAACAAAGCTAGGAATCCAGCTAGGATTCTGGATTTAAACTTATGAACAGACCCTCCCTGCTTCATTTGCCATCTACTCAGTGCACTGACCAAAAAGGGTCTGCACTCTGATCACGCATTGTTTGTGCTGTCTGAACTGCTGTCAGTTAATATTTTATGTCATCACTGCAGGACAAATCACCTCCACACAGATGCAAAAGCTCTTGCAGGAACTAACACCAATACACAGTTCTTGAGCACTCACTTGACCCATGATAAGGGTAAGAATCTTTGTTTCACACCTATCAGAAACCCCGAGGGGCAGGAGTGACAGTTGTGTCCGGGTAATTTGGTCCTGAAGCAATAGTAGGAGATTTAAGAACCATCTGCCATTTTTTGCCCAAATTTAGGATGTATTCCTACTGGAGTCTTTAACACAACCAAGAACCATTTTCAATACATGGTCCTAGTTAGAGACCTGGTGAACAGGTGCAAGCCAAGACAGCAATCCCACTAAAACCCCTCCAAGTAAGATATCCAGGGACACAGAGTTGCTACAGTTGTTGGATGCACTTTCCCCAACGCAACAGGACTTCAATCTCTTTGAAATAACAATCCAGCATCTAGAGTGACTGGACGACCAGGATAAGTCTCTATAAAATAAACACTCAGAGAATCTTTAGCAGTTCAAAGAAACTACTACTCCAAGTTTTCTCATTCAGTGACCCTGAAATAATAATTTTGCATGAAGTCCTCCAAGTGGTAAAACGAGCAGAATGAGAGAAATGCGTGCAACAAGGGAAAAGAAATTAGTATTGCAAGCAAGTGAATAGATATTTGAAAACACCACTCTTTAAACTAGGATGTGTTCTGTCAAGATAGCTCTTCTGACTTGTAGAAAAAACACAGCTCTCTGTTTTGGAGAGCCAAAAAAAAAGAAAAAAAGTAGGGGGATCACACCTCATAAGGTCCAAATACAAATCTCATAAAAACCTTCTGAGTTGTTTCTAGATCATGGATTTTAACACTTGAAGCCACCTCCAATCATTAAACACTACCATTATGATCCTCCCAGTGTTTTCAGTGAGAGATTTCCGGCTCAGTAACTAAATAATTTAAAGAATTGCCTCTGCTAACAAAATTTGTAGAAAATACTAAGCTACCACTCTAGTTTTCTAAACTAATATCCATTCTTGTTAGCAGTTCAATAAGTGAGGCTGTAAGAATAAAACTGCTCATCTGCCACACAGTTCCCTCCGTATCCTCCTCCTTACAAAAGAGGTCCTGGAAGTGGGGTGAGAACTTCCTTTCTCCACCTTTAATACTCAATCCCCTTTGGTCACCTCTGGCAAAGTACACTTTCCACCCACAGGGCAGAAGGTTGAGAGGGCATTTGCACATTAGAATTCCATATGCAAACCCAGAAGTCTCTCTCACACCATCACAAGGCACTCCAAATATTAATCCAAGAAATACCAAACAACAAAAAGGTTGTGTAAGTGGAATTCGAGGTTGCCTGGGAGCATCTTGCAGAGAAGAGGAAAAGTTAAGCTGTGTCTCAGTGGTGTCAGTCAGTGAAGGTTAGAATCCACCTTCATGGGAAAGAATGTGCATTTTTCTACAGCATTTGTGTGAAAGAATCTCAGGAAATGTTCCACTTGCAGGATAAAAGCAGCTCTCTGCCTTGAGCCCTTGGGAAAATAATTCTCACAAGACCCAACAGGAGCCAACAAGAACCTTGGAAAAGACTGCTTGACTCAGGATCCACTTCAGGTTCTGTCCATCACACTGGTCCTTTTGTTTGGGAAAGATACCTACTTCTTCCTCTAAAAGAGATCTCTAGAAGGCTCCACCACTCACCTTTGTCTGCTCTTTCCTGAGTTGCTTTAGTAATGCTGTATCTTCATCAGCCTTTTCCCTCTCTTCTTTGAGAGTCTTCACTACAGCAGAAGTCTGAGAGATGCAGTTTTTGATGATTCTTTCTCTGCTGGTGTGAGCATCCATCAACTAAGTGGGGAAGGAAAGAAGTCACAGTGACTCATCAGAGAATAAAAACCTCCTAGTTATAAGTTTAAAGAGACACTTTCCGAAGACATGGTATTGCTGTGCCTACAGAAATCCCTTTGAACTCATAATTCACATATGGGAAACAACACTGCTTTGAGCAGCAGCTACTCTCAACTCAGACTGCCCTGTTGTCCTTACTCTCACCAAGTTGATCAAAAGTCAAGGGTAAACATGAGAAGGAGTCTTGCAGAGCAGCAGGAAAAGCAAGCACTCTTTTTAAAGATCCTCGAAGGATCAGTATTGCAGTACAAAGAACTCCTCTGCATGGTTTTAAACTGAAGCACTGTGTGGAGATGTTGAGCAGGACAGTTAGGAATACAAAAAGCGGGATCTACCAAGATCCTGCTACCAAGGCAGAGTTTTCCTCAGACACTGAGGATGCTTTACTGGCACTGCAGATGACAAAGCAGCAGGAAGGGAGCTGAAATTGGAAGGCATGCACACTCACAGACTCGTACAGCTCTTTACATGTCAGGCCAGGATCAACCTTCCCCACAAAGGAAGCTGTTGGAATCGTAGTGTTTAATTCATGAACAATTCTGTCATCGATTGTCCTCATCACCCTGAGCAGCTCCTGTATTAAAAGAGAGAGAGAGTGAGATACTTGGTTAGATCTCTCAGAAAAGCCTACTACAAAAAATTTTGCATAGTTAAGCGTTTTAATAGAAACTAAACAGGATTCCTTACAAAGAGATAAAATGCACACCAAAGAAACAATCCCAAGTGCAGGAGTACGTGCTGCAAACCACGGAGTTTCCTTGGCAGCAAAGATCAGAGCAGGGGTGAGTAAGTGATGCCCCCTGAAGTCCCCGGGCCCTGCAGGCAGCATGGAGAGGCTGAAGAGCCTCTGCTCAAGTCCCCGCCCCGCTTCCACACAGGAAACTGGGCACAACCTGTACCAAAACGGCAAACTTTGAATAAACCCCCCACCATTCTGGGGGAACTGGGGGAGGTTTAGGTTGGATCTCAGGAAAAAGTTTTTCACACAGAGAGAGGCTGGGCACTGGAACGGGCTCCCCAGGGAAGCGGTGACAGCACCGAACCCGGCAGAGTTAAGGATGTGTTTGGACAACACTCTCAGGCACACGGCGTGACCCTTGGGGTGCCCTGCGCAGGGCCAGGAGCGGACTCGGTGATTCCTGAGGGTCCCCAGCTACTCGGGATATTCTGGGGTTCCGTGTTGGAGAAACAGGCCGGTTCCCCCGGCCCCGCCGGCCGGGCCCTGCCCGCACGGCCGAAGCCCCGGGGGCAGCTCACGCTCCCTTAAACGCCGCGGAGGCGCCTCCGGAGCTCCCGCCGCCCGCGGGACTCCCGCGCCGCCAGCGCTCCGTCCCGGGAGAGGGAGCTGCGGGGACGGGGAGGTGCCGGGCCCCGCGGTTGCCGGAAGGATGAGGGAAGGGGATGGGAAGGCCGGACCCTGCTCCATTCCCGCCGCATCCCGCCGGCCGCGCGGAGCGAGCGGGGTGACCTCGCGCACGGGGCGCGCGCTCCCGCGGGGCCGTTCGCCGGGAGGCGGCGGGAGCGCGCGGGGCGCGGGCACGGGAGGAAGAGGAGGAGGCGGCGGCGGCTGCGGCGCCCAGCCCGGCCCGGCCCGGCCCAGCCCGGCCCGTCCGCCCCGCGCGGGTTACCTGGAACTCGGCGAAGTCCTCGCAGCTCGCGGCTCCGCTGGGCGCCGCCATCCTGGATCGGCCGAGGGAGCGGCGGCGCCCAATCCGGCGGGGAGCCGGGATGACGCGCGGGGCGGAGCGGGGCGGGACCCGCCGGAGCGCGGCCCCCGGCGCAGCGGCCCCCGGCCGGGCATCTCCGCCGACAGCGGCGTCGCGGCCCTTTCGCCTCCTCCAGCCGCTGGGAGAGCTCCGGCCGCCCCACCGGAGGCGGTGCCGGCCCCGGCGGCCCCGAGAGTCCCCCGGCGCGGCTCCCTCCAATCGCGGTCCCGGGGCGGGGCCCAGTCGTGACATTGAGCGGCGCCCAGCAGGCCCGGGGCAGCGCCATGTGGGGCCGAGCCGGTGAGTGAGGGGGACAGGGAGCGACCGGGGCCGGGCCGGGGCTGCCCCCGGTTCCCCTCCTCCCCGGGAGCCCGAGGGGCCGCGCCCGGAGCGCGGAGCGGGGCGGCCCCGGCCGGCGCCGCGGCGGGAGAGAGGCCGAGAGAGGCCGAGAGAGGCCGTGTCTGATGGATTGGGGTTCAAAACAGTGACAGGAGGGGGTCTGGTCTGTGCCTTGTTTCTCCAAGGAGCTTGAAAAGGATCCGGTTTCGTTGGGGGTGTCGCCTGTAAATGTAAAGTGCTGGTTTTTCAGGGCGGGAGTGTATTCTACCTCGAAAGTAAAGGGCATTAAGAGAGATACCTTCAGACAGTATAACGAAGGAAAAAAAGAAGTAATTTTTGTATTTTTAAAAGTGCCCTTTTTTGCCTTTCTGAGTTAGTTTGGTTGGGGTTTTTTTCCCAGAACTTTTTCATTCTATTAATTAATGCATTAGAAGTACCTTCTTTAACATATGTGTTCATATACAAAGTGCCCTGGCCTTTTCTAATGCACTACAAAGTAGTTACCTCTCAGTTGCTAAAGATTCTGCTTTTTTGACTTGACTCTGTCCATGCTTTTGGGATGTGACAAGATTGGTAGAATGCTGATGTGCAGTCCTTGAAGTAGCACCATCCAAAGTGTATCTGAAGTGTATATGTATACTTATGAAGTGCATATGTATAAATGAGTTCCTGGAAACTGTGATGTGTTTTAGAAATTGCTGGTAGGACGTTATCTTGTGTTCTTTTATTTTTTTCCTGAGTGAATTTAATTGCATTCACGTTTTTCTATGTAAGATTACTGAGCAAGCTCAAGGTACACCTTATCAACAAGCTTTAATTTCTTTGGTAGGCTATTACAACTAAATCTGGCACCTGTTGCCTTCATTTGTTCCTATTGGTTTTCTTTCTTTTTTTCTCTTGTGTTAAAAAAAAAAAACCCAAATGCTTCCATTGAAAAGCTGGTTCCCACTTTCTACTGCTCTGAGTTAAATTTGACCTCTTTGCTTCCTCTGCTTTCTGTTCCAGATAGGGCTGTTAAGCTGCTGGGAAGAAATATTCCCTCAGTTCTGAGGATGACTGGGGGAGTGGACCCGAAGATAAGCAGAAAGCTGTGCATTAAACCCCAGCAAGACCTTCAGTCAAAGAGTAAGAGTCTTTAATAAGGTCATGGAATGTTTTATGCCACGGAATACTTTTATATCTATGCTGCAGTCATCTGAACAGGAATTTGGCCTGATTTTGTGAGAGTTCTGGTCCCTGGACTGAAAAATGGAGCATTAAATTTGGTGAAGTCTTGTTTTCTAAAAACCAGGGGTCAATATTTCCACTTGTGACAGTCACACAGTGTTCACTTTGTAGCAGATCACCAGAGCCTTATCTAGAGCACACTCCTACACGGAGGCTCCGCAGCTCTGCTCTAAACTGCCTGTTCAGCCCAACTGTAAACTGTTCATGTTTAGGAATGTTCTGTGAGCTGAAACACTTTTGCAGTTTTTCGGAGTGCAGCCAGCTCCAGCTGTTCCAAAAACTGAGTGTGCCCTGAAGGGCAGAGTCTGAATTGTTCATGTTTAAGGGTGGAGCTGGTGAGGGAAAACTCAGGCTATGAAACATTTTTTCACTATATATGGGATAGTTCCTGTGCTCCCTGTATCACAGGTTCCTTATGGCCCACCCATGCAGGAGCAAAGGAGCACACAGATGTGAAGCATTTGGCTTGACTCGGTGTTAAAAACATGAATCAGCTGTACAGGGTAGGACTAAAAGTCTCCTTCCAAGCGTGATGTCTCCAGCAGGGGCCAGTAAAGGAAGTCCCTTATGTGTTTGTGAAGTGGGAGTGGTGACCTACAGCAAGAACCTAAGGAAGAGAATAGAAAGAGGGTTCCTCTATACCACTGCCCCAGAGGTGGCATCTTGCTGTTTAATAGTCCTCAATGGATTTTTTTTCCCAGTTTCTTGAAGCTGGATGTATTTTTAGCATCCATTCTCTAAAATTCCCTAAGGATTTCTTCTCTAAGAAGAAATTCCTCAGCTACAGTCCCATGTTTGATTTTTAACCCGATGTGCAGTTTTTTGTAATCTGATTTTTCTTTATTCAGTACCCCTTCCAAGACCTCATCATAACCCACACTCCCAATGTCTCTTACAATGCTCTGCTGGGCTGAAGAAAGCTTCAGTCACTGCTTTTCCAGGACAAAGGGTCTCAGTCTGTGACACTTTCTTACATGGTGACCATTCCATACCTGTGGCTGTCCTTGCCAGTGTTCTCTGTGTCTGTTCTATTTCAGCTCCCTCTAAGCTTTTCAGGAAGCTGAGTCAGTTTTACAGAGGCACAGTAGTGCTCCTGTGTTTGTCTGAGCTCCTGATCGTTGACAGTCAGACAGTTTTCCTTCCCGTTGCTGAACATGTTGCCAAAAGCACTGTGAAACCCCTCGGCTTTGCTCAGGCCTAGGTAATGATTAGTAAGTGAGGGCAGAGTCTGTCATTTGTGTGTGAAGTGGAATTGCTTCCTGTTCATGGACAAGGGAGTTCCCAGGCCAATTCATTGACTCTGGGTTCTGAAGCCCGTGGCATTTTGGGCTCGGCCCTCTTCTTTGCGCTTTTGAATAACCTGGCATTGTCAGCAAACTGTATCCACCCCAATTCCTAGATAATTCATTAATCCATGAGGAAGAACATGGCCATACAGGATATTGCCTGTTGTTTAAAAGAAAAAAGGAAAAAGCTGTCTATCTTTGCACTTTGTTTCTTATTTGTTTTCATTTTATGTATGAAAAGCTTCACCTGTTACATTATGAATATTTTGTATATGGAGTTTGAAGGATTGACCTGAAAATTATGTGTCCAATCTTTGCCTATGCTCATCTGTTTATTTATACCTTCAGATAAAATAAAATCTTACACTGCCCGAAAAAGTTAACATTCTGTTACGTTATGTTGGCTTTTATTGTAATTGTGCAGCGTGTTGGCTTTTCTATAGCTGCTCCATTTGATTTCTTTTTTTTAACCCTATTTAAATGAAATAGAAAAACAGCACCTAAAGAAGCTTAGATGATGGAACAGCTTCTGCATATTTAGACCTGCAGATACAAAGGTTTTGGGAAGGATTTGGCTTTCCTTACATGGCTTCAGTTTAGTCCATATTTACACGTTTCTTAATCTGTGATACACTTTTCATTCTCTGGCCACCTCTAGCAATCATATTTAGAGGTCTGCATTGCTCACCCTAACTGGTTCTGTTACAGCTCTGACCATCCAGCCTCTGACTGTTGTTTTTGGTGGTGTTTTGTTGTTTTGTCTCTGTTTGTGTGTTTTGCTGGGTTTTTTTTAGGTCACTCGGGGGTGCCTGGATACAAGCCTACAGAGTGGGAGAGAAGGTTTTTGTTGTGGGCAGGCCATTTCAAAAAGCCCGAGGATATCCCAGAGACTGTCTCGTAAGTGTCACTTTTGAAGCTGTAAAAGAGACTTTGTCTATACAGAAATAAGTTACTTGAATGCAACTCCAGGGTAACTTTTCTAAGAAGGAATGGGTTTGCACAGCTGAAAAATCTTACCCTGCTGAGTTTGGTGTATCATCCTTGTAGATGAAATGACCTGAGCAATTCTGGTGCGCTAAAAATTATCCCTCTTGATTTTTTTCTTTTTTTTCCAAAGGGTTGACCAGCAATTAAAAGTTGTTTCATTAGAAAACCATGTCACATCAGTTCATTTTTACTCTTCTCTCACAATTAGAAAGCTTTTTTCAAACAATAGTGTGAGCTTTTTCTAGTGTTTTTCATTATATGTTGGTCTCTTGCTGTGGGAAACTTTGATGTACAGCTATAAAATAACTGAAACTCATGTGAAGTATTTATTAATGAATACCTAAAGGGCATGGGTCAACTTCCTTTACTGTTGGAATTTAACTAACAAACAGTTTCAAGGCTCCCTAACTATCAAAATTAGTCAAAATTTCCCTGTTGCTGCTGAGTCCAAATGTCAAAGCTGTGTCCAGTGTGAAAAGCAGAAAATAAAATGAAATGTTCTAGTTTGCACACCAAAAATAAAGATCAAACTTATCAACAATAGCCAACTATTAGTTTAACAAACACTCCTAGTGGTAGTGTGGTTATCTTTTAAAACATGCTCATAATGCTTTTAAATACATGTATTTATTTAAATTAAGAAGAAACAGTAAATCTGGCACTACTTGAGTAGGAAAATGATGTAGCTGCCCTCTTAAACATTTTCTGTTTGTTTGGATGCACCTCATGGGAATTGAAAATCCACCCGTGTTTAAATGGAGCACAATGAATTCATTTTGTTAAAAGCGGAAACCTTCCATTTTGTATTGAATCATTTTTCTTAAAACTACATTTGAAATACATACAGGAGTAAATTATTAAAACCTACAATCACTTCATATATTTTTGCATAGGGAACACTTGTTAGGAGTGTCTTTAAGAAAAGAGAGTTAGCAGAGTGATTGATTTCAGTAGTTTATTGAAAGGACAAACCAACTTCTGATAAAAGCTGACCATGTTTGCAAGTGCATAGGGAATTCTTTTTATTTAGACAAATAATTCAGCCAAATCTGAGAAGACAATTGAGAACTATAAAAGCACAAAACTTGTTTTCCTGTTCTGAGATTAATTAATTAATCTGAGATTAATTGTAAGGGCTTGTGATATAACTCAGTAATCTTGTAAAATGTGGTGAAGCAACCTATTTATTAAACAAATGTTAAACTTAGCCACGGAACTGATTTAAAATGCAAGTTGTGTCCAGATATCTACCTCTTGCTCTTGTAAATTCTTAACACATCTAAGGTATTTCCAAAATTAACTAGCAAACTTTTTAAAGTCCTACTGCTGTGCATTTCAGCTTAATTGCAGCCTGCACTCAAGGCTTTCACTGCAGATTATTACCAGAAGCAAATAACCTGGATGCTAAAATTAACCATTAGTTTCATTGTAGATGGATGTGTTTGTTCCCTATGATCACAAATGTTGTACTCAAATCAATACTCTGACAAAAACAAGAACAAAACCTCTCAGCTCTCAGGTCTTGTGTGATTTACCACGCTGAACTACCATGGATCCTTAAGTACCTTTTTTTTTTTTCTTCCAAATGTATGGGTCAAAATGTAGTAACAGATTCAATATTCACTCATGTTTATGTACAGTAATAATTTCCCAGTTCCATTAAATCCATTCTCCATGTTAGTTTTGGGGGATAATAAACCTAGTTTGGTGCATTTATTCTTTTCATCACACAGTGTTACTCCTTTTCCGGTCTTCTGGAATTTTATCATGTGCCAAATATAATCAGTGAGAATATCAGCCTTCTTTGAGAATGGAGTTATCTGCCCTAAATTCTGCATGGAGAGCTAAATATCCAGGGTGTAGGTCTTTGGTTATTGTGGAAAGCACTTCTAAAAAGCATCAATGCTTCTCTGGCCCTTCTTGCATTGTTCTCTCTAACACAGAGAGAAACCTGCTGTAACCAAGATATCATTTGGGTAGAATGATCTTCAGAGTTGAACTCAAAATCAATGTTCTTTTGTTTTTACTCTTCACATGTACAGCTGGAAGGTGTTAATAACTGCTACTCTTCTGCTGGAAGACTTGCGGTTTTTAAAAGTTAACAGCAGCGTAGGCAACAGGTTTCCCAAAAGGGTGCTACAGCTACTGCTGTAGTTAGCTAAGCACCCTGGAATTAAAAGAAAAATAAAAATAATTTAAAGAGTTCCTCTGTCCAAAGCTGATGTTGGAAAGCCTACAGTCCTCCATGTCTCCTTAGTTTCTCAGGGAAGCAGATCACTCTACGACTATTTACTCCAGCCGGGGTGGGAACCACTGGTCTTTTACCAAGCCCTATTCAGAATGTCTCAGTGTTGCATTCAGCAGCCTGTGTGTCACTTATTGCACTTTCAAGTCCTGTAGCAGAGGAAGCACCTTGCTGGAAAATAAGACTGCATCATAAGTCAAACCAGTTTGAAGTTCAGGCAAGAAGAAATTGCAAAGCTTCCAATGCTTCCCTCTGCCCAAGAAACTCTCAACTGTTAAAACACTCTATTTTGGGTTTTACCAGACTTCTGCTATTATGAGAAAAATGCCTATTTTACTATGTTAAATACATTACAATTATAATATGGATGAGTTCTCCCTGACTCTGCAGATATTGGAACATGGTAGTGGGCACAGACGGAGCTGACAGAAAGAAAAGTATTGGATTAGGAAAACCATCCCTCCCTTTTTCCTATTCTTTCCATACTGAACATGCACACTTCTACACTGTAGCCTTCCTCCTTTGCATTGCAGTCAACAAAGGCAGTATTTTAACAATTGAGTAACCAAAGTTTAAAAAGTTGGGTTTGTTTCCAGCTTTGGGAGGAATGCCTCTGTCACCAAGTATCTCCCATAGTACTTAGGGATAGGCCTTTCCTGTTCTTTTTTTGTGTAAAAGAGCCTCTTCCTGTAAAACTACTTTGTGCCAAGAGCCAAGTGCTGTTAGCATTACACAAAACTACCAAGACAACCCACTAGGAGAAATTAAATAATTAGCCAAGTGAATTATTTGGGTTTCTGGAAATGAGTCTGTTTTTCTTTTCTTTCTTGAGGCTCGACACAGTGAGAGCAGCAAAGACCACCCTGCGTGTGAAGTTCAGCTACGTCATGATTGCCTTGACGATAGTGGGATGCATCATCACGGTGATCAGAGGGAAGCAGGTAAGCACAGAATTTGGGCTGATGAGGGCAAATAAATCTTCATTTATACTTCTTAGTTCCTCTATGGATTTTTAGTGCTGTCTTGGCTTTGAGGGTTTGGTTTTTTGTTTGTTTTGGGGCTTTTTGTCATTTTATCACTGGACAAAATTTTAACAAGTCCTCCTGGTTCCCCAGAAGTGACCCTCGTTGACTAATTCCCATCAGAAAAGGATGATGGCACCGTTAAGATGCTTCCTTCAAAAAAAGCCTAACAAAACCCCCTGAGCTTAAAGCATCTGCATGGCAGAAGAACCTTATTTGTTATGCTGCCTTTCTTCTGATGACAATGTTCAGGTCTGGCTTCTGTGGACTTCTGTGTTCTAGAGAAACCTTGAAAGTAGTGACAGTCTTAACCCCAGCACTGTGAGCTACTGAGTGTCACCTCACATTTCTGTCAGGATTTGTCTATTAAATGAAAAGGATGCAGCACTCTGAAATGAAAGAGTGGAAGGATTTTTCCTGGTTGTAACAACAGAGATCAAACACTGATGATTCCCAGAGCATTTTCCTCTTTACTGGAGTAGTATGAATGCAAATACCAGGGAGAGAGGACAGCTACTTTGGAATCCTTGTTTTCAAAGCAGCTGGAATTATTTATGTTTCCTGTGATGAGCTCAGTTGGCCAGAGAATGGTGCTAATAATGCCAAGGTTGCAAGTCTGATCCCTCAGTGGGCCATTCACTGAACAGTTTGAATTGATGATCCATGTGGTCCCTTCCATCTCAAAATGTTCTGTAAGTCTGTGATTATGTTTAACTTTAGATTTGTTTCTAGTACCTCTGTCTTGGGAAAATCAGATCAGTATTACATACAGACCAGAAGCACAGAATGTATCTGCTAGTGCCTTGAAGAAATAGTTTGTTCCCAAAGAAGTAATTACTTTCGGCCAAAATTCTCTCTCAATATTTTATTTTAACCTTCTTGGCTTCCTGGCATTAAAGCTGACAGAACTGTGCCTTGGTAAGAATAGGTCAGGTATTTTCTAAGTTATTGATTCATCTTTCAACTCCGTGGTCCTTCAGGTGACTACTGATGACCTTATTACATTGTAGGCTATGAAAAGACATGAATCTCTTACGAGCATAAACCTGGAGAAGAAAGCCCGGTGGAAGGCGGAAAGTGCATCTGCTAAACCCTAGAGGAGGAAATGAAGAGATCGAGGACTGGGGTAGAAAAGCAAAGTGCCTTTCAGCACTGAGAGGAGGATATCATCACAGCTTTCCTGTCTGTTAGTTCTGTACACTCATGTGCAAGAAAGAATGAATATGTTGTCCTGTAATGAATAAAACCAGAAATACCTATTTTCTTTGCCTCATAACTGCCTCTTTCTTCCAAACTCTTTTCTTTATGGTTAGTGGGACAGGGTCCATGAGCACAGTGGATAAGCAATGGAATTGTTTCCCACGTGCTGTGCACCAGACTAAGCATCTTATAAAGTACTGCAGGACCTGTACCTGCATTCTTGGTACCAATCCTCTGCATGAAGTCTCATGTTCTTACCACTTACAGGAAGGTAACTGTAACACAAAAGAACGATCCATTTGGTTTCCACTTGTACAAACACAATACCTTCACTAGCCAGTCATCCACTATCACTGATTAGTTCAGGTTTCCTCAGCAAGAATGGAACTTATGTATTTATTCTGTATTGGTATTGGTTACTTCAAATAATCCACATGTTCCTCTGTGTAAGACAGAACAATTATTATGGGAGCCCTTGAGCCAAAGGTTACTGTCTGACCTGCATTAACATCAGTAAAATGATCCTAAGGTATTAGAAAGCCTAATTCCCTGGTCTTGGTGCTGTTACTTGCATTAATTTAAGTGAGGGATGACTTCCTGAGAAGAACTGCCTGCCTTCCAGAAAACGAGGAAGGAGATGAAGAGTGAAATAACATTCCAGAGAACCACAGTGCTGCAGCTGACACCTAAGAGTGGTCCCAGCAGAGCTGGCCATGAGATGAGAGAACATCCAAGCTGAGGGAACAGAGATGACTATTTTGAGGAACACTGAGCAACAGCTTCAACCTGTACTGTCAGATGTACTATTTAGAGGCACGTGAGGATGAGAAAGTCAATCAGGCATTCCTGCTCTCTGCTACTAAGCTCTTTATGAATCTTATTTAGATTTATACATATTTTTTGTTCTTTAAAATTGTTGTCTGTACTTTCATCATACTAGGCCCACCTAGAGATCACCTGCCTCAAGACTGCTGTTTCTGGGACTGAGCCCAGTCACACACTATTCATGTTGAAGAGCCTGCAGCAACCAGGGGAAGTATTTTCCTTCCTCCTTTCAGTTCATTTGGAAGGAAATGTAGGTTGGAAGTTCAGGAATGCTCAAAACTCTGTCGCTGCCCAGCACTGCCCTGCTGACTGGCCCTGGGGACTCTAAAACCACAAGAGATGTATCAGCTTAACAAAATCAGTTTGTGAACTTTCTCAGAGTAAGAGGGAGATTATTTTTGTTGTCCCCCTAAAAATTAGCAGTATTGCTGAATAATCAAAAGCCCTACAAAAATGCAGGGTAGATCTTCACTAGCTGCTGCAGTTCATCTATGAATTGCATTTCTGGGCACCACAGTGAGATGTAACCCATCAGACAAGCTGTGTAGTTAACTCCACCAAAGAAGTCACAACCTTCAGCTGATACAATGACCTGTCATCAGATTCTCTGGATGGATATTATCATAAGTACGCTGTCAGTCAAGCAGAACAGGATTGCAGATTTGTCCACTTAATTAGCTCTGAATGCAAGCCATGTTTCATTTCACTGCAGGTATGTGAGCAGATATTCCATGACAATTCTGGTTCTTTGCCACTCCAGCAAGCACACAGGTGGGAACCAAAACAAAATCTTGCCCCATTGCATGCCTGTGGTCATGTATGTACTAAATGACACCAAAAAAAGAGAAAGTGCATTTCAGGCAGCATTTCAGGTTTCTGTGAAGAAAAACTTGTGATTTATGCTTGGTGATGGCAAAGGTTGAAACTGTGCATCTCAAAAATATCACCCTTTCAATACACACCTCTGAGTGCACTCTGGGAACAGAACTGGCAGGTACCTCTCCTAGTTTTGGAAATAAAATTATTTGGACTCATCCAGCTGGTAAAGTACTTCAAATAAAAATATGCAGAACACTTTGAAAGCAACACTTTAGAGCAGCAACACTCACTAGTTTTTCGTTTTACTTAAATTTCTATAAGCTTTATGCCATTTACTCAAAAACTGAAGTCTGGTCCAGTGGTTTGACAAAAGCTCCATGCATCCTTTTGTCACCCTGGTATCTCCACCATTTCAGAATCTGCCATGAGGACTCTGCATCACTGCCCAACTTTGTGTTTTCTTTCAACTTCTGCATAGGCTCAAGTCTCAAGCCAAAGCCCAAGACAATGGGCTTTGTGTGGTCTCCAGCTTGCTCCCAAGCACTCTACTGTTTCCTTTGCAAGTAGCTGGGTACCATAAAATCATGTAAATCTTTCTCCTCGAGGCAGTGAAAGGAACCATCTCTTTCCTGGTATGATGGCTTCCAAGAAGCACTTCTAAACACAGACAGTGGTTACAAAAACAGCACATGTTTCTGGCCAAAGCAGCCAGTCCAGCTGACAGGAGAAGTTAACACCCCTCAGATCACTGAGAGCTCACAGCTTCAGCCCAAAGCCTTTCAACAGTGCACGATGGAAGGAACGTGCTGAGCCTTCACTGGTACCTCATTTTCTTTCTCCCCTTTGGCTTGGTCTGTAACACCATTCCCATTTATCCAGAACAGTCCAGTTTATCAATCCTAGACCATGTGCCTTATTGCTGTACCTGGTCTAGAGGCAACTGAAACTTCCTAATGCAACTCCAACACTGCCTCAATGGAGCATGCAGGAGCCATAGCAGGACACAGCCACAGCAGTACACAAAGAGGTCTTGCTTACTTTTCTACTAAGACTCAGGCACCTGAAGAAAGGCCTTCAAGTGTAAAATTGGCACGGGAGAGTACCAACGGTGTGTTGTGCCAATTTCCAGAAGCACAAAAATCATACTGGAAGAGATGGGGATTTACTTTAAGCTGGCATAGAGATCAAAGTGCACAGAGGTAAGACAGCTGTTCTGGAAGCCCCCAGAGAAGCACAGAAGAGTATTGCCAGGAGCACTGTCACATGTAGGACTATGTGGTCCAATCTAGTTCTTCAACAGTCTTGGGTGCTGACAGTAAAAAAAAGCAGGTCCCAGAACATGCAGGTCCAGGGTCAGTGCCTTCCTCCCTTTTACCATTAGGCAAAGGGTCTTCAATCACCTGTATTTGGCTGGCATCAAGGAACAAACACAGGAATCCAGGAACAGGCTGAACTAGGCAGCAGTTCCCTCAAATGATTGTGTGATACCTTCCCAGGAGCCCCAGATGCTGGCCCTGGCTTAGTTACTGAGCTTTCAATAACCTGTTCCACCATCCTTTGTATCCTCCTGAATCCAAGATACTGACCTTGTCTGCCATGTTCCACTGGGAACTTTACCAACAGAAAGAATGATGGCTCCTGTTTGCTGCCCAAACAAAACCACAACTTGAATGGCATTACAGATCTGTGTGCTGGACTGCTAGATAGCAATTCCAGGCAGTTCTGCGACTTCCTTTCTCTAACACACAGTTTAAAACAGACATTGTTAAAATCTCAGTGCAGTGCTTCCTCCTCATTCCTGATGTTTCAAAAAGAATTCAATAAATTCTCATTACCAGCCTGTGGGGCTTTTAGAAGATGCTTAGATCAGATCTTCACAAGCAAACAGAAACCAAAGCATGTATTTCAATTGTGAGGAAAATATGAGACACTTTTCTAGCATTACATGCTGCCTGACAGAGCTAAGAGAAGAACTCAAGAACTCCAACAGCTCCCTCACCTCCCCTCTACATGAGACCATGCTGCCTCTTACTGAGACACAAACCAACAACAGATCATTCAAAACACAGCGTGACCTTCACAAGAGTGGCAGTTAGAGGCGTTCTCTGAGATGGTCCCTGTCTGAGCACATCCTTCAGGAGAGCAGAGAATACTGGTTTCAGTGCTCCTAGCAGGGGACACAGCCACACAGAACTGTCAGGAAGCAGTGTTCAAGCAATGATATGATGATGCTCATCCTTTCACTGGCACTTTTCCTCCAAAACAGAGTCCTTCATCTGTGGCCTGAATGTTTTTTATTAGATGGGTAACGCTGTACTACATGTTTGGCTCTGTTAAAATTCAAGTAGTTTACTTGCCCTTGGTTTACCAAGTAATTCTGATCAGTCTGTATCAGTGAGCTTTTCCTTTTATAAGTCACAAGTCTGATCTCCCTTCTGAACCCATTTAATTTGCAGCCTTTGTTAGAAGTAGATTTTGTTTCTTTACAACCTATTAATAAGGCCAAGTAAAGCAACGCCAAGAACTGGTTGCTGGAAGATCCTGATGGGAATACACTCAATTAAGCACCATTTAAAATTACATTGAGACCTATGAGTTAGCCACATTTTAATTCTTTTAATGTGTGCCATGGTGACTCTTGTATTGGTGTGGTTTTCACTCAAAATATTATGCAGTACCAGTCAAATGCCTTACACAGTCTAAGTATTTAGGACAACAATATTACCTGCATCAACCAGGCCTGTCACTTCAAACAAACATACCAAGTTTAAAGATTTATACTTATCTGCTCTGAATTCACATATCCACGGCAAAAGTAACAAATACTGGCCAGGCTCCTTACACAGGAAGGCACACCAGTCAGCTTAAATGGACTCTTTTTTAATTCACTCATTTAGAGGCAATTGTCATTACTTTCTTGGGGGGCAGGGGAGGGAAACGCCAATGCACCACATTGTTTTCACTAGCCTGGAAGAGAAAACACTTATATATATATAGATATATAGGTATGTATATATATACACACACTTTATGCATGTGTGTATATATATGTGTGTGTGTATATATGTATATATACACGCTAGTGTATATATACACAGAATATACATATATGAATATACAGAATATATGCACACACACTTTGCTCAGATTTGTTTACAAAATATGTAGCATTTTTATACCATCCAATAAGAGGTACATGGTTTTAAACAAATCTTATAGAAATGACATGTTATTGGAAATTTACACGTAAAAAAATCCAGCACAAAAAAATCCAAAAGCTAAAACAAGATTTTGCTACTAATCAGTGCTTCTATCACCCTTCAAGAAAAGAGAAACACAGTTATTTATATGTGATGTAAAGGCAACATTGAGGGGGTTTTTTGCTTTTTTTTAAATTAACCACCAAATTTAACCCCCTAAAATTACAAAGAATTGAAGTCCATTTACAGATCAAGTGCAGTAAACTAAATGTTCCTTCAGCACAAAGCAGCACTAGAGAAAATAACTGGGAGAGGGTAAGTGGAGGCCAACTGGCTTAGCTAGGGAGGCAGCAGGTGGCTTCTGCAGGGGCCACACAGGTCAGAGTCTCCATCCTGAAGCAGAGACAGAAGACTTTATTTAAATAATGGTCACACAGAGCTGATGTTCAGGCCTTTGCCTAGCTTCTTTCAGCAGTATGACAAGTGACTTTTGTGTTTTTATAACTCTATATCCAATGGGCTGGTTTTGCTTTTGCAGTGGCTTATCACTGAGAGGAATCATGAGGATCTTGAAGACAGTTCTGCCACAAACATTGACCACAGGTACATGACGCTGCAGTTGCCAGTGGCAATTTTGAAATGTTTACACTGGACAAATACGTGTTCCAAGCATCCAAAATGGCTTGAAAGAACATAGCCCGATGCAGGGGGGAGTGGACGGCCTAGGGAATCCATTGCATTCTCCGAAATGGAACTGCCGCTTTCAATCCGCGGCATCTCCCCAGCTGTGTGAAGAGTTTGGTGTCAATGTCAGCTGAACTCAGTGAGGAGTGGCTGGCCTTTTCATCAGAGGTCTGTGATCCAAGCAGGTTGCAGAGCCAAGAACATGCTGCTAGCAGAAGGGCAGTCTCCAGCTGCGTGCAGCAGCTGCCATGCAGTCAACGATGCCTTACCGATGTCACCTGGAGGAACCATGCGTTCCATGCTAATTCACCTGAAGTCTCAGAAACAGCAAAAGGGAAAAGTGAAATGAGAGGGCCAGGTGGATCCAGATGTAATAGTACTATCCTGCAAACGTAGTGTCATTTTAGTTAAATAAGGACCTTGACCAGGAGGACTATATTCCATCAGGTGAGCTGGAGAGGAAGCTCTTGTCTTGTGAAAATGAAAAGGAGATCTAACACTCCTTGTGCCAAGTTTTACAAATTAAGATTTCAGTATTCAGAAGTTAACTTTTCAGAAGACAAATCTGTTCAAGTCACGCTGTGTAAAAATGTGAAGAGGCAGATAGGAACTTTTCAGCCATAACTAGAATACCAGGGACCAGACTCTGGAGCGTGGAGCCGCAAAGGGCTTGATTTTTAAGGAAGGCCCGGCTGGATCATACTGTGCTGGCAAGCAGAAGTGGGGCAGTTTCTCCATTCTAGAAGCTGTTTTGGAAAGTCATTTCTGGGGAGGTGTTAAGAGTGACCTGTTCACAGGTTCTTTTTTTATGGATGGAGAGGAAAAACTGGGAGGGCACACAAATCTCCACAGTGGTCTGCAATCCAACTTGGGAGCTCAGTGTTGAGATGGGATGGGGCCAGATGTGTTCAGTATTCCTAAGAACCACAAAACATGTCCATTGCAGCCTGTTGTTGCAGGGGATAGAGAACTTACTCCATTGTTTGTAACATGTTCCTCATGCCAATAACCCCAGCTGGCACACACAGCAAGGTAGACAGATCGCGTGTGAAGGTTTAACGCATCTCTCGCAGCCGTTCCGAGAAGCATCCAGGGGAGAACACGAGGGATGAATTCAGCCACGTTCTCAGAAAGGCTGAATGTCTCCCTGGACTGCAGGCACACTCTGCAGCAAATACAAGAGAAAGGCAGCCTTCTCTTGGATGCCAGGAGTGGGGGGCCAAGTGGAGGAGGGATTACTTTCCTGTAATAGGAACAGGGAATATCTCAAAGTATAGAAAGGTGCCTCAACTCCACGAAGGTGACAGTGGAGAGATTCAGAATCTAGAGGAGAAGGATGATTCTGGTGACCCCTTACCAAGGAGGGGGCATCCTGCCACGGAGAGCCAAAAGTTTTCCAGACGTATGTAAGAGCATGTGCACAAGGCAAGCGAATGAGCGCAAACAGGGTTATGGAAAACATTGAGAGAATCACTCCACGGGTGGCTTGTGGCTCGACAACAGGATTGGCTAGGTAGAGGAGCACACAGCACAGGGGCACCTCAGAGCTGGAAGCCTTCCATGGGAGCCTCACACTGCTGGAAGATGTACTGTTGCTGGTTGATATCCACTTGTGGGGCAATGCTGCTGTCTTCATCCTCTGTTCCAAAGTAGTGCTCAATCAGATCAAAGGCCTTCTGATAAATCTCTTGATTCTCATGACTCTGCAGGAATTCGATCTTGTCCAGGCCTGCAGAGAAAAGCAGAACATAAAAGTTACAGCTCAGTCAAAGGATATGACCATGATAATTTGCAGTCTGTTCCATGATTCTCTCCCACCTCCAGGAAGAACAGGCTCCTCTATGAAGACCTGTACCACCTGTATCCAACCTGTACTCTCCAGAACCAAGGAAAGCTGGTTTGAACCACAGAGATCTCCGTGTTACATGTTTCATACTTTCTGTCTGCCTTTACCCTTCCACTCAAAAATTGAATCAACAAGCTTGAATGGGTAAAGAACAAGGCCTCAAACTCAAAGACTTTTCCTGAAGAGAATTTTAGGACTGTGTTTCCTGAAAGTGTGTTCAGAGTGCTTCCTTCATGAAGACTGTGACTACAGAATCACCAACGTAAGCTGAAATAGACTTCTGATAATCATCGAGTCCAACCTGCTACTAATCATACTGCTGCTGCTAACCAACCTGCTACATACTAACCAACACCAGATTAGATCTGAGGTGTCTGGACAAGTATTCCAAAACTTCCAAGGATGGAGACTCCATTTCCTAACATGTATCATATATATGTATACAACGCAGTTAAACTCAGGCAACCAGTTTCTGGGCAGGCATTAAGCACAAGGGCAAACTCAAGCCTTTAAGTCAGATACAAAGAAAAATAGTACAGCAAGGAATGATGCTATAATGAAATCCAAGTGTTAGCCATTTCAGTACATCTCTACTACTGGGAATTGTAGTGGTTTTCTTGTTAACACCTTTGACTCTGTATGAATCAAGAAAAGAAGATCCGCACGTTCTGTCTCCAATCTATACACAGACAAAGATAATGCAGAAGATGGAGTACTCTGGAGACTTATCAAAGAACAGGTTATTTTCAGTAACAGTGATAAGGTAATTAACAGAACTGGGCCTGCTGAGACTCCAGTGGGTTTGTGACCATTCCTGTATCCCCTGATTTCCCCAGGTGTTTGGCTCATACCATATGCTTCTTCAATAAGAGCACAGTAAGGATTAATGCCAGAGCCGCTGCGTTTGGATTCCTGCTCTCCAAGCCTCAGGATGTTCTCCAGCCCATTCAGTGCTACTTGCACAATCTTTGAGTCCATTACTGTAAGGAGGTCGCAGAGTGGTTTGATGCATCCCAGTTCTACTAAATACCTGAAAAACATCCCATGGAACCCAGTAAATTGTCTGCAAAATTATAATTGGTGTAGCCATTTAAGCATTTAGTATGAAGGTCAAACAAATCAAAACAATCAGATAAAGTATCAACTTGACTGGAAAAACTAGAGAAATTACAGACATTTATTTTTATCTAATCAATTCTGCTAAAACAATTAAAATAGCTTTAAAATCCTTTTTCTGTCTCACTCTCTATATAGCTATGAAATAATAATGCATTTTTTGTATCATAATCTATATTTCTATAGTGGTAACTTATAAATATTTTCTATAAAGAGCAATTACATTAATTTAACATGCTTGTAAAGTCTTTTTTTTTATTTTATACAAAACTGCATAAAGGCATAATGTACTGGTCTAAGCCAAACATGAGAAACAATGCACGTGATGCCGTTGTTGGAGGGGCTGAGCTATTCCTCTCCAGACTGTTGCTGCACTCTGTTATACTCTATACCCCTCAGAAGTTAGAGTAAAAGCTGCATTTAGTTTCTTTCACATAGGACAAATGGTCAAATTATGTAAATAAGTATTACAGCTGAAATACTTATATGATTTCTCCCTGAAGGAATGAAAAGCTCATTCATAACAAGGACATGGTCTCTCTGGATACAGCACTGAAAGCACACTGAAAGCTTTTTCAGTTTCTAGGCTGATAGTTTGTTTTCTTGCACAAACACTAACTCAGTCTATTGCACTGGAAGATTTAAACTATTCCGTACTTGATCTGTTCGGCAGAGCCTCCCGATGTCGCATTTGTGATTGCCCAAGCAGCTTCCTTCCTTGTCCGGAACTCGGCCGTTTGCAAAATGTTTATCAGAGCTGGGAAGATATGGGCGTCTATGACTGTCTGCAAAAACAAATGACATGGCAGGGTCATAATAAAAATTAGAAATAACTTCTTTGTCCTGAGTTAGTAATGTCCATGCCCAGCATAATACATTACAGCATAAAATGTCACTTCATCAAACATCAAAACTGATAAATCAGTTTTCAGCTTTACATTCAAAACCTTAGTTATTGCTGTGGTCTGTTCTTATTCTAAATTAATTCAAAACACATTCAGACTCAAGTGACTGCCATATCTAATGAGTTACTTAATCACACCCTGACAGCAAAAGAATGCCATACTCTATTTTTCCAGGTAGTAAACCTCTCAGCTATTATGTCAGTAAACGATTAAGTCATTAAGTTACCCTAAACTTCACAGGCCTGTGTGCCATAATGCATTTCCAGTCAGGACAATGGAGCAAAGTTGTTTATGTGAGAACTGCTCAAAACAAGCAACCACCTGGTGAAAAGACAAAGCACTCATGGTTTGGCAGTAGGGTTCTCTGCTTAGCTCAACGAAGTGGTAGAAGCCAAATGAGGATTTGGGCAGCAATTTTAAGTTTCTGGTAACTCCTTCTGAAAACAGCCTTTTGCAATAAGACAAACATTAAACCAGTTTGGTTACACACCTATGACAAGGATTTGAAACACTCTGATAAGGATCATTCAAACAAGCAAGATCTTAGGATTAGTTTTTTAGTCTACCGCTTTACAAGTATAAATCATCACAGAACTAACAAAGGGAAATCCAAAGAAAGCCAAAAAGATCCTTTTCACAGAGCTCTGTAGAAGAAAAGGGATTACATACAGCAAAAAGCTACAGCAAATTCACAGTGTGAATGGCTAACCTGATAAAAATAAAACAATTGTTTGTTATTTCTTTTACCCTTCCTGTTTGTCTGGGCATCCACACTGCCTCTGCTTCACAAATCCATTGTACCAACTGGCCCATGAACACTGTCTCCTATGCCAAAGAACCTACACTTCTGATACAGCAATCCGGGGTCCTCAAGGAAAACTATTACTTCCATCACGCCATGTTGTATTACATTTGTACATGGCCAAGAATATTTGAAAAAGGATCCTTAACTGAAATTTTAGAACATGACTGCTGAAAGTAATAGGTCATAAACAGGAGCCAGCTATTTAAAAAAAACAAAAAAAAGATAAAAGAAATATCTTAAAAAGAGATGCATTTTACTCCCTCACATATTTTACTCCAAAAAAAACCCCAATTCGTTTGTGAAATTATCACTGTAAGGGTATGTGGAATACAAGAGCACCTGGTTCATTAAAGTTATCAGATCAAGGACCTTTCCAGCTCAAAGGCAGATACGAATAACAGGAAAGTAATAAATAAAACACACCGTGACACAAACCTGATATCAAGGGATAAGGAAACAATCACAAAGAAGAAAAGATTCCAGTCACTAATTAATAGGTCATTAAGAAACTACAGGCAGAGAGCCAGCCTGGACTTTGTAATTGATGACAGGGACAAGTGCAACTGTGCAAAACCAACTATTTTTTCTTAACTATTTTACCACGTAACCACTTTCTCTATCCCACCTGAGCACTGTAAAGATTAGTTGCTAGCAACTGAGCACAACTCACTGTGGGCCAGGAACTGGACCAGACCACAGGAGAAGCCCTTGTGTCTGTGGAGCCAGCAGCCAGAGTGGGTGGGCAGGTGTCTCAGCAGCTTGAAGGGCTATGAAATCAGGACCCATAAAATGTCAATTTGGGGTCAGGAACTGGTGTCGGGCCTCAGATGAAAGGGCCCCTGCAACTGGAGCAGGTGAAGGTCTCAGCATCAACCACTGGGGCAGGATCCCAGCCCACAGGGCCCACATGTCTGGATTCCAGCTACTAGGACTGGAGCAAAGTTTAATGAAGATCTCAGCACCTCAGCTGCAATGGGACTGCAGGTCACAGGACCCATTTGCCTGGGCACCTACTGTGTGCAGTGGGGGAATTTATGTTATCCCCAAAAGCTGTGGTGGATATGGAAGATCACAGTGTACTTGGATGGCTGGCAAATTGACTGGGCAGCAGCTGGGAGGCCTGGATCCAGGCATGGACGGAGGGTTTGTGCTGATATTCAATGGGTCTGCCATCATGGACATGCCCAAGACAAACGTGTGCATCTGTTTGCCAGTGAGAATCAAGCTGAACCATCCAGTGAACAGAACCCAAGCACAGGGAGTTAAGAGAGCTCCTGGTACAGCCATGGACAGCAGCTGAGCAGAGAACACACATTGGTACTTGAGATATCTGACTCTGCACCTAGAGAGTGAGAGCGTAAGTGTTTTCACCAGTGAACTTCAGTCCTCATCAGATGGAGAGGAGAAAGGGACTGGTCAGCCTACAATTTGCTTTATGTGAGTCCAGAGAATTCTATACAAGAGTGCTGTTGAGGCAGAAGCCCTCAGAAGAACAGAGTTTTACAGGATGTCAAGCATTGCCTAGTGAAATGTTTGATATGGATCTAGGATAGGGATACTTGGGGGCATTAGGATTTTACTATTGTGGCAAGAAACAAATAAAAACTTCATTATCACTTCTTAAATCCTCTTCCCAAAGCAATCCTTTTACAGGAGATTCATTTCCTTAAAAATTGTCTCATTAAAACCAACTTCTATAATAAATACTAAAATCAGAGTATGTTACATGATAGCGTGCAACCAAATCAGCACACCTTGTCTAACAGGCAGTAACTAACACTTGAGTCTTCTTACTGCCAAAAAAACCCCTTCACCTTAAAATGTTTCAACTTAAAACTTGTAAAAGAGTAAGTCAATTCCAGAACAAAGAGAACTAGCAACAGGAGGGCAATTAAGTGGGAGAAACACTGTTTTTCTTCTGGCTCAATCAATTTTGAACTCTGCTTCAATCCTTGGATGCTTCAGTTCAATGAGTAAATTCTTAAGAGCAAAGAAATATACATTTGAACCTTCTCAGAAAGAACTGAATCCAGATCTCACATCTCTTGGCTGAGTGCTCTTACTTCTATTTCTATTGTATAAAAGGCTATGGAGACCTTGCTTTCTTTCTGCTCTACAATGAAGTTGGCTATCTTTACCCAAGCAGACCAAGCACCACAATGAATCACAGCCTCTCATAAGACACTTCTCTGAAAGACTGTCTCAAGAGACATGATTACGAGTCAGTATATTTCTATGTTTGCTACTGCCTGACAGACAACGTAAGTGTTGCCATCTCACCCTAGTATGAGTCTTAGTGAAAGGTTCTCAACTGTCTCTCTGTACTACAGCCAAGCTTTTCCACTAGCATTCCCTCAACAGTTGAAACTCTCACAGCTCAGGTCTAAAAAAAAAAAAAAAAAAATACATTAACTAGGTCAGAAAATGGTCTGCTTTCACCTTAATATCTTCCCTAGACTTCAAAAGTCTAGTTAAGCTCAGCAAGGACAGAAACCATAAAGTACCAATAGAGAGTTAGTGTTAGGCAGCCTCTATTATTTACATCCTATGACTTGTAGCCTGCCCACAGCAGTTACTCTTGAAAGCACACTAGAATGCCTAAGGATTCCCACCTCTATGATATTTTATGTGGGAACAACAGTTACTGCGGAAACAGGTCACGTTTCCCTTTCAGGTAAACTTCTTTTAAGTGATAAAATAGTAAATGCTAAAACAATTTCTGATTTTGCTCTTTTTTTTTTTTTTCTTTTTGAAGAAAAGCAAGCCTCAGGCAGAACAAAACCCTAAAGAACTGTGGCAGGATGAAGCACTTAAAACTTCTGAGGATTTCAATTGTCTTAACTCAAATTACTTTACTTTTTTAGCATTCCTATACTGTGTGTGCCTGATGTGGAAGTGCATTGAAGACTAAAGAAGTGTAGTGCATAGAAAATGCTCAAGATAAGCACAGCTTTCAAACAAAAGGAACAGAGTTAAGGGATTTCATTTCAATAAGAATTTGAAAAACACAAAAGAAATAAGAAGGTTTTAGGCTGCTACTACTAGGCACTGAGATGTTATCTACAAAATACACTAGAAATCTCTTTTTTGCACAATAGGTAATCCAAAGCCCACCCTTTAATCCATTAAACTAACACTGAAGTTTTCGCCCAACTGCATCCATTGGTATTTGTTGGCACTGAACCCCATCTTAAGTTGTAACTACAAGTCTTTCAGAACACCAAAACTGAATTTTAACTGAAATTGAATTTTAATTGAAATACGAACTTTCAAATTTAATTTATAATGCTCAGTACTTCAGCAAACCTGGCCCTCACTTCTAAAGTGTCAACTTCTCCATGTTTGGTTTGGGGTATGTATGTTGTTTTGGTTTGGGGTGGTTTTTTTAATAGTTCGTATCCCTGTGGTGTAGTCCTCTAGGAGGGTTGCCTGTCTCTTGGAAACACTCTGCCTGTCTTATCTTAATCACTTCACAGTATTGGACTTCTAAAGAGTGAAGCTAGATTACAAAAATGAATTCTCTAAGTATCATTACACCCGCATGGATGTTTAATCTAAATATGTTGTAGTCGTTGTTAGGGAGGTCTGCAGCCACAGTATAATAAATTCATATTTTAAGCTGATCAATACCCTGTGAGAATTTGCTTCTTCCCTTTTGGGTTCCCACACCTAAATCACTTGTGATACACAAGCACACACACATTTAGTATGCACGTGCTAGCATCACATGCCTACATATCGCTCACCACAAAATTTGAAAGCAAACAAGTCTTAGACTGTGACTTTCTCCCTGCTCCTGCAAGCTCTCTCATTACCTTTAACAAATCAAAATTAGTCACCATATAATTGGCAGCTGCAAATAAAGTCCTACTGCTATGATCTCCCCCTCCTGGCTGGAAATTTTAGTTCATAGATGCCTCTCTGACTTCTTTTCCAGTTACCTTGTTTATTTATTCAATTTACAACTGCTTTATAATTTTATTAAATTTAAATATTTGTAAGCTGAAACTACTTCTCACTATGTCGTGGGTACAAAGAACACTGCCTTCCAAGAGCCAGAGAGAAAGCACTTCAGATGTCAGCTCTAATGAACCTCTATGTTGCTGATACAGATACCTAAGCCTATATCCTCCAAACTGTGTATAAAGCAAACTCCTAGCCAGTTTACACAAGGCTGTTACTGCCATCAGGAAGAACCTGCAGTATAACGAGCAGCACCTTGTTGAGCTCTCTCCTGCTTTTAGGGTCATTCAATCCTAAAAAATTCAAACCAAACAGACCAATCAACATCCCAAAGGCAGTAACACCCCACTGACTGCTGTGGTTTTCAGCCAGAATAAAGAAATTAAAGGTATTCTAGCTCTGCTGCCTTTAATGTGGTATAAGGTATGCAGAAGCCTGAAAACAGATTTTGCACTTAAACCTAGAACAGATTAATCTTTGATCACAGAATCACAGAATGTGTAGGTTGGAAGAGACCTTCAAGATCATCGAGTCCAACCCAGCCCTAAGACCTCAACTAGATCATGGTGTCAAGTGCCACATCTAGTCTCTTTTTAAACACATCCAGGGATGGTGAATCCACCACCTCCCTGGGCAGACTATTCCAGTATTTAATCACTCTTTCAGTGAAAAACTTCTTCCTAATATCCAACCTGTATTTCCCTTGATGCAGCTTAAGAGTGTGTCCTCTCGTTCTGTCAGTTGCTGCCTGGAGAAAGAGACCAACTCCCAGCTGTCTACAACCACCCTTCAGGAAGTTGTAGAGAGTGATAAGGTCACCTCTGAGTCTCCTTTTCTCCAGGCTAAACAACCCCAGCTCCCTCAGTCGTTCTTCATATGGCTTGTTTTCCAAGCCCTTCACCAGCTTTGTTGCCCTCTGGACATGCTCAAGCATCTCAACGTCCTTCCTAAACTGAGGGGCCAGAACTGGACACAGCACTCGAGGTGTGGCTGAGTACAGGGGAAGAATGACGTCCCTGCTCCTGCTGGCCACAACATTCCTGATAGAGGCCAGGATGTCATTGGCCCTCTTGGCCACCTGGGCACACTGCTGGCTCATGTTCAGTCGGCTGCTGACCAGAACCCCCAGGTCCCTTTCCTCCTGGGCACTGTCCAGCCACACCGTCCCCAGCCTATAACATTGCAGGGGGTTATTGTGGCCAAAGTGCAGGACCCAACACTTGGACCCATTAAACCTCATTTTGTTAAACTCTCCCCATCGATCCAACCATTCCAGACCTCTCTGCAGAACCCTCCTATCTTCCAAGAGGTCAACACATGCTCCCAGCTTAGTGTCGTCTGCAAATTTACTAATGAAGGATTCAATAGCCTCATCCATGTCATCAATGAAAATATTGATGTTCACTAGTCTGCAAACTAATATGACCTCGTCAGCAATGCTGTATTTTGCTCTTAATGGATATACTGTTTAAAGTTCTACTACTACAAACAGCGTGTTAAGATTAGGTTACTTATGCAAACCATGACATAAACTAAACACACTGTAAATTTAAGGTAACTTGATGCCTGTATGAACCACATCTCTGTGTGAATCATGTAAATCCTGTTCCATGTCCCCAGCACTACTTTTGGAGTAGTCCCCAGTGGTCCTTTTGGAGAAGAGCCTGTGACAACTCTGAGCTTGTAACTTTTACCACTTTTTGTAAAAATGCATTTCATTCCAGAGTTCTTAAAACTGACACGCAATATATCATTTTCTACATTTTCCCACGTCACTCTTCTGCAAGGTTAAGAAACTCTAGAGGAGGAAAAACATGGCAGAGATCCTGCTGCTACCTTGCCTACCCATACTCAGACTTCCAGATGTTCTTGTGAAAATTTAGAGTATGTTAGAAAAGAAGTGAGAAGTTTCTTAACCTGTCGGGAGCAGAGAACTCCTATGATGTCTTCACTGTCAGACATGGAAGATTGTGTCTCATGTACTGCCCTCCATAGCTTTTCAACGGGTTGCGAAGTTAAGACAGAACATTTTCTGAGGTATGTGACAGCCTTTCATACCCTTCAGAAGGGTCGACAGTCAGGATTAAGCTTCAGTTGTGCAGTTCTCCTTCTGACTCCCAGGAAGATGTAGTTCCCCTTCTCCCTGACTGGGGAAGCTATCCACTGAAGTACAGCAAAGCTGTATACAAACTAGGAAATTAACAAACAAAAACTATACTTAGTGACAATCACGACTGCATCAGGATATACACATCCACCCCAAACCTTGAAAGCACAGAAATAAAGAGGGGAAAGACTGCTGTATTCCACCACACTTTCCTGTTGCCTAGGCACTGTTGATAACACACTCTGAAAAGGCTTTCTCTTCCACCTTTGGTGGGGAAAAAACCCCAAACCTCCTGTGCCTTAGTAAGAGCCACCAAAGAAAGTTCAGCACGCACTTTCACACATTTCATGCATGTTAATTTACATTGCCTTAATGCTAGAAAGAGTTTACTTGATTGTGTTGGAGTGCAAATCTAACAGTGATGGGCTGCTGCCTTATCTTTTAGAAATGCCAGTGAAAGCCTTTGGAGTGTGCTACCAAACAGCATCGTAGGCAGTATGAAAGTGGAGATGAATATAAAAGTCCTTCCCTCTGACTTTATATTTCTATACTTTACAGTGGGTGGATGGAGGGTGTGTAATCCAATGCAATCTTAGACAACACTAAATATAGTTCTGTCTGTTAACACTGGTTAAGTAAAATACCTATCAGATTCATCAAAATATTTTAATGTCTTCTTGGTGTGCAGAAGGGATTGCTAGAATATGGCTTGAGCACTACCCAAGGTTCCATAGAATTTTAACAACCCAACTGTTCTGAGGTGACAATCCACTAGTTAGATCAGCTGGTAACTTGCAAAAATGTGGGTTACTATGCCAGGCAGACGTGAAAAAAATTATCATGTGCTGAAATCATTCTTGTCTGATTTCTGGCTAAAGATTGTGCACGTTCAAAATCCAGTAAACATCACAGAGTGGAACAGATCTGCTCCAGTTTATGACCTCTAGTAGCAACTACTGAGCAATTTAGAGGGACTGGGAAGAAAGGAAAATAAAAATTTAATTTAAAGCTGCATCTGGTATCTTAGAATTCCTTCTGTAAGGAGACCAGTTCTCAAGAAGCAATGTTTTAATTCATCACAAAGTGAAATAAACATAGAGAAAGAAAAACAAAAAACTACTTCAACTCTCAGATGAAATAGGTTCACCCATGAACTTACTTAAATCAGTATTCATCCCAGATGGGAATTACTCTTTGTCATTCACAGCGATTAAAAACAGACTACACTTTTATTCTCCATTTAGTACATGACCATCTTCATGAAACATTTTACCAAACAACATTTTTGAACTTCAGAAATACTTTTTTAAGTGCTTTTCAGCTCAAATGTTTACAATGATTTTGCCATTAAATAGGAGCTGTCTGAAGTAATACCTCAAAGGCATTTTCCAAGAAATGCAGACTTATCAACTCTGAAGATGAAAGGAGGTTTCATCACACCTCGTATCTCTCACAGCATTCTCTAGGTTGAGACTAGAAACTAAAGAATCAAGGGTCTTTCTAGAACTTGTTACACATCTGTGATGAGACTTTCCCTTCAACACAAGGTAATCACTGCAATCACACCTGCAACTGCCAATTTTACTTCCAAGAAACACTCACTTTGAGTTCTCCAATCAAGCATGTTGTGAGCATTCTCCACTGTGCTTTACTTCACAACTTTCTCTAACAAGCAATTTTCTGCAGTTCCAAAAATCAAGGCCTCATGATGGACATGATTTGCAGTATGTCATCATTACCAGGATAATTATGTCCTGCTCACAATCAGAAACACTGGGTTTTAATTTAATTTTTGTAACTGTCGGTATAGATTAAATTGGATATGCACTTAGGGCAGCCATTTTTTCACTACAAAGCAAGTGTGTGCTTGGAGTTTGCAGACAAATCAATTACTCTGAATGGGGCCTGAGGGACTCTTAAATGAAATACAGCTTTCACTTTTGCGAAGATGCTTCTTACATTCTTTTTCCCTGGACTTGCATAATGCATCAACACTTCCAACCTTGTCTGTGACATATCCTAAGGCAGCTGCTTTTAAGCTGGATTCTTTTAAACCCACATGTATTCTGGTGATTTGTTTAACACTGTTTTCTTCTTGATACAAAACTCCTGAGAAAGAGAGCTTCTATGAACATAATCACAAGTATTTTTCTATGCAGAGTTAAAGGGCTTTTTTTGCACTTTTAAAGAGCCACTGCTAGAAGTGAAGATGCAACACTAATCGCTCATAGCATTAATTTCTTTCTCCCTTCTGACCTCACCTTTTCAAGTCACCATGGCATTCTAATCTGCTCTTAATAGAAATAGCTGATCTATGATAAAATACCCCAAAATATTTAAAAACTGCTAAACACACACATGCATAGACTAATGATTTTGTTCAGGTAGATTAGACAAAGTCTGTTTCAACAAAAGAGAAGTTGTTTTATCCTTACTCATTTTCAAATAAAGATGTGATAACAGTTTAGAAGACCAAGGATTACCAGGGATACAGATAAGACTCTTCAGCTAAAGCCTCACTTGTGCCTGAGTAGTGAATACCAGGTGTAAGACTACTGTGCAAACAAGGACAGGCACTTACTCCTTCATTTGAAAACAGGACAATGTGGTACAGTGAACACTTACAAAGAAATTGCAGAAGCGAATACACTAGTGAAACAGCTTTTATTGCACTAGAATTCAAGTTACCTCTAGGACTCTTCACAACTGTATCTTCAGTAGATCAAGAATATGAAACTAACAAAAAACTACTTTCCACTGTCACTTCTGATATGTCCTTAAGGAATGACTTGTATAGGTATCTGGCTTCCTAAAGCTCTTCTTAAGTTTGGAACAACCCTATACAATTACACATCTTGAAGCAACCCTTCAACAGACCAGAGAAAAAACCCAAACTTAAGACAATGTATTTGGTTGGACAGTTTCTCAAAAAATACTCTTAGACTTTCCAGGAAAAGCAGAAATGCCCTCCTAGAGAGAATGTACTGTGTTTTGAAGGTGGTTGTTGAAGGGATAAAGAGCAAAAAAAGACTCTTTACTGCAAGAAACACAAAGGCAAAAACATTTTTGCCTTGGTACAGGCAGCAGTAACTACCTTCTCTGCACTGCTACTTGCACAGCAATTACAATTGCTGAGTGCAGGGAAAAAAACAGTGGTACAGTTGCTGATTTTACACAGCACTTTTTGTTACAAATCCAACTAATCCACAGATTAACATACAAACCACAATAAAGGCAGAATCAAAATTCTTGGAGCCCTACCAAGGTTAGATTGAGTAACCATATCATTCTCTGTATCTGACAAAAAACACGACCTCCAGTGGTAAAAACAAAATGCCGACCGAGAAAGCCAGAGCAAATACCACTGGCAGGGGGTTCCTTTCCTCACAGCCCCACTCCCATCTTAGTCACACCTTTACATCACACAAGAAGAACCTACAGAGCTTTTCACCTTCCTAAGCTTTTGGGTTTTGCCTACACATTTCCTAACATAAGGACCCCTCAATGTTAGATGAGCACTCGCTCTCGTTTTCAGTAATTTCAGGTATCTTAGCAGAGACTGAAGTGTCTTTCACAAAAGTATTAACTTTCTTTCCTATGCTTTCTGAGATTAAGGCTTCATTGAAGGTATTAAAGCTTTATGCTGCCCCTTCAGTGGCTGAATGCTCTTTGCAAGGGAGAATGTAAACCAAAAAGGTCCCAAGTGTCACCAGCCAAGGGTACAATACACTTACTGCTCAGGAAAAATATGCAGCCTTTTCACAGTCTTGTGCAAATTTTCTGCAAAAAGAAAAGTAATTCCACTCCATGGGTGAAGAGGATTAACCACTTCATGCTAATTCTGATCATACAGAATGATTAATCCAGAGTCATCGTTATAAGAGCAACAATCAGGCTGCCTTCCAAGGAAAACAGAGGCGACAAGTATGCCTTGGCTACTTTTGCCAATATATTAAGAGGCTTGGTTCACTTTCTGTGCAAACATTGTTTCTTCCAGGTGACTAATAAATAATACAAACATTTCGAGAGACTAACATTTCTGACATTTATTGCCATTCCTCAAAGAATAAATGTCTCCAGACAGACTTTCATGAACCATCAGAAATCTCTGAAAATACTTTATGTATCCAGTGAGGGAAAAAAGAATTGAAAAACGTAACCTCAGAATTAAATTTGATTTACACAAGAATATGATTCAACTGCCTTGACAGAGACACTTGTATTTATTAGATAAAGTGTGGTTTCAGGGCCAGGTTGGATGGGGCCATGAGCAACCTGATCTAGTGAATGACATCCCTGCCTATGGCGGGGGGGTGGAAATAGATGAACTTCAAGGTCCCTTCCAAACCAAGCCTTCATGATTTTATCATTCACTACAATCTCTTTTTCCAATACTTCTGCAAAAGAGAAGGAATGAGGCAATGTTCTTTGTACTGGGTTTGCATGGCCAGGTTTTGGCAGCAGTGGGGGGAGCTACAGGACTGGCTTTTGGGAGAAGCTGCCAGAAGCTTCCCCCATGTCTGACAGAGCCAACGCCAGCTGGCTGCAAGATGGACCTGCAACTGGCCAAGGCTGAGCCCATCAGTGATGGTGACAGCAGCTCTGTGGTCACTCAATTAAGAAAGGGAAAACATTATTAGGCAAAAACAATTGCAGACAGAGAGAGGAGTGAGAATATGTGGGAGAATCAGCCCCACAGATGTCAGTGCAGAAGGAAGAGCAGCAGGTGCTCCAGGTGCCAGAGCAAAGATTCCCCTGCAGCCCGAGGTGCAGACCATGGTGAGGCAGGACACTCTCCTGCAGCCCATGGAGGTCCATGGGGGAGCAGAAATCCACCTGCAGCCCATGGAGGACCCCAGAGCAGGTGGATGCCTGAAAGAAGGCAGTGACCCCACAGGAAGCCCACACTGCACCAGGGTCCTGGTAGGACCTGTGGCCCCATGGACAGGGAAGTCCACACTGGAGCAGGTGTGCTGGTGGGACTGGTGACCCCAGAGGGGATCCATGCTGGAGCAGCCCGTTTCTGAAGGACCGTCTCTCATGGAAGTGACCCCATGCTGGGGCAGGTGAAGGACTTCGCTCCCTGAGGAGAAAGCAACGGCAGAAACATCCTGTGATGGACTCATTCTATTCTGCACTGCCAAGGAGAGGAGGAAAAGAATCAGGGATAAAGTTAACTCCAGAAAAGGAGGGAGGGGTGGGGGAAAGGTGCTTCTAAGATTAGTTTTACTTCTCATTATCCCACTCTGATTTTGATTGGTAATAAATTTTAATAATTTCTCAAGTTGAGTCTGGTTTTGCCTGTGACAGTAATCGATGAGTGACCTCTCCCTGCCCTTAACTCATGAAACCTCACTTGTATTTTCTCTCCCCGACCAGCTGAGATGAGTCATAGAGCAGCTCTGGGGGACACCTGACATCCCATAAGTGAAACCACATCCCTGAAAGATAAGCAAAAAATTCCCTGGTACAGCTGTATTTAAACAAAACTCCATATTCAGGGAAAACAAAATATATTGAGCTGTTTCTTCTTCATCTAGCGAAAGGCTTTTCTTTGGGGAAAAGATGTTCCATCTGTCTCATCTATACCACCTGGAGACAAGTCCTGGGAATTCTTCCTGATGGTTGACACTCAGTCCAGACTCAGAACAACAATTTGATCCTTTGGACCCTAATTGCCATAAGACTGACATAAGGGAGTGGGACATTTGCTTCCGTGTGCTATCACTTAATATGAAGGGATTATAACATTTAGTGTACTCCAAAAGGACAAATCCCAGGACAACATGTTAGATAACCATTTATGGAAATTATAAAAGGAATTATATGAAAATATAAACAGAAATAAAGTACTTTAGAATGTATGTCTGTGTCTGATGGTCAAATCAAGAAATATGTGAAATTATTTGATTCCCAAAGTTTGTAGGCTATTCTTTTCATATTTGAGAACTTCTGTATCTTAGTGACTGTCAAAAGCACAAAGCAAATTATTTAAGACAAAATTTTCTTGAGCTTAGCCACATTTTGGCATTTTCTACCATGACTGTCTTCCCCCTTATAACATGTAGAAGATTAGAAAATTAAATTGTTTGAATTTGGAGATGACTGGGCCATTGGAATAGTCTAATTGCACACAGTAATATACTTCTTGTATGTAATTATATATCTGTGACAGTGCATACACACACATATGCACTTTATGCATAAAAAAACACCTGTGTTCCTTCTAGTCTGCAAGACAAAGATTACTGATCATAGCTGAAAAGGTTACCTGGATCTGGGCTTTGTTTCCAGCTGTTATATTAGATATTGTCCAGCATGCTTCTTTTTTGATAGATTCTTTTGGGCTGCTTAGCAAGTGCAGCAAACTCTGCAGGGCTGAACAATTCAGAATCACCTGAATACAACAGGAAAAAGAAAACAAAACACACCTTAGAAGAAATTTAGGATAAAGAATCACAGGAACAAGGAGTCCAATGTCTTGAAAATATAAAAAGCATACCCCATTACAAGATCACAGATTTTTTTTTAAAAACCACTAAACATACACAAAAAACCCCAGCAAGAATTAAGAAATAAATGTTTGGAGGAAAACTAAAGAGCAAAACTACCAAGTCTTTCAGGTAAGAGATCACACCTTCATAATGATTTCTGTGTTCTGAAAACAAGAAGATACTAAGCACATTATGACCAAACAAAAATAAAATTATGGTATTTTCCTGTATTTTTGTACAATTGTAAGTGCCAACTGCTTCTGTTTTCCACATCTGCTGGCACTGTGGCGCAGAGTGTGACCACTGTTGTATCCAGCAACATTATGAATGGACAATTCTCATTTTAAAAATTACAAAAATTGCAAAAACCCTGCAATTTTACAGTGCAGAAAAATTGCAGCAAAATTTCCATTTCCTAAATGACCAAAGTAGAAAAGAAACTGCCCCAGAACTTGGATGTTACAAGACATCCCTTATGTCATGTGTGATAGTGAAACACCTTTTGACGCTTTAAAAGGGCATAATAAGATACAAAAAATGAAAAATGAACTATCTTTTTATTTTAATTCAATTCAATTCTATCTTCTAACAAGGAAGCCAAAAATTGGGAGAGTACATCAAGAAGCACAGTAGTTTTGCCTTGTGTAGCAAAAGCAGACACCTTGGAAAGAACAGTGTGGTACAGAATTTCATGGGAAATACTCCAGGTCAAGCTGAATCCTGGGCATGACTTCTGATCATGGAGTCTGAGGACATAATTCCCTTGTGTGCATCCCCCCTGCTCCACTTTCTTAAAATCCTTGTACTCCCCACTATGATTAAAAAAGCAAAGATTATGTTTCAGGATTTTATCAGGTGTCTGCTGGGACAATATATTTTTTTTCTTCCTGTATATTATCTATGGTTTTAGCCATGTTCAAGCACTGGCAATTGTTAATAGTTGAAAATGAGAGAAAAAGTAAAAGCAAGTTTGTGCCCCAAGGTTTTACAGAGAAGTTCTTGATGAACTGTCCTGTACATTGCATTCATATTCAGAAATGTGTCAGCTCTCAAAGATGGGCTCTTCCTTCTGATTACAGATTTTTACATGCACCCTGTACCACTTTTTAGCATACAGCACAATCTGTAGGCAGGACTATCAAACTATCCTACCTACACAGTTCTCTAGAATTTTAGGAAAGCTCATGGTATGCTCCTCAGAAAAAATCACACACAACAAAAAAGTTTAAACTATTTTTAATTAAAATCTAAGACTTATGCAGTATTTAATAACCTGCATTGCATGTGAGTTAGTGATCTCTTGTGATTTTATCTTTAACGAAATTACGAAATCACACCTCAATCATTCTTTATGACTGATCTGCAAAACAAATGCCACTGAGAAAAATACAACAATGCCTCCACAATTCAGCTACACAAAATATATTGTAACAATCAAAAAATCATGTTATCTTCCTCCTAGGAATAAGATATTGAAACAGTACCCTGCTGCTGCTAACTCATCTTTATCTCTGGTCTCAGAGTCACAGAACCACAGAAGCATCCCAGTGACAACCTAGTGCCTCTGAAGCACCAGGTTTCCTGCCTTCCAGTTTAATTCCAATGCAGTGGTGGGAGTCACTGCCTCCTACCGTTGCTTCTCCAAACAAATGCCCAGACACAGCTACAAACCACCCAAAATATGACCAGATACTTGTTTTTCATCATAAATTTGACATATTTTCATCATATATATGATATATTCATCACAGATTGGCAACAGCACTGAATGTGACAGGCCTTTGATGGCACTACCAGCATACATCACTCAGCACAAAATTCAGCCTAAGAGACAGACTTGCTTTAAATAAACCAAAAACATCCCACCCTTGAGGGGTATTGCACAGCTGCCCAAAAGTCCCAGACACAGCCACCTAAGAACCATCACCAGTTCAGGACTGAACAGAAAAACTGTAAACCACCACATTCTGAAGCAGTTAATGTCATCAACCTTCACTTTCAGGCTTCAAAAGGAACAAGAGGAGGTCCTTGTGAACAGATCACCACAATTAACAGAAGGATGAACTGCAGTACAACACAAGAGAAAGTTAATCCATACCTGCGTCTGAATATCATCTCCTGTAACTATGTTTCCCACAGCTCGTAAGGCAGGAGATACAACCTTGTAGTCATTGTGCCTAAAATTGACAAAGAAAAATGTAAGTATTAACCTTCCTAAAGCATCTCCAGCTTCTCAATCTTGAGGAAGGAAAATTCAGCCAGGGGAAAACTTCCCTGATAAATTTGACTTTCACTACCTAAATAAGCACTCTGATTTTAAACTAATGGCAAGCCTTTCCAGGGTTTCTAAATATTTAGACCTTTAGATGTCATTCAGCAGCATAAAAATAAAATATTAAAAGAATAAAAGTACTTCAGAGTACTTCCAAGCATCCTTGGGAGGAAAAAGTAATTATCTTTAACTATAAAATACACTTAATGTAGCATACACAAAGGCTGAGAATGAGACAGAAGAACAGGGATAGAAGTTGTGTGTTTAACCTATCAAACCCTGTTTGATCATCTTCCATCGTCATATGCATCCCTCCATCATCATTGTTAAATCAGGACTGGAATAGGAAAGGTGAAGTAAGGAATTTTTTTCTCAAATGAAAAAACTTCTTTATAAAAAGCTACTTAGAGCCAATATGTTCTATTTATTAATCCATCATCACATTTGCTCTAATGTTAGAGGCTTTAATAGTCTTTTTATTTACACCACAGAAAACCATTATTCCTTGTTCTTAGGCCATTGAAAGGTCCATGTCCTGACCCTAGATCTGAACCAGTGGCTCTGAACAAGGCCAGTCTCTGTGACCCCCAACTCCCACAGCTACACTTTACTGAACAAAGTGTGCATGTACTCTTCTACAGTAAGGGTTGAGGAAATTATTTATATTTCAAGTGCTGGTACTGCCAATTCTAGTAAATTGAACTATTTTTTATGTTTGTATCTTTGATATCCTTTTGGTGATTTCCTTCTTAGGTAACTATAATATGGACTTCAATGACACAAGGACTATTTCAATGTATATTATGGACTTTACAAAAATGTAGCTCTTAGGTCCAGGAAAAAAATCTCTTAAGAAACAGCAAAATTAGTACAAGGAAAGTTCCATTGCTTTTGTTACTCATGAGAAATAGAGAACAGTGAACAGACTGGTAAAATTAAAACTCAAATCTTGCTCTTAGGAAATTACAGCATTTCAAGACCTATTTAATTAAACTCCTTGTTGTTATGATCTTGATGTCAGGGAAAAGAGCGATGCTTGCTCGCAACCAATTTCTTACATCAGCAGTTCCACAAGTCTTCTGCAGACTCCTGCATCAATCACAGCCTGGATTTTATCATTGGGGCCATCAGACAAATAGGACAAAGCCCAGCAGGCATCAGCTAATACATCTGTATCATTGACAAAGAGCAGCCAAGAAAGCACACTAAGACAAGGTGAAACCTGTAAGACATTAAGAGGAGATAGATACAATTAAAAGGGCCAGAAGATCCGTTATTATGTCAGCTAATTTTGTATGTCACTATCGGATTAGGCGCTGGCATCTCAAGATCCAATATTCAGAAAATTTCACACCTAGCCAGCACTTCCATGCAGACAAGCTTGGAGAAGCCTGTCTCCAGAAAAGCACCACAGCAACTCCTCAGCCTCCACAGAACATCTGCCAATGAAAACCCAGACCTGTCCACTACGACGTGCCATGTGCTGCTCTACAGCAGCCAAGACGTGCAGAGTTTTGTTCTGTTATGGGACAGTCGTCTCCGGTACACAAACAGTAACAAAAAGTTATGAGGCTGTTAAAAGTTATGTTTTGCATGTTAAAACAGTGGTTGTGAATGTCTGCCCAAAGGACCAAACAAAAAAACTTCAAAAAACTTCATCAGTAAGAAGCCTATCAAATATTTCCCAATTTCTCTGAAACATTCCTTCTCATTTAGATTAAGTTTCACCACCTTAAACTAATAATTTAGCTATCACCACTTCACAACACATTTTCTTTCAAGCATCTCTTACCTTGGCAAAATCAGGAGGAGGATTTTTCCCTCTGCAGAGGTTGGACAGAGCCCATACAGCATTTCGGGTCATAGTGAGACGATTCTGTTTTGAAAGCAATCTAAAACAAACCAACAAAAAATTCCAACCCTTGCTTTTAAAAAATCAAAGCCAGGTAACCCCATTAACTGTGTGAATCATTAAATCAAATTCTTTTTAACATACACCAGGGAAAAATATGACCGTCCTATAAAAATACATCCTAAAGAAAATCATCTTGATGGCTACTAACAGACATGCTAGATACAGGAATCTAGTATCCCAACAAGAACAGTAAACATCACATTAAATTTCATTCAAATGCTTCGACATTGACATGGCAGATTAACTTAGTCAAAAAGGTGCAGGAATTGTGACAAAATTAAGGAGGAGGACATGCAGGTAGTTTTGAGGAGTACTCTCATAGCCAAACTGCATTTTTATGTCAGTCTCAGACAATGAGTCCCACTTTGGCCTAGGAAAATGCAGAAAGGCAAGACTTAATTTTCCCCCAATTCAGTTTCTTTTTCTCATAGCCTTCTACCACAGTACCAATGTCTTTACGAGAGCACGGGGGAATTCCCCTGCTGCAGAGTCTGCAAAGGACAGAGACTGAGTAATTTGGACACAACAACACAAGATGGTGTCATTGTTTCAGCAGTGATAGCTCCTTAAGCAGAGGACCATCAAGATAATTAGCAGGCTAGAGAAATGACATGCAATGGGGAGTCAGTGACCTGGATTTGTTCAGCCTTAGAAAGAGATGGTGGGAGCAGAGAGAAAACTGCTGCCAACAACACTTTAACAGGTGGATACAGAAAACAGGAAGCCAGATCCTTCTCAAAAGTGCACAGTGACAGGACAAGAGTCACCGTCATGAGGGAAAACTCAGAAGATTCTGATTAGGCATCAGAGCACTGTGCTTCACCACGCCATGGTCAAATACTGCAACAGGTTACCCCAGGTAGTTACGGAATCTACTTCTGATGTTCCAAATTTGACTGGTTAAGTAGTTGAGCAATCTAATCTGATCTCACCTGCTATGAAGAAAGGCTTTGACTAGATGACCTCCAAAGGTACCTTTCAACTTAAATTATTCTGTGACTCTAAAATAAGCCCAGACATCCACCCACACTGTAGTAGAATAAAACAGCTCCAGCTTAGCTGCTTCTAACACATTTGCCTTAATTAAAAAAGTAGTTCAGGACTCCCCTTTAAAAACTCTGATTAATCCACAATAAAGGAAAAAAGTATTATTATTCTTCAAGACAAACCCCAAATTTCAGTCTTATCAGGCTCAAGCAAAATTCTGGAAAACATATTAAAACACACTTACTGCAGTAAAGGGGGCAAGATATTACAGTCCAAAACATAGTCTCTGCACATAGTGCTGTCTCCAGCAATGTTGCCAAGAGCCCATACTGCCTGCAATGAAAAACAGAAGAATAATTGCTTTTATTCTCAAAATTCCACCAGTTTAACATATGTATTAGAGTTGGGAGATAATCTGTTCTCACTGTTAGGTCCTGGACAAGGTACAGAAGGGGAATGAATGCATTCTGGTTGCATATTACATGTATACACTCAAGCTCATTATATGAGTCAGGAATATTTAGGGAGATCTAAGAAGAACAGCAGAACAGCACACTGTATGTCTCCAGAGATTGTGCAGGCAGACATACCCTTGCTCTGTCCACAATGTAGGAGATGAGCTCACCTCCACAGGCTTAGGAATATTCTAATTCTACACTCCTTGTTCACAGCTAATTTAAAACCAGATGTTTGTAGCACAGGTCAAGCAAGCCTGTATCTACCAAAAAATGTTTGTGTGGAACAGGCCATATTAGTATTTACCACAAAGCCATAAAAACATGCATTGTTTACACAGTCATAGATAAAAATGAGAATCTATGTTCAAGATAAACCAGTATTCAGAATCGAAGAGTTCAGATGGGCTGCAATAAAACTATGAGACAGAACCAGTGTTGCTGATTAAGTCATATGCATGGCAAAATGTGAGGGCTTGGACATCAGCAGTACCCTAACTTCATTTTGAGAAGATCAAAAATACCAGAATTAAAGCAGCATGAAATCCACCTTCTTAATTATGATGAGAATAAAACATTTAATTGGTTTTGATTTATACATTTGGGCCAAGTGGTGTATTTTTTTTTTATCACTGTCCACTAGTTTAAGAGCTATAACTTTAAAACACAGAAATAGTCTATGTCAAGTATAAAAGCAATTTTATGAGTTCTATGCAAATTACAATATTTTGTCACACAAGAAAGCTTATGAAGTTCACTTTTGCTATTTGCTTCAAGTTAGTAGAAGACTAAGTGTCATATCAAACAGATACATGTATCTGCTTATTTGGTTAGTTTATTTGCCTTTTGGCTTTACAGATATCTACAGTACTTCCAATTCTGCACACAGAGGACAAAAGCAATCCTATTTGTCATGGATAGCAGCTGAATGTCCTCACCAAATTTCTCTTCAGTTGAAGGCTAGGTATTTAACTGCAGTAAAATGAGTTGTAGTGCATAACTATTTCTTCAATTGAACAAAGCAAGTTCCTCACAGAAAATAAAGATGTTCTTCCCTCTCTCTATACCTGTTGTGAAATAAAATGATTCTCTAAAAGAATTGAATTGCTGAATTTTTTACCTAAAGGAAATTTTTGGATAACGTGAAATAAACATAGTTACTCATTTTCAATATGGTGTCAATTAATTTAATGCATTACGTTTTTCCTGCAACATGTTTTTAAACGGTGGAAAAAAGACACTTCTTTATGAAACGAGACTCCAACCACTCTAGAGGCCCGAATCCACTAGCAAACCCTGCAAAATGAATACAGCCAAAACCAGAAGTATATACAGAATGTAGATACAGATTTCAGCTTGCTAGATACAAAATAAAAAGACTCCTCCTCCATAGCAGTACTACCAACAACAGCATAGGATCGGAGCCATTAAACTGCAAGTTGTGAAGAGAGTAGGCGACTGTTCTGGGGAAGGATTAGTTTGTTTTGTTTTCTACTGTTTTCCAGGCTTCTGCTGTCAGCCACAGGCAGAGGCAGGGCACGAGACTAAACTGACCTGTGCTATGAAACAGCACAGACATTATTACTGTGCAATGTTTTCCCAAAACTGATCTTCATCAGCATTTTTCATTTTAATTCCTTTCTTTTTTACAATTGTTGTGACAACAGTTCATCTAAAAAGTGTAACTTTGGGTCTGGCAGCCTCTTAGACGCCAGGCACAGAAGACAGCTACCAGAAAAATTTAGCTTGAGACAGAACATGCGCCACCTCCTGCCAAATGTCACTCGTGTTAGAACTTTACGGAGCCACACCTGCTGCTCACCCCAATATTTGCATTTCTACAGCAAGGAGAAACCTGAGGAATGAACCAAAGATTTCAGGCAGTTCTAAATAAATTTGTGAATCTTCTGAAAACACTTTGAGGGGGAAGAAGTTAGAATTTGGAATAATTCTCTTTCACTGAAGATGTGAGTAATTTTGTATGAAGACACAGGCTCCTTGCCCGGACACCCTTGCACAGGTAAAAACCAAGGAAGGCCTATTTCATTTGTCTGTGGTCTTTGTTTCTGCCATTATAACAATATCTATTTATAAGGTTGATAAGAGTGATAATCACTTAATCCAAGAATCCATTCTGACCCTGAATGACTGACTGGATTTGCAACAGCAAATCTCACATCAAAAGCTCTGACCAGGGAAGTCAAATAACACCTCTGCTTTCCCATTCTTCATTTTTTTTTAAGGCAAGGAAAGTCTGGCTGAGTAGTCTGGTATCACAGGACCTGGTAAGAGATGATGTCACAAGAAATCCTTGTAATGCTAATGACTGATAGGACACAGCATGTCAATTAATTGAAATACCTTTAGAAAAATATGCAATGTTTCATTCAATAAGGAAGGTATCTTTCCTTAGGGAATTACTTCAACTCTTCAGATAAGTAAGGAACACAAGTCAAGCTCATTTAAACTCTTCTCATCAAACACTGCCATAAACGCAAAGCTCTGTCATGGTTTCCACAAACCCATGAACAATGACAAGTTTCTTCAGGGTTTGTTTGCCTGAATACTGTTCAATGATTTCCATTTCCTCTTTTGTGCACTCCTCAAGATGCAAATACTTGCCACAACATTTTGGCTTTGGCTTCATTCTACAGAACTCAAATATTTTCCTATTCAATTCCTGGATAGTTGCAGAAGTAAAAGCCTATTAAATCTTACAGCTTATTCAGTCAAAAAAAAAATTTGACTAAAAAAATCCATTTCAGTACTCTCTAGTATCTAAATCCCAACTCAAAGATGACATTAATTTTAAGATTTGTAGCCTGATTTTTTAACCCATATCTGAGATAGAATGTTGTGTGCAAACTGAAAGTGCAAATGTTGCCTTGTTAATTGACAGCACCTATTTTTATACACTTGTATAAATTTCCATTTATTGCTAACAGTGGAGTAGGTTTTGTTGCAAATATTCGATTTATTTTACTCATCACTGAATTCCAGTGTTTTTTCCTGCAGTGCTGGACAACTTCAGTAGTCAGTAAAAGTGAAGTGCAAGTCTTGCAGAGTATTGTTGAACCAAATGGTGGTGCCTTCTGTGAACAATCCATGTGCTTTTTGACAACTCTCCACTTCCCCTTGGATTCAGAAGATTCTCAGCCATTATTTCTTTGGATATTTTAACTAAGGGCTTAAGTCAATCACTAACAGGGTGCAGAGTTTGCCTCTCAGTGGAGAAGAAATCTCACAAAGAACCAACGCTTTCTCAACATTTGGATGCTGCCTTGGGAAAAGGATCCAATGCTGAGACGAAGATGGTGAAGATTAGCCTGCATACAAGTGTGACTGACTAAGTGACTACAAGGAAGGATACCAGAAGGACACATTCCTAGGAGATGACTGCTACCATGCACTAACACAGAAAACATCTTTCTTTCAGTGGCTGGGGTGGTTATAGTTCCTTCTTCTCACATCTCATCTGATGAACAGAGAAAGTAGTTCATCCTCTCGCCTCGAATGTTTGTCCTGATTTTGATTACCAAGAGCTTGTTAATAGGACAGCTGATGTAAAAGCCAAACAGAGCTGGGAGAGCAGACCCAGAGGTCGGCTCTGCCAAGCAAGTGATGGTTACCAAAAGGAATAGCAATACAACTAGAAATGGAAAAATACTGAGGGAGAAACGTACTGGCTGCCTCAGCTGAAAATGCAAACTTTCCCAAAGGGGAACAGAGCAGCTGGGGATGCTCATGCCACTGGCTGTCCAGCAGAGCACAATGACACACATCTGTCACTGTGAGACAATCTCGACACAATGCCTTGCACGGGTTTTGAAAGAAATTCAATGTTCATCAAGGAAAGCCAAGTTGACATCTGGGTTTCAAGTAGTGCAGGAGGGGAATTTAGGAAAAAACTGCAGCTAAGACACTGCTGAAACCACATCAACCTTAAGCATGTCTAAAGGGCTTTGATAGAGTCTTTCAATATAAATAATATCAGGCAGGCAGATAAAAACTTCTAGAAATCTTTTGGAAGAAAAAAAAAACATGGTAAGTGGAAAAGGGCTAGGACATAGACCACTGACTAAACCTAAAAATCAGTACACCAAAACCAGAAATGTAATCAAAGTGTTTTTCATAAATAATGCAGATATAGATTCTGTGATCAGTTTCTCTGATGGGAAAAATGTATGCTAAATGGTTTGACCACTGACCACAGAGAAAGACTTGACACACAATGCAAGTAATGAAAGAGTTAAAGGACAGCAGGCTAATTAAATGAGGCCTGCAGAGCTTAATGGGAAACAGATCTTGTAAAAGGAGGTAAGGTATTTCACTAACAAATGTGTTGCTTATTAAACACAGCTCTAAAGATTCCCTCACAGACTTCTGTGAAACAGCTGACTTAGAATCTTCACTAGACTCGGAAACCAGCATATGCAAAGGAAAAAAGTGTAAAATTAAACCTGGCTTATAAATATGAAGAATACATGTTGGGAAGACTGTGATCAGAAGATAAGGTACATTGATATATCTTCCTGAGCCACTGCTAAGGGAAATTAGAAATGTAAGACAAAGTAAACATGTAGATCTTTAGAACTGACTTACTATAAAACAACAACAGTGGATAATGACTAGGCAATAAGTAAGATATTATACATTTTTTTTGTTTATGCTATGCTATATATCCAAAATAATGCTACCACCTCACATTTCCTTCTATAGAATTGCTATCCCTATTAGAATAAAGAATGACTTCCTAAACACAGCCTTCAATACTTCTTTCTCTTCATCTTTTACTATATGATTACAGTGTTAGCTTCTGGCCCCTCTGCCCTGAACATGTCGTTATATTTTCTGTATGTTCCTCTATTTTTGTAATTAGTTGTAAATGCAGTTGCTGGCAAACAATAATCTTCACAGTACTAGTGTGAGACATAATTCAGGTGATCATTTTAGGAGAAAATTGTACCTAAACATCACCTAGTTTCAGAAATCCAACTTGAGAACTCCAGGATCAGAACTGCTCAAAACACAGGCCTAACTAACTATAAAAATCACTGCTGAGTTGTCCTCAACTACAAAATGAAAAAGAAATATTTCACCGTGAGCATTTAAAAACCCCAGAACAAGTATCCACTCAGTGAAAACTGAGAGAAGAGAATCGTCTCACATCAGACACTAAGCAGTAGAAACATTTTTCTCACAAACCTACAGTCAACTTAATTGTAAGAATTTCTTCCCCATTCTCCTCCATGCACTATAATTTGTTCCAACTTTAACAAATAGGGTCACAGTGTGACAAATAAAAGCCTCCTTTACTACCCACTCATCTGTTACCAGGGCAACAATCTGTGCAAATACTGAATGAGACAAGAGTCATCTTGAAAAATACTATGCAATTGTGTACTACTGCTATCCTGTAATACTGAAGTACAAGGGATAACTTCTCAGTGCTTATACGCTTCTAATTTTTGTTTCAGATGATACTATGGTGAAGTGCTCGGGGCTTTTTAAAGCAGTTGAGGAAAAGAAGCAGAATTCCTCTCTTGTTGGCCAGCATTAAACCCCAGGTTAATTGTGAGCAGGGCTGCAATCTCCAGAGCTGCAGCACAGAAACCCACTACAAAACACTGTCAGTAAGCAACACTTTGCCATGGTACCTTTTCCTTCTTCAGCACACCTTACTAGGGAGCAATTTGTAACTGGTACTTTGAGATTACCACTAAGACAGAGATGGTGAATTTGGCAGCACTGCATGGAAGAATATTTTCCACTAATGACAACCATGCCACTGTGCCTGCCTGCAATCTGAATTTTAATATGCCAGCAGTTTATTAGGAGGCAGGGAGGGGGGAAGGAGCCAGATAAACTACTTAACTGTGCCCCCTAAGCTCTTCCATTAATTCACCCATCTAAAGATTGAAAGCTGCACAACTTAATCTAAACAGGTTTGTTCTTCCCACCTGCTCTCTGAACATCAGCAGGGATGATAACAACCTAAAAAAATGGCAAGTTAGCTCTTGCACAGAAGCTCAATCATCAGGAGAAAAATAAGTAATAGTAGCCTTTACTATATACAGAGCACCAATCATTCTGCAGAACACCATTCTTCAAGTCATGGCTGAATTTGGAAAGCAATGCTACCAAGTACAATCCCCAAAGTATGAAATCTGAAACGCTCCATATAGTTAAGTCTGGATGGATTTTCAAACGGGCAGAACCCAGCATTTATCTGCTATTTTGGCAAGTTCCCCATCACATTTTTAATTTCTACAACAACAGCAGACTCAACTCCTCAAAGCTAAAGTGATGATCAAAAAATACCTCTTATCCTCTTTAATATTTTTTCAAACACCTGAATTCGATTCCTCTTTAAAAGCCTTCTCAACAATTATTCAATCTGAGATAGAACATAAAAAATGGAAAGATACAAAGTGGAGTAACTTGCAAGCTACAAGCAACTAAGAAAAAAATCTGTCTTGTGGAAAATGTTAGGCAACCTTAAGTACAGGTGGTAAATTCTGAGCCAGCTACAAGAAAGAAAGGCAAGTTACACAAAGCAGTCCAATGTTTATGAGTTGGGACTCCTCCAATCATGCATCTCAATACAGCCAAATGCAAGGTCAGACATCTAGGAACACAGAATAGAGGTCACACTTACAGGATGGAGAACTGAACCCTGGAAGTCAGTGACTCTGAAAAGAACAATGGATCACATTGGGTAATCAGCTTAAGCTGAGCTCACAGCCAGCTCCTGTGGCAAGGAGTCCGCAAAGACACCGGATTTTACACACCTGAGGTTCTATCTCTGCAAACAACAATGCTGAAAGAGTGCTGCTGGAATAGCCAGCGCTTGTCATTTCATCACCACAAAAAGACACTGAAACTAAGAAATGTTCAGCAAAAGGTCATCAAAAACCAAACCAACCACCACAGAAATGTTCTCAAAATGAGAATTCAGAGCTTCATTTCATTTACTCATGTGAAGCCTAAGCTGTGGTCTGCAAGTAGCTATAGGAAAAAACACAGAACTTACTAATGGAGTAGAGAATGTAACAAAAGCAATACCTGGACCCAAAGCTAGTCAAATGTGTATAGTAAAGGTACATACTTTCAGGTTAGGATTAAGATTGGCTGAAACTAAATTTATTAACATCACTAATGTTCCATCACCCTAAGTATTCAAAGCAAGATTGTATGTCTGAAGTACATCTTTGTTCAAATATAAGTTACAGACTTCAAATGGAAACTACTGAATCAAATGTTTAGTCTGTGCTTTATATTGATCCCTGTGGGCCTTGAAGAATATTCATCTATGCTGTAAGGAGCTTGGAGAACAAACTGTAATTTCCACTCATGCTTTATCTTCAGGAGAAACAGGCATGAACTTTTCATATCTAAAGCAACTATTCAAACAAAGCTCTCTGAATTCCTCAATAGACAGAAATACACTAACCTGTTAGAGAACAAAATCATTTACCCCATTAGCTATGGTTAAATATATAATTTCCAGAAAGATAAAAGTACAATACTTGCTTAGGTAACTTAACACATACTAAACACAAAGCAACTGTTGTGCAAAATTGCCATATACTGCATTTTCTCTAAAGGCTTTCTTACAGGATAGCCTTGTTCCTTTCCAGAGAAGGGGAAAAAACCCCAACAAAACAAACAAAAAGAAAGTCTCCAATTCCACAAATTAACACACACACAAAATTCAACACTGTTCTCAATCTTTACCTGTTCCTGTACATCTTCAAACTCTGAACTAAGCAGCTCTATGAAGATGGGGACAGCTCCTGCTTGGATTACTATTCGAGTCTGAAGGGAATTTCCCGAGGCAATATTTGTCAGCACCCACGCAGCTTCAAACTGGAAAACAAAATACTAGTCAGTTTACTAGGGATTTTCTATGCCACACCAAACATGGAGACTAAAGGTCTTTTAAAACCGGAGAGATCTGGCAGATTTTTACTAATTAACAGACAATTTGCAAACAACCAGAATCATGTATTTAAGAGTTATCACTAGAAACAAAAGTTTGCAGCAGTTCCTTATGAGAACATTGGGTTTGCAGTGGCTTTTCAAATCTTTTTTTTTGTTATGCATTTATGTTCTCTTTGCCTCTTTTACTGGCTAAGAACCTGTACACAAAACAATGTGCTTTCCCACATTACATGACACCTGCATTCACTGAATCACCAGTGATATTCCTGAAAATGCAGAAGACATTGTTTGACAAAACATAGTGGATATGAAGCAAATAAAAGATCTAAAAGAGATTTTAAGAAAAACCCAACCAAACAAAACCAGATTTCTAAAAAACAGCTCAAAGTACTTCTCTCCAACTCTGGTGATCAACACCGATGTCAAATATTATTAGTGTACGATGTTTTTATTCACAACTTCAAGCAAAAGTGAGATCCTGAACTAACACTTTGCATCTTTTAACTGTTTTTGTCATTTATTATTTTAATCTTAACTTGCAAAAGCATTAACTTTTTAAGATGAAATGCAAATTTTAACCCTACCTGAGACCTCAGGCCTCAAAAAACACATATTCTAGAAACCCACATTGGAGTATGTTTCTGCATGCTTTCAGCCCAAAGATTATTACATTACACTAGCAAATTTACATCTCATCAGGTACATTCAGAATCTATAGAATTAAAAGACTACTAGAAGTTGAATGAAAAGTAAAAACCAACAAAGAGTAAAAATGGAAAGCTGTAAGCTATAAATGACGGATTTTGAAATTACCAAAAGATGCTGATCCAGCAGTATTCCAGTGGAAATACTGACACACCTTCAAAAACAATCTGTGTCTGTCTGAAGAGCAGCAAGGACTTATATTTAGGTCTCAATCATAAAAACAACTCCTGCTAAGGAGTTGCACCAAATCCTGAAATGTGCCTGAAATAACAACTCAAGAATTAAGCCTAGACTTCTAAGGCTTTTCATTTGTGTTATTAAAAACTTTGGTTTTGAAAATACAATTAATTAATACAATTAATACAATACAATTAATCCTGCCCTTCTGATCAACTGAACATTGTAGTAAGATGTGATCAGAATAAACAATTCCAAAATGCATCACTGCAATACACAAGAGTATGGGCTGCAAAATAAAGTAGAAACACACAAAGTCAAAACTGCAAGATTCATCATTAACGAGCAAGAAGCAAAACAATGTGACCAGAGCCTAAGGTCAACATAAAAATGTTGCTTTCCTGTAATTCTGCTTTCTCTGAAGTGAGTATCTAGTGTTCTGAGGTACATTATAACATAACTATTATACTCATCTTTCAACACCAGAGGTTTCTTATCCATATTTTAAAGGTTGTTCTCCAGCTTCCTACTGGTATCACCAGCTTGAACAATTCACAGCTTGGAGACTCACACTGTCTCCAGTGTAAGTCACAGAAAGGTTAGAGAGTGACAGTTTCTTTCCTCCTCCTTTCTCTATCAGGTGGACACCTGATGCTCCAGGATGTATAAACTAAGGAACAGTCACACATTAATGGCAAAGACATCTGTGTGGTGCTGCTCTTTCTTAAGATTGCTCTCTCCACATGAGAAAAATGTACGTGTCCATGTATGGCTAAATGACCCTGAAGAACCAGGGGAGGTCTTTAAGTCTTCCATTCACCTTGAGTGAAACAAAATAGAGGAATTCCTAACAAATTAGGCCTTCCTATCACTGACCTCAGAGGCCCAGTTTTTACAGGATATTCCATTGACAACATAGAACAAAAACAGACCATAAATTCCCATAAAGTTCCAAGTCCATTATCATGGAAGTTGCCATAATTCAACCCACCCTACAAGCAGCTATAAGTTATACTTCACTGTCTCAGAATGAGTTAAAAATCCTTTTCTCCTACAGCTTGGCCTACAGTTAGAAACACCTAAAATGCCAAGCCCAAAGGGGTATTTTTGGAAACAATAACAGAGTAAATACAAATATTAAAAAGTGAAGTCCAGAGAACTTTCCAACTGATCACAGCAAGAATCTGAAGAATCTCTACCTGTAGACCCTAAACGGCCAAGCAGGCAGAGATTTAGGAACATGGAGGAAAATCACCCAGGTGGAAAGGAATATCAAGAGCAACATAATCAACTTGTATTTTCACTGCTTTCCTACAAACTTTTTAGGACAAGCTTGCACATTTCCGTTCTGACTGATTTTTCCTATTTCCATGTAAAAGTAAGGCCACGGGAATTAGTCTTATTTAGCTGCCTGTCTTAGGTTTCTACGCTAGACCCTTATAAATAATATAAGGCATTTCTTTTTTTTTTTTTTTACATCAGATAGCTTACAAATTTTCAACTGGAGTTGCAAACCAACCAGCTTAAATCTGATTCATATTCTTAGTTACTGTCCCCAGACTCCTCAAAGGAAGCTAACAGACCTCTGGAATTCTGTGGATAACAATTTGAAAAGTAACACCTGCAAATGCTTTCTCTAATGTGTAAAAAACCTGTGGGTTTTGCATATTTCCAGTCAACAAAATTTGGATTTCACATGGCATTCACAAACCTGTTGCCTTATGCATTTTGAAAGGACACTGATTCTGATCTAAGTGTTGTATTTAATACACAAGTTACAAGTTAACATTTTTTTTTCCTTAACCAGATAAATTGTTTTCTTTCACTTTCTACTAGCCAAGAAAGACTGACCAGAAAATGGACAGCTGGAAATTAGACAAAGGTCAAGAAAAATTAACCACCATTGTAAGACATATAACTCAGTTTTTTCAAAGCACAGTAGGGTTTTCAGCTTATCATTACAGATTGTATTTCTAATTCTGAACAGTTTTTTACTTTAATCAAAAACTAAATCCTAATTTCAAAGATTTAAAACTGCCTTCAATTAGTACAAAGAAGACAAACATTAAAGTTTAGTTTAATAGCTTTTCATCTGTTGAGTTCCAAATTTCAAGCTCTGTTTTTGCTGAAGTCTGAAGACCCCATCCTATCAATCACTCAATGCAGGTCAGACATCTCTCTGTCTCTCTCTCTCTCCTGTCCTGCACCCAGAGATCTCGCCAGATATTTTGAAGATGAAATAGCTTTTTTAACACAGTGAAGAAAAAGAGGAAGTATAGCTGAACAAATCACTCTTTTTTTTTCCTATCTAATTTGCATCAACAAATGCTTTTCTAAACTACTAAGACAGATACATTTATATTTTTATACCTGTAATGTACAGTTTTCTTTTCGCTTCAGGAACTCGACAAACCTGGCCACCACTCCTTGTGTGCTTATGACTTCATCTATTGGAGGATTTGGTTCTGTTTAAAATAAGAAATTAAGTTAGATACATTCATTTCTTTGTAAGGAAGTTCTCCATTACTGCATCAAAACAATATCCAGTGACATACTGACTGCTCTTTCCTCGAAGTGTGTGCTTTTTCTACAATACTTCACTAAAAGGCAAAGGATTCCTATCTGTCAACACAAGAAAACTCCAGAGTTTTGAGGTAATAAGATAATGTGATTCAATGCACTGATGCACTCAGTAGTTTAGGCAGACTGATTTCAGAGCAGCAGCTCTGTGCAGTCACTCTGCCACGCACACATGCAGAGGAACTTGGTATATCAGCATGTTTGGGCCACAGAGACACTGCCTACAACATTTAAACTTACATCCAAGAGGAGCTATCACATCTGCAACGCTCAGAACAGATTTCAAAAAAAACTGACTATTACATACATCAAGCTGACATTGTGTTAGGCAGAACTTGACCCAGAAATTTCAGTGTGAAACTCAACTTTTATTGCTGTCAAAGTAAAACCACATGCTAGGGAGGCTTCTACATTTTTCCCTAAGTAATTTCAGCCCTTACCTTTAGAAAGCAGCTTTCGGAACTTCTGGGTGGCTGAGAGCTGCTGTTCTGGACTATTGGAGAAGATCATCTCAATCATATCAGCAGTGATGACTGCACTCTAGGATTTACACGGGGAAACAGAACGAGGGTGGATAGAGAGCAAAAGGGGGAAAAATCTGGAATTAGCGACAAACAGGTTACATTTGCTAAACCTGTCTAAAGTTTATTTCTTATTGAAGAAAAACTTAGGTAAAACCATTATGGACAACAAAGGAATCATTATATATGTACATCTACATAAGGCAGCATCATTCGCAAGTGCAACTTTGCTTTACTGAAAGGCAAAATTCAAATTTTCCTCAAGATATGGCAAGAAAATTACTCTTCAGAATTTTTCATTGCTATTCTCTCCCTTCCTCTAAAATAAATGTAAAATTGTCAGCTTTTACAAAAAGCAATTATGTTAGCATTTAGATTTCACTAACATGTACACTTTGACTTACTCTCTTACACCAAAATACATAGGACCTGTCATTTCTAGAAGAGTTGATGAACCTAATGCTTGTTATCAACATCAAGGAGAGGTACTAAATTTTCCATAATACTGACGGTTTCCAATAATATGAGTAAATTAAATCAGCAACCTTTCTTATGCTAGGTAAAATCTGACATTCTGCTCACTACACATGTACCCATGTAAAGAAGCATAAGAAAAGTCAGATCCCTTTTCTTCCACTTCTAATCTAAATCTTCAGATACATCTGATCTCAACCCTCAGACAGACAGGGAGACAGATGACAGTGCTGAAAATACTTAAGCGTTGTCTCTAACAGCCAACAGCTCCAACTGTTAAGAGCCTGAAATTAATGGCATTTAACACAGCAAACTGTGTAATGACACTATCTATCAATTAGGCAAAATCCTTTCCTTACTTTTTACTCTCTGTTTAATATAAGCTTCCACACAAATGATTAATGGTATTTAGGACTTGCCTGATATTTGAACACTATCTTGAAGAGTAAAACCATATATTCTATTATTGATCTACCATGCTGTTTATAAGCATTTCTCTGTTTCACAGTAATTTTCAAGGCTCATATAACCACCAATAGCTCAGCCTGATTTTGATGGAAACATCACCTGCATACTCTGAATACAGACACTGTGAAGATCAGCAACACTTTTAAGTGAGAACTGCACTTTCCTTAAACTTCTCAGTTATAGAACTGAAACCCTCACCATATTTCTTTCCTGGGAGAAAGTAGAAATTCTCATAATTCTCATAAGAAGTATTTTTCTGTAGTTTTAAATTCTAGCATGGAAAGGAGCTCAAGGCCTCGTGCAGACAGTTAAGATAGGCCTAGCAGTGCTTCCAACACTTTGGTTAAAAATGGTGTCACTTGAAAGTTTGCTAAGAAAGATTTCCACTGAGCCCCTTTTTAACTTTGTAAATTGCAATAACACACTGCCTGATTTGTATTTTCATGCTTCAAGCAGTATGAATTCCAGATTAACAAAACTCTGGGTAACAGCTGATAGAATCACCTGCAACAGTGAACACTAAATCCAGGAAGTGATCAGCCTGCCAGGACAATGACATTTTATTTAATTTTCTTGAGCACATATCCTCCTTGAAGAGAAACCAGCTGCTGTATATCCCCAGCATTTTTCTCTCGTGTAATCTGTTTCTGGGCAGTTCATTGAGACAGGTGTTTCAGAGTTGTCCATCCCTGAATGCACTCTTCACATCATTCTGGAATTTCACTCCTGTCATGTCACTGCACAACAGACTTGCCCAGTTTCAACCAACACTGTATTCATGCCTCATCACTTACAGAAGTCATCTCCATGTTGTTCATCTGAGCCTCATGGAAGCCCCCATCTGACATCACTTCCTCCTCCGCTTCTTCCTCAGCCGTTGCAACATTTCGGCGTTTAAACAACTGAAGAGAGAAAATATTTAACATACATATATATTTAATATATATTACATAGCCAATACATACACAGCACGTTGCACTAGGCTGCTATAAAAACTACATATGCTATCACCTGAGAGAAGGCAGTACACTGGCTACAGGACTGCAATTGACAGCACGTGGAAAAAGCTCAGCCATGGAGTAAATGAAAACAGAAACGTGCTAAAATGTCAGCTCCTAACATTTCTGGAAAACGTTCACTGATATCTCCTTCTCTTCTTCACCATCTGTCTCCATCTACAAGCTGTCTAGCTTCCACACCATTGCTTTCTTGCACAGGATGGTGGGTTTCAAAAACCTGATAAATTCCTGTGTATTACGCATCTTTATAGAACACCTGCAGGGGTTCTGACAGTCAAGTTACAGCAGCAAAAAGGGCTTTGGAGGATGATTATACACAGGTTATTATACTGGAATGAGCAGCATTTGGTTGCTATGACTTAGAGAAAGTATCCAGTTTAAGATGTCATGAGAAGAGCTGGAGAGGCTACAGCTACAGCTCAGACAGTTTTGTTCAAGCTGCTCTGGCCAACGTTACCCTTGAGTGAATGAGGAGCCCTCACTCTATGTCTTGTAGAGCCTGCAGAAGAGACAGTGAAGTGTGCAAGTGATTCTGATTTCAGACTGACTGTATGAATTTGGAGGGGCGGGAACAACTAAGAAGGGGCTTGGGAGAAGCCGAGGGGCAGAGACAAGAGATCACAGAGATCTCAACTGCTGTGCATCACCTGCTCCTCTCTCTTTTGCTTCCGTAGCTGGAGACCCTCCTCCTCCCGCCTGCGACGCATCTCGTCGGGGTTCAGAGATTTGTTCTTGTAGCTCTTCAGCCGGAAATTCTCTTTTCCTGAGGTCGTCATGATTCCTTCACAATGGAATTAAAAAAGAAGACAAAATTACTCTTCAACAAGGCATCATTTTATACTCTGTGTCCACTCCTTAAACTCTGTAGCCAAGAACGTCCAGCCACTGCCCCCCTACATTCCACCACCTAACTTCCAAAAAGAATTTAGAAGGTGGAAAGTAAAATTTACAGAATAGTCACTTCGGTGTGTCAGTTCTTCACATCAGACCAACACACTTTCATTTTATTTTTTGAAGGCTTCAGAGAGTAAGTAAAATATTTTATTAAGAACTAAGGTCTATAAGGCAGAGTATAGAGCCTGGGCTAAAAAGAAAACTGCACTAAAAAAAATTAACATTTCTCCACAGAGAATTAGCCAAATGAAATACTCCTGTCTTTACTCAGAAGTGAAGGTGTCTTAGCTGCTTTTCAGCTTAATTCACTTTGCATGTCAGTACAGGAGCTTTTTTTTCTGCACTTCATATCCAATGTGTTAAGTTAATTCAACACAACCCTGTTGAAGAAACCATGTGTTCTTCCTATCCAGACAAGGCCTAAAAGGAAACTGAAACTAAAAGAATAATTTCGGGTGAAGATGGTTTAACCATTGAAAATGCTCAGTCCTGCAAAGAAAGCAGTGCTATTGTTCCCCTCCTCCCCACCCCCAGTCCCTAATCCTGCCACTGTTTATGCAGAGGGGCCTTTTTTCAGTCTGTGATTTCCATCTGTCTTATGTAACAGCATTTATAGCTGCCCATGATGATTTGCACATGTACAACACCACACTTTGGAGTCACTTAGCATAAAGCAGCAGGTGGAGAAGTGTGTAGAAAGAACTCAGCCCCCTGAGAGCAATGGGTGTGGATCAGGTCTCTACTCTTAGTGCTCCATTCTGCTGCTACTTCCCTCCTTACATCATCCCTTTAAATCCAAAAGAGGCTGGGAATCAAATTCTCAACATGTCAGTGTTTCCATGCATCTACACAGAGATGCAGAGTCTCCAACACATTGTAAATCCTGTAACACAAAATTTTGGAAGCTGCACTATATAAAAATTTACTCTACAGCACTTTTATAGGTCTCTTTCAAACGCTCTAATGTGTTGTATTAAATAAACTACCTACATCAAAAATTCCATAAGCACAGAATCACCAGATGATAAATGATCTCCTGTGCACTTTTTACTTTAAAATGGAGCAACATGAGTCTATACAGATTCTCAATAGCTTGGGTTTCCTCTTTAAAATACATCAAATGCATATCGAGTGTACTCTAACTACTCCTCTTCTGGTTAGCACAAAGAGTTGTAAGAGAATAAAGAAAAAGGTACTCAAATATGCTTCTTGTTAGAACCTCTTTTTATGGTGCTTCTATCTGTCAACCATTTATAAGAATTCTGACAATAAGAACTGATTTTCACAGAAAACATTTTGGACATCACTTCAAGTGTTACTGTACTCTGACAACTGAGATTTAAAACAACCGTTCAGGGACACAGAATTACTGCTTTGATTGTCAGTCAGTCAGAGATTGCACCACATGCAACATAACCACCTGAGCATACAGGTAAGCAATTCAGCAGCCTTATTTCGCTGAAAAGCCTCTTCTGAAATGGCCTTTTTTAAATAAAGGTACAGCAAAAAGATAAATCTCAGAGCGCAAGAAGTTCCCTACACCTTTCTTAACAGCTTTGAGATCCCTTTCTTCCTGGGTTTACATGTTTGAGCTTCAAATGTTCATGTTTGTTACAGTATGCTTGGCAATTCTAGGTGCTTCACATTTTTAGTTTAAGTGACTACTCCCTGTATATTAAACACACATACTATTTGAATAAGCCTGGGATTTTAACTGTAAAAAGAAGTTCAGTCAACAAACACTCAAAATTTTTTTCATTCCTAAAATATTTTGAACAAAGTATTTTATGTGTTTTAGAAAAAGCAAGTTGAATTCAAACACCAGGTGGATGACCATGAGCTAGAAGGAGATTCCTAACTGGAAAACGGCTTTGCAGACACTCTGATCATTCTGTCCCTGACCATGAATAAACACAGGCACACATTACAGCCCAGATAACATCAGGCCTTTCATAATGTTATTAATAATTATCCATTTTTGTCTGAAGTCTGTCTTCCCCAATTCATAAGACTGCATTTGCCTTTATTTGGGATTTCCAGACTTTGACAACTCCTTTGATAAACTCCTGCGGTCATTTTACACCTTCACTTTCAATTCGTACAAGTTCTTAATTTAATTGAATTCTTGACCAGGAACATCTTTATCCCTTAATACTGAATTTCCATCTAATTTCTATTACATAACCTCCATATAATGTTGGAACATTTCTAAACATCAATGACACAACAAACTTCATCATAAGTAAGTTTCCTTAAGTCTATTTTTCCTTACTGTGCTTATTAACCTAGTTTTCCCCCATCTCCCAATTTGCATATTGATTTTCTTTCAATTTATTTTGCTTCTGCCTTTAAGGTAATAATTTCAGTTTTCCTTTCGGAGTTCTCTTAGCCCCTCCTGTGTACCTTAAGTCACTGTTTCACCTATTGAAAATACAGGTACAGGATTTACTTGAATTCTTCCTCCGATATTACCACAAGCCCTCTCTCTACCCAACAGTTTCACAGGTACTCTCTGTCTTACACCCTCTACAAGCCGTAGCTGCAGGTTTTGGTTATGCTCATTTCTGACTCTCAAGACAGCTCACTTGGCTGACTAACCCCTTCTTCTATCTCATGAGTAAACAGTACATTTTAAATCCTTTCAAAATAGTATATTAGTTTTTTACCTGGGAGTACAAACACCTACCACCAAATGACTGGGAAGAGAGTTTCTTTCATTAAAGGTGTAAAGATTAAATAAACTCCATGACTGAAAAGTTACCAATCCAACCAGAGATGGGTTCAATAACTTATTTTATAGTAGGCCACCACTGGTAGTAAATAAACAAAATCCCAGCACATGGCCACATACCTGTTTTATACACTTGTCTGTCTAACCTCTATAACTGTCAAACCCACAGTTATTTTCTAAAGGTAAGAGTTCAGTTCTTACATCCTGAACACATCTTAAAATCAATTCTTTCTTTACCATTCTTTTACTGGTTTCCTGACTCCTGGTGAAAAATTCAACGAGTGCATCAAGGATTCCATCCAGCCCACACACACTGACAGCATCTTTGGACCTATTCAAATGTGTGAGCACACAATGGCTTTTTAGGACTAAAAATGTAACAACTCTATGTCAGCTGTTACAGTCATCCAAGGATTGTTTGCTACAAATCTCCTCCTCCATTTTTGAGGATGTAGCTTTTTCTCCAGACTAAACCACAGAAGCAAAACAACTTCAAACTGTCTCACTGGGTCTTCAGCAGCTTTGGTGTGACTTAGCTGAAAATCTTTCAGTGGTCACTTTAAGTTCACCCTTGCAGCAAACAGCAAACCCTGGATCTTCTCTGCATTGTCAAAATTAACGCTCCTTCTGGAGAAAATCTGTGGTGGTTGTCATGGAAATGTTCTACCCATCTTTTCTTTCCTAAAGATAGCACAGTACTGTCCACATTTCTGATACTCCTGGCTACAGATAAAAACCTCTGGAGACCTGGTAAGGAATTTTCATGGTGTATTTCTCGGGCTTTTGTGCAACATCACCCAAGCCCTACATGACACTTTCTCCTCCTCAGTTTGTCTGCCACAAAAACAAATTTTAGCAAAATTAAGCCCACTATTCCTGAATGTCTGCATTTCCATATGGAAAACATGATCCCAAATTTCTTTGCTGATTAAGACAAGGACCCTACTGAATGTGGATGTGTTCCAAGCACACGTTTCTTGGGGAAATAAGAGAAGTATTGCATTTCTCCTTGCTCATCAAGTCAAAGAAACATTGAAGCACTGGGAAATACAGAGTCACTCACTGCCATGACCTACCTTGTCCCAAGCAATCATCTAAATAGGAACAAAAATGAACTCCCTGCCTTCTTAAATCAGCTATCGCTGTCACTAGACTTAAGGGCTTTGCCAGAAGGAATACCATGTGACTAATACCCTTGGATATTCCACACGTCAGAGGTACCAAGAGGTAAAAATAAAGCCCTTACAAATCAAGAGCTGCATAATTTTATATATATATATAAACTCTGTATTTTATACCTGTGAGAGCATATATGTACCATGTGTGCATAATGAAAATAAGATTACCAAATACACTCCTGATATTAAAGACTATTAGAGACAGACTTTCATTTTTTGGAAATAGGGGCAAGAATATGGAAAAAAACACGTTTCAGAAGTGTAGATCTTTACATGATATTCTACCTCACAATGGGAATAGGTCAGAAGGGGAAGACTTGAAAATTAAGGCAGAATAAGAGCTTGAAGAGAAACTGTGATAAAAAATTATCAAAATACCCATGATTTGCCATACTATGAGAGTACATTTCCTAACTGAGGCAGTTGTCAGAAGGACAGGAGTGACTGGAGGCAGATTTGGGAGCTCTGCTGGGCTGTCACACTGCTGCCTCTCCTTTAGATTGCCGCCAGAGAGACACGGGAAAGGTACAAGAGGCACCGTCAGCACTGTCAAGACACAACTCCAAGCAGTGAGAGAAGCTGGAATTATTTGAGGGAAGAAATGCACAAAACCTTCACTTCCAAGGAGATTTTACTATGTTTACTGACTCTGCCATGAGATTCCAGATGTCCTAGAGAAGAAGTTTCTTCACAATCACACTTCTTGACATCAAGCCAAATGCCCACAGTATAGCCTGGACAGATGTTTGAGCAATTCCCTGAGCTCTAATTACAGCATACATCACCTTCTGATATTCTTCAGTGTGAGACTAGAAGACCCATTCAATTTAAAAAGCCAACCTGAAAGCAGCACTTGGTCATCCACTGCCCTCCTCAGCATACTCTCAAAAAAAAACCCAACATTTTGGCCACAAATGTGTCTGGTATTTTTCCCTATGAAGTGTAGATTTTGAAAAGTCCTGATTTGCTTTCTGGTAATTCACAGGCAACAAGTCAGGATGCTGCCAGAAGTAAATGGTCAGCTTTCTTGCAGAGGACAGACAAAGAAAACCCTTCATAATAAAACCATGCATACAGAGCATAGAATGACAAAAATATCACCTGGGATTAATGCTATTTCTCTGGTGTGGGCTCGATATTTTCTGAGCCTGAAAATTCCTGAGCTCTTTTCAACAGTTTTCTTTTTCCCAAAACAACCTTGTGTAAACAATACTCCTTTCTCATAACAACAGGTGTTGTTTGCCATTTCTGTTACTTAACCAATGGGAAAGGTGTCAGTCCTATGGACCAATAACGTGCCTTTTAGCCCAGCATGTTATAAAAGGGCTGAACGAATTGAAAATAAAGCCTTCTGTTTTCTACTGCCTTCTGGCTGGAGTCAAACATCTTTATTTCATGTCCTATTGTGACACTCTGGAAAAATTTCTAGAGCAAAATCCTACATTTGGCATCATCCTACAGAGATGAAAACACATCCACCATGTCTCTACACTGTTGACAGTGTTATCTGAGAGAAAAAGGAAATAAAGGAAATCATCAGATTGACTTCTCTCTTCACTGCTGTCTCCTGCTGTTTCAAAAACCAGCTCAGCCATACAAACACTTTGATGAGGTTGTGCCTACTTCTTTTGTAAAATTATTTGACAAACCATACTGGCTTATAGGGATGTGTGGGAATGCCCATCAGTAGGAGCACCCATATCACCTAAGTTACTTTGTCTCTGTCCTCAGATTCTTGTAAGGCTCAGGACATCTACAGGAAAGGATATTTATTCATCTCAACTACAAGAAGCTACTGTTCAAGCAAAGCACAGCCAATTTCCAAGACTTCTGCTTACCTTTCTCTAGCTGTAAAAGAGGATTGGGAAACGTCTCACAGTCACTATAGAATCAGAAGTTACAGTATTTGTAAAGACCGGTGATGATGTATCAACCCCTAGTGCTAACAAGGAAACAAAACAATTCTGTGAATTTCATTTTCTGTCGTTTATGGAAGCTGCAAGAGCTGAACAGCAGGGATCCACACTCCTAGGGCAGCCAGCATACAAGAACAATAGAGAAGAAATGGAACCACCACCCTCTGCTATTCAAAACGCCACAAGATTAAAGGAGCTTCAAATGTACCACAAGAACTGTAGCCAAACATGAATAGAACTTGTATAGCCTTGAAACACGGTTCAGACTTTAAATTACTCTCTGTTAAAAACTGGTATTAAGAAGTGGATTTCTTCATGGAACTGCTGCCCATCTCCGTCTCTTTCAAATCTGCTTTATTTTGCAGCCTTCCTAGTCCTCTTAGGGCTTTTCCCTGCCCAGTGGTCAGCCTTAATTCACAATTGTTTCTGTTCTAACACTTTTGTAACACTGAAAATAGCAAAACAAGTACTAACCCACCTAATCTGTGGCTAATTTGGCCTGTTCGAACTCTAGACCACTTGGCAAGCTGGACTGGTTCTTGCTTAAAAATAAGAATAAACTCATTAATACAAGACCCAAAATACAAACAACATTGCACAACATGGAATGTGATATTAGAGACAAATTACAAACTTTAATATTGACTATGCCCAAAGGCAAAAAAAAAAAAGGAGGAGAAAATACATTGTGTGCTATCTGAACAACGTTGAGACTTCTCTCTCTGATCTGCAGGGATGTCACATTGTCACATTTCAACACCTCATCCTGACTTTCTCATCCACAAACAAAAAAAAAAAAGGGCTGAAAATTTGGCTAAAGTAAAAACAAATATCTCCAGGTAACATTCAAAAAGATCTTCTGTTCTTACAAAAAAAGTACCTATTTTTTAAGAGGGGTACATAAAACCAAGCCAACACCAACTCGCCAGGCTCC
>VZDJ01000090.1:1171520-1184805 GCA_008694505.1 Cyanoderma ruficeps | reverse complement strand
CACCACCAACAAACACACAAAGAAGTATGTTTCAGTAGTATACTTCCTTTCAAGGAAGTAAATGCTTAAAGAAACCAACCACGAACAGAAACAGAATTACCTGACACTTGGTGCTCTCTCAGAAACTGATGTGGCACATCAGCCTGTATTACTAGTTAAACCCACTGACAGGCACCGAACTGGACACTTAATTTTTGAAAGTTTGGTGATTGTGTGCTTCTTTTTTTTTTTTGCCCTTTTTTGAAGAAACACTTCTGAACAGATGAAGAAGTAATGCATTTACAAGGTTTATTGGAAAACAGTTCTAGCAAAGGAACAGGCACAATAAAAGGTTATATACAGTGTATCTAGCACTTCGCTACACATTTACTACCATGAAGATATTTACAAGATGTTTTGAGTTCCACTTTTTAAAGGTCCATTTTGACTTAACAAGGCAGCAGATACAGTTTTGGAGGTTCCAGAAAGCTTTTAACTTGAGTGAGAAGGCAAAAAAACTGACTGTCAAAGCCAGGGCAATTTAAAATGAAAACATCTTTAAATTTGTTAACTGAGACTTTCTGACTTGAATTGAAAATACAAAATTCCTTTATTGCATTCAAAGATGCTGCAGTGCAATAAATCTGTTTAAATTAAAAAACCCTCACCTTCATTTCTATAATCCCACAGTCCACAATCAATCTGAAACCAGAAGGTCCCACAAGTCATCATACAAAGCAGCAAGTGATGGGGAATTAAACCATTCAGCCACACAGGATTATACTGACATTAAAAAAGAAAAAACCCTCACATTAATGTGCTCATCCACATGAAACCACAGAAATGATTATTCCTGTGTGCCAAATGACAATGTAATCTGTTTTTCTTCTGAAGAGGAGATACATCTGTATTTTGACCAAGACACCAGTACAGCCTCCCTGCACTAACAGCATGGGCTGACCAACTATGTATTTTCTATAAGATCATATCTAAAAGAGGGACTGCTTGAAAAACCACATTTGACAGTCATCTGTCAGAAAAAAAGATCAGCCTAACATTTCCAAAATCCTAACTTGCCCTAAACATTCTTTCTGTGTGAAGAATTTCAGAGCATGAAAAGAAGAAATCTCAGACAGTTTGAAACAAATTAGGTTAAAAAGAAACTAAATTATTAATTAAGTTGACTTTGTAGTTTCAAGCAGCTTTTTTTTAGGGTTGGGAATATCAGAAGGCAGCGAAACCAAAGCTACCTCACGCTTCCCACGATGACAAATCCGCCTGCCACAATTGTATTATTTGCTGTGACTCAGCACTACAAAGAAACGTGTGCAAACCCACAAAATAACAGTAAGTCAAAATCCTACTGATTTTATCCTAACTTTGGACATCAGCAAGGAAAGAGTCACACAGCACTGAGGCATCAGCCACATCAAGCCAGAACCCACAGGCGCTTCAAAGCCTGGTTACCTCATTCTGCCTCCCCCACCCCATTTACACCTGACACTCTTCCTACCAAAAGCTCCTGAATCCCACAAACGGCACATTCACAGACACCTCTTCTCTTTTCTGATCATTTATCAATATCAAAGAAAACTAAAATGTAGGATAAGAAGATGTAGGCAGTTGAAGAAAGGATCATGTGGAAGCTCTACAAGGAATCCTTGTGTCTTTTAAGAGGCAATCTCACCCTACTTCAGACAAAAACCACAACCTAATGTTAATCACAACATTTTTATCAGACTTTACTTACAGATACTTATAGCTTGTGATCTACTAAGAGGTGGTTTGTTTGCCAAAATGACATTTCCATAATTCAACAGGTTACCTTAGCACTAAATCTGGTAGGCTTACAAAGCCTTGTTTGGAGATATGTTCAGGATGTTTACCCACAGGGTATTTATTTTCTGGTTTTAGAATCAGCACATCACTTACACACAACCTCAACTTTATTTAAAATACAATAAAGATCTGTGTGTGTCAAACCAGTTGGTATCCCACAGAACATACGAATCCTCCCCCTGAGCCTGACAAGCACTCTGGACTACCAAATAATAACAGAAAAACAGAGAAAATAAATACTCTGGGTCACAAGGAAGCTGTCAGCAGCAGGTGACTGGATAAATCCTAAGTCTTATGTCACACTGTGAGAGCTCAGAGGTCACAACTCTCCACACACATCCAGGAACAGTTGCACTTCTTTCTCTTCCAAAGCATTTTAGCACCTGTCCCCTCATGACAATAATTATGGCAATAATTATGTTTCAAGAAAGTGTTCACATTATTCCAAACCAAATTTCTTCCGTCACTGAACTCCATTTATTCCTGTCTAACATGAACAGACAGCAGAAGTGACCCTGTGAGGTCCAGTCTAGAATTACTTTCTAGCACTTTGTCATACCTTCCTGCTGCTAACATCCTTTATAAATCAGTTCTGGTGAAAGGAAATTTATTGTTGCCTGTCTTAGATTACCTCTACTTTTTATCCTCAAAATTAATTGTTAAGTCTGCACAATGTTTAATCCAATTCAAGACATTCAGGAGGTGGCATAACATAGTTTCCAGTTTTACTGGTCTACAGATTTTATATTCAGTAGAGGTAGAGGTTTTCAGAGTGTTTAGCTTAAAAATACCTCTTCTGTTTTTTCAGAGTCCCTTTACCTTGTCCACAATAATTCAAAAGTACTGATATTTCTACAGGCCTTGCATTCTACTGCTGGCATTGTATTTTGAAAACTCCACATTCAGTCTTGGAAAAAACATGGAGCAGTTCAATCCACTTACTTGCTTAATAGACTTTAAAAACTGTAACAGACGAGGGGGTTTTTCTTCAGAGCAGAAAAATGCTGACTTACTACCATAATGCTGCCTCTAGTCTCTGTAATTTACATCAGCAATTCTTTATTAGTATTATTATATTATTTAAGTAAGTACATCCATTATGCTTTAGTCCCTTAGTATGAAGCTGAATAATTTTTCTATCAGTTCAGCTTCCACTTGTTCTCTGAAAAAGAGGTAGTCTGGTCTTTCTAACTTGTTTGTCCATGACATCATTCCAGAACCTCCTGGGCAGATATTTCAGCCACTCAAAACATTTCATCAAGTGTGTAATTCCTTTAATGTCTTTTATTTTTCTTGACTTGCTCACAGCCTACTAGGCTCACTCACTATTCCCTTTGGCCTTGCAAAGTATTTAAACAAATACAATAAATCTAGTTATTTGCTGCTGCTCTTCTATTTCTCTTATGTTTCAAATTAACCTTAAAACCCCTAGCCCTAAATCACATCACTCTTTTTTTTATCTGCTATATGCTGTTTTGGAAAAACTTGATTTCAGTTTTTCAGGGAGGCACTGTTTTACAGCCATTAACCTCTTGCCATAAAAGTTACATTTTGCAACTTAAGAACTTGTTTAGTTGCCTTTAAAGGTGCACTCTTCTTTTTTGTCCTTAAAGATAGAAGTTAAGCCCCCTCAAGAAGCCGTAAAACACTTCAGAAAAAAAAAATACCACCCTGTGAAGGGACAAACTGAAAGATTTTAAAGCAAGCCTGCAGAAACATGACTGTGAAAGAAAATGTATCATTCTATTAACATTAGCTTATTCCTCTCCTTAGAAAGGGGGGNGAAAGAAAGAAAGTAAGAAAGAAAGAAAGAAAGAAAGAAAGAAAGGAGCACTGTATAGAAACACCCAAGGTGAAATAAGACTATCAAATAACCTGCTTAAATAAACATTTACACTCGGAATTTTCTATAAAGAACCTTTCAGAAACTGCTACAACTGACTGTGGGACTGTTTAGTTCTCGTGGTGACTTGGGCCAGTGCTGCTGCCATGGGCTGTTGCTGCCTTTCCCCTTCCAAATGGACTAAACTGGGATTTCTCCAGGAGCCAGCACTCAGCTGAACACACAGCACCACATGAGCATGTCAGCTCTGAAGCCATCAACACACAGAACACAACATCAGAAAAAAATCAACACGTGGCACGCTGAGACCAAAAACCCTGGTGCAGTGTCAGATTGAGAGATGGGATGTAACAAAGACTCTCCTTTCAAGTTTGGGGGCTGTGGGAGGATGCCAAGCCCCCAAAACAATCACATCTCTCAGAAGTGAAGTATCACTGAATCTGTCTGAAAGACTGTGACAAGGAAATCCACGCTGAGAAAATCTCTATCTCATGTGTCATCTTAAGTCACCGGGCCTCAAGCTACGATTCATTTCCCCTGTGCCCATGGCTATGTCTAAAGGGTAATTAAAAGGTGCAACCACAGTTCAAGTAGAAACTTCAAAACTTGTTTTGAATGAGTTAGTTCACATGTCAGTGCAGGTGGTAACACCGAAAGGAGACCACAATGAAGTTACAATAAAAACAAAGCCAAATACACAAAAGATCAGCTTGACACAACCTATTAATTTACACAGTGCTTCATTAACTATTCTACTCTAACTACTAACTGCCAGAGGTATACACAAAATAACTTTAAAATAAAAAGCTTCTAAGGATAAAGTTGCGATCCCGTTTCCTGAGAGCTCGTAGACATATCCCAACTTTGTTAAGTCTTTCAGTAACATCAAGCAGTCGGAGCAGAAAATACGCCAGCAAACAAAAAAATCCAGAGGAACAGCAGCTTGAATAAAGGATAAAGGGACCATCAAACACCACCATTCAGCACCATTTGGGAATTCTGCAGAAACAGCAGCCCGGTATTTTCACAGCTCATGACGTATCTTTTCAGCCCGGAGTTTCATTTTCACGAAACGCCCTCAAGAGGCAAAGCTTAAAATCATTGTTACATGGACCGCGCTACGGGCAAGACAGATTCAGAGACTATGAATGGGACGAGTTTCTGCTGCGTATAAAGTCTCTGGAACAGGACAACTGGAAGCGGCTACCAAGCGCAAACCTTTCATGGTACACAGGCAAAGAAATAACGCTGTGAGAGAGACAATGCGAGGCTACGGGGTGATATCTGCAGGGAGATGGCAAAGGTTTTTTTAAGAGCAACTAATACTACTAAGAAAAAAAAATTTAAAAAGCAAAAGCTTGGAAGATCCAGGAGAAAGTTTCCCTTCTGCTCCACGGAATCAATTAGGTTGGAAAAGACCTCTCAGATCACCGAGTCCAACTGTGACCCAACACCACCGTGTCAAACAGACCACGGCACTGAGTGCCACATCCAGTCTTTCCTCAAACACCTCCAGGGACGGTGACTCCACCATCTCCTCGGGCAGCTCATTCCAATGTTTAACCACTCTTCTCGTGAAGAAATTCCTCCTGATGTCCGAGCTAAACCTCCCCTGGCTTAGTTTACGACGCTGTCCTCTCGTCCAGCTCTCGCTCTGCCCTGCCCGCCCCCCGTCCCGCCGTGGGAGCAGCATCACCGGGCCAGCCCGCCCCGCGCACGGAGTTGTCCGACTCCGCGCGGCCAACCACGGCGCCTTCCAAAGCCGGCGCGGGGCCCCGCCACCGGCACAAGCCAAGAAACTCCCTCCAGCCACGAGGAGCCTCTCCCTGGGCAGGGCAGGACGGGCCCGTCTCTCCCTGGTTCCCCCGCGAGGTGCGGGTCCCGGTCCGGGTCCCGATCCCGGCCCACGCGCGCGCCGCTCCCGCCGCGCCGGCCCCGGCCCCGCCCCGCGCGCGGCCCCCGCGCGCCTGTTGCGCGCGCGCGCGCCCGGGCCGGGGGGTTGGCGAGAGGGCTCCCGCCGCGCGCGGCACCCCCGCCCCGGGCCTCTCCTCCCCCCCCACCCAACCCGAGGCGCCGGCAGCCGATCCCCGCCCGGTCCCTCCTCCCGCGGGGACGCGGCCCCGCGCACCGCCCGGCTGCCGTCACGCTCGCTCCGCCGGGGCCGAGGTAACGGCGCTCCCCCCCGGTTCCCGTACCTGCTGCCGGCCCGGCGCGACCCCGCGCTGTCTCCTCTCGGGCCCGAGGCGCGCGAGCGCCGCTCCCTCCCTGGCTCCCTCCTTCCCTCCCTGCCTGCCCGGCGCTGGCTGGCGGCGGCAATGCGCACGCGCGCGGCACGCCGCGGCGCCCTCTGGGAGGGTGAGCCCTTCCGGCGAGACCGGCCGGCGGCGGCGGCGCCCTCCTCAGGAAGGCGCGGCCCCGAAGGAAAGACTACGGCTCCCGGCAAGCAGCGCGCTCCTCCGCGCGGGCGCGCCTCTCCCACCACGGGGCACGCCGGGAGTTGTAGTACGATGGGCGGCGGCGCCGCGCCCGGGAGGGTTTGGGGTGCAGGAAGGAGGTGCCGCGTCCTTTCCCCGCCTGAGGGGCGGCGGCGGCCGGCTGCGGGAGTCGCGTGCCGGGACACGGAGGCAGTGGTGGCGATGGCGCAGCAGCCACTAATGTCACGGCGGTGTTAGGCCCCAGCGCGCCCCCCGCCAGCGCCGCCGCCGGGGATCTCCGTGCCGGGAAGTGCTGAAAGGAGTAGGGATGCTCCTGGGGCCGCTACGGCCCAAGATAGCGCAGCGGGCTGATATTTCCACTTTGGTGGATGCAGGTCCCTTAGCGGTGGCCTCGGTGTCACCGCAGACCGCGTCACTGCGGGTGCGGCGAGTAGCGGAGCCATTTCGCTGTGCCACGGGCAATGCCGCGGCAGCCACGGACACAGCTGCTGTGGAGTCAGCACGGAAAGCCACCACAGCTGCTGGTCAGCCACGGTGTGTGATGCGGCAGACACGTACATTAGCCTGAGTGGCACAAGCTGGCCTCCACACCCACAGAGGAGTACAGGGTGATGATGGCAGGAGGGGGAGCCCAAGCAGCACTCCCAGGCTGCTTCCAGGCCCATCCCAGGAGCCATCAGCCCACTTCAGGCCCATTTCGAGGGGCACAGGGGCACAATGGCAGGTGGGAATCCAAATAAGGACTCGAAGAAAGGAACACCCTGTTCAGCCCCAACCCAGGGGAGCCTCAGCCCCAGAGCACCTTTAGGATTGGGGCTGTAGCTGTGGTCAGGGGTGTGGGATGCAGGGGAAGAACATTTGGGGACAGGACTCATTAGAGAGTAATTAGGGCAGGAACCAGGGGTGATCTAGGGAAAATAGAGAAACAAATATACAGGAATAAAAAGGGCCTGTCACGTGCAAGTGATTCGTGATGGTTTGTCCATGTCCTGCACCCGATCAGTGCAGCCTGTTGGCTCTTCTCATTAAACTCCTTTTGCACTTTTCCCTGGATGAGGAACTTGTGGCCAGAGCACCACAGGGAGGTGGCTGCTGGGGGGCTGGAGAGGTTGGGATTGAGGGGCAGCTACTGGGCACTGCCTGAGCCCAGCTCAGGAGGAGACACACTGTACATGTGTAAATACTTCTATAAATACACAGACACTAGTGCAGCTCCATCCTGCTCAGCTGGAGCAGGGCGTGGGATGAGGCTGCCAGTGCTGTGTGGGAGCGCTCTGTGTGGATGGATGTGAAATCTGTGTCCATGTGTATTTGCTTAATTTGGTGCATATGTGAATTTGTGCATGTGCCTCCTGGGAATACAAACTCTGTCTGGCTATTGCTTGGACATGGGCATGGGGCTGCAGCAGCCTCACCTCTCTCAGACTACCAGATCTCAGATAATTTTGCCACATCAATAGATACATATATTTGTGTACATATATACATTGGTATATTTCATAGGGCTTCATATAGAAGCACAACATTTCTACCCATTGACTTGAGATAAAATAGATTAAATCAGACAGGCAACAGCTTTCTCCCAAAGCATCTGCACCAAAAAATAAAAAAATAACAGTTCACTTTTCTTTCAGGGATTTCACGTTTCTTGCACCCTACCTAAACACATCTGTAATGCAGCAGGAGGTCTGGTTACAGTATTGGTTGGCATTCCTGATAAACCTTGAATCAAATTAGCACAGTTTTGGGTGGCAGCAGAGATCTTCAGGTTCTCCTGGTTTTGATAAAAGTCTGGTTTCAGGTGCAGCAGAGCTAATGCAATGCAGGTACAAGGATGAATTCCTGTTTCCTGTCTCTCTGCTCTTCTGCTCCCTTCTCCCCACCAAGTACATATTTTCAGGCATGGTGAACTATGTTCATTCTGCATGTCTTGTGATAACCTGCCCTTAACAGCCACCACAGATGACACCTTTTTGGATTGCAGTCATCACCTGCAGGCAAGGATTTGCAAAACTTTGGGCCTTGTGTGGGGTGAGGCTGTGAGGCAGTGTACCGGAGAGAGAGAGAGAGAGGCAGGTCCAGGCTGTCTGGGTCTGTGGTCACAGAGCAAGGCATGGAAACAGCAAAAAGTACCACCCGAGTTCCAGCTGCATGAAACCAGAGATATCTGAGACCAGGCTGACATCAGGTGCTGGTAAAATTAAGACAGAAGGTAGCTTCATTTCTGACAACAACTTTTGAAGCCCTGAGTGTTTTTGTAATCTGAGTTAATTCAGCTGGAGGGAATTTACTCTTAAACCAATACACAGTTTTGAGAATAATTTTTCTTCATGTAAAAGCGAGGCACACCCTCAGCATGTTTTTAAACACAGCCTGAAAAGATGACAACAACACTGAAGGCTGACGAATGACCCTGAGCTGGGGGAGGAAGAGTGGAAGTGGACAGGGTAAACAGATAAGTCATGGTACTGTGATTGGGTTAAAATCGAGTTTAGGCATAATACCCCTGGCTCTTGCTTTCCCCAGTGCAATGGGATGCCAGAAAGTGGTATCACGACAATACAGCCCTTTCTAAAAAAGGCCACGGAGCCAGACTGCTGACCATATTTAGCTCTACTAAATTGTGATTGGCACCAGCAAGCCTCGGTTGTCACCCACTGACATTTCGTTCAGCCCTAAAAATGAAAACAGTTGCCTGCACTGTTTCAAGCCATGAGAGTCACTGGGGACTCAGAGATAGGCAAAGATAGGACAAAGTAACAAGCTCATAGTGATTTAGGATCTCAAAGCCACCACAGCCAAAATGGTTGTTCTGTGTTTCGGAGGCAGTCAGAGGTGGCAGCAAACAGCAGCAGGGTCACAAGGGATGTCTGCAGCCAGATGGGGTAAGCCCCCACCAGGGAGAAGCAGTGCCTGCCCCATCTGCAGCCCTGAGCCTCACTGGCATGGACAACCTGTCCATACTCACCATCAGTATGAAGGGCTCACCATGGAAGTCACCGTGAAATGCTTTAATGTGTCCATGCCTGCAGTAAAACATGACTGCTCTCCTTTGCTCTTTTGCTTCCTCAGGTTTGGCTGAGGAAGAGTGGTGCTGGGAACTGTACCCTCGGGCTTACTCTTGGTGGCTGGTGGGACCTTTCCACTGTGCAGTGGAGGGATTGAAGTTTGGGAGACTCTTGCAGGTCCCCAGGAGGAGGGCAGGCACCTTTGCCCAGCTGCTCAAGTCTGGGCGATTCCCGCTCTCCTCTCCTTATGTCTGCCCTGCCTGGACAGATCAGGAAACCACCACTGCTGTCTGTGCCAGCTGCTGCATCCAGTGACAATGGGAACTGGGTGACAATTCCAACTGCAGAAACCACAAACTGGTGTGGGCACCAAGGCGAGTTAAGTTGTAAAGGGCAAACCTCCAACAGAGAGCAGCAGGGAGCTGATACAGGGCAGGGGAAGGGGTTTGATCTTTCCCTCTCATGCAGGGGGCACAGGGTACTATTGGTTCTGCCTCTCCCGCTTGTCTGTGAAATATCACTCCAGGAGTGACAGAGTTAACAAATACAGTGGAAGAGACAGCTCTGTAAGCTGAGCTACATGGTCACATGCACAGGTTTTATTTTTAACATCCCAAAACTACTTGATGTTTCTGCCTGGGCTTGCTCCGTGTCCTTCTGTTCTCTTTTCTTTCTTTGCTTGCCGTTCTCCCTCACCCACCTCACTTCAGCCCAGCTGAGCAGAACCAGGAGAGAAGTGTTTGGTACGTGCACAGGGACTCTATGATCAAGGTAAGGCTTTGTAAATAAAGTTGGAGTCTTTTTTGGGCAATCCTTGATGCAATGTAATGGTTACTGTAGCAAGCTATGAAAATCAAGACATCTTCAAAACAGCCTTAGTAATTAAGATGAAATAGAATAATCATGAGATGTCTTAAATGACACTCTAAAACAGAGGCAGCTGGTAACAGTGAGCACTTCTGTGACATACTACTCTAAAAAAAAACCCCTCCATAATATATTCAGTGAATTAGCTGTAGTTTGCAGCACTGCATGTAGGATTTTAAAAAACTAAGATGCTGATTGTAAGATGGGAGCTTCAGCAGCAGATCAGATGATAAATCAAAAATTCAATTTCTGTAATTTTCAGGAAACTCAGAGAAGACAAGGAGATACAGTAAGGGTCAAAGGAAAGGCAAGAGCAGTCTCATGGCAAAAGTGCCTACACTTAAAATTAAATGAGTTTTGTAGATTGAGACTGCAAACTTTATGTTGGCAATCTAGACTGAATGAATGATGAAGTAAGAATTACAAGAGTTAAAGGTAGTACAGTAGCATTTAGTCTTGTGACTGCTTAGCAATTTTTATTCATTAATCTCTTTTATTTTTATTTTATGACTTTGATCTTAACCAATAGCTCTGAGATTCTTTACACTGGGCACCTTTCAGAAAAGTATGTTAATGAGATTGTTACCAGAGCATAAAATAGGACCTGAGCCCAAAGAGAAAAAAGCATGGTTTGGACCATTACTCCCCCCCTTTTTTTTTTCCTCAAACTGCAACAAAACTGGACCTATTATTTTAAAGGACTTGTTGAACTCAAACTAAGACCAAACCCATTTCCTAGTTACCGATGTAAAGTGAAAGTTTGCCTGACTGTGTCTACCAAGGACAGCACAGGGACCCCTGGCATGTCTGAGGAGCAGCAGAGCAGTTCCGTGTCACAGCCTGCTGATCTGCCTGTCTCCCACAGGACTCCCCAACATGCCCAGCACAAGATGCTGATGCTGAGCTATCCTGCACAATGCCACCAGCCCAGGGGACCATTTCAGCACCTAGAATTTTTGGGTGGGTTTCTCTCAGATGAGCTATGGCTACATTGCACCAGGTAGGGAGGAGCAAGAAGCATTGCTGATACAGGTCTTTTAGTGGGGAGTGCAGCACAGGGTTCCCACCAGAAGTGTCCTGTGTTACCTTTGACTCATTATTCTGAAGTCTCTCTGCTCCTCCTGTAACAGCTTTGGTGCATTTCACCAGACAGAAATTGCACAAGCAAATTTTGGTGCCATTTTACTGCCTGTGTGCAGCACAGATTTTTCAGACAAGGGAGAGGCCTGATGGTGCAACAGCTTCTCTTGATCTCCGTGGTCTTGCATGTCAGGTGTAGAGAGCTGAGGAGAAGCTGATGTGCTGTTCTGAGAACCTGAGCAAAGGCATGCTCCAGGAGAAAGGCAAGGAGCACGGATTGAAGTCCTTGCCCAACTGATGCACTAATACTGTGGATTTATTTTTGTCACTACAAAGCAATTCCAACCTGTTCAGTAACTCTTAAATAGTGGTGATTGCCATGAAACACCACAACCTCATCCAAATGATCCCCAGGTAGGAAATACAGGCAGTAGCTCCCTAATTGTCACAGTTTCATCCTTCCATGGCTGGGCTTATCCAACAAGTCAGTTGTTTCACAGAAAATCTTACTTCTCCTCATGTCTTATACTAAGGATTTGAAGTTCACCAGGATTGCCCTGGAATCAAAGTGCCCCTGTAAAATCCATGTGAACTTGTTCAAGGTCACCTCAAAAGTAGGTCTTGCTTATGCTCACTATTAGTGTTATTGATGTAGATTTCATCTACATCTTTAATTGTCCCTTTCTGCCTGCCCTGAGCTGTACCATACTCACTGCCTGCCTCATTTAAAGCTTGGCTGCCAATTTGTATGTACAAGGTCAGTCCAAATGGCAACTGCAGAGCAGGAGTGCCATGAAGGACAGTGACCCACTCTGCTGAGTGCCAAGGGGGTCACTCAAGCTGTAGCTGTCCCTGCTGTGGATGTTGAGATGTAGAGTTGGACATATTCAGAGGTCCCCGTGATTCCAGGTGGTGGCATTCTCGGTTTTGCTTTTTATTTTCTGTCTAACAGAGGACTTAAGAAAACTTGGGCTCCTGAGATTCATGTACAAATACAGTACAGTATGGTTTCCAATGGCATAGTGATTTGGTCCTCGCCTCTAAGAAATAAAATTGTCTGTTCAGAGAAAGGAGACCCAAGCCTGATTTCTTGACAAGATTGTTAAGCAAGGAATGATTGAGGAAGAGCAGTGCATGAAAGGAAAAGAAACTCATTTGTTTAAGAAGACTTACTTGGTGTCCTAGAAAATGTGATTCTACAGCTGGCTCTGCCAGGGTTTTTGTGCAGAAGGCATGCAACTGCAAGTGAAACATAAAAACCTGAGCATCTCTATGCTAGGTATTTTTGCTTGGCATTTACATATTTGTATAAAATACCATATTTAATTCTATTTATTTTCATCTTTCTAAACATTAATTCTACATCTGCCAAATAGAAGCAATAGTATTTTTCAATCTCAAATGCTCCTCTAGTACTGCAAAGATAAATTCATTATTGTGAATACAATCAGATCTAATATAGTAAATATACTGACATGAAAATTCTTATATTACAAGAAAATTAATAACTGTATTCCCCTCAAAATTTCAGTATGATAAAGATGAGATAAACATTATATACTGGTAACAAGGGTTAAAATAAGAAAGAACATTGCCTATGTGCCCTGTACACTTCACCAAAATTATTCCCATTCCTTCTGTTGTAACATTATATATAACTTCAGCATTCTTGGCTCCAGCATTTGGATGTGAACTTTCATGAGATTTTTTTAGGAGCTTGTTATCATGTTGTAAAATTTAGAAAGATTGTGTTATGTTCATTTGCAATCTCATCTTAGAGGCACTCTTTAGGGTCATTATCTGGGTTTCTGGTGGCCCTTTTTGATGTTTTTTCAAACTGGGAGGTATGCCTTGATTCTGTGCAAAGAGGTGAGGTACAATATATGACCTTAGTATGTCAAATGGTCAGTGACATGCCAAATGAGAAAATATTTGTATTATTTTGCCTCATTGACTGCGAATTAATTAAACGTATGTCTCCTGAAAATGAATTTTGATTGGTTTATAAACTGTAAGTTATTGTCACAGAACAGGTCCATCCCAGACGCAGATGTAGTTAAAATAGCAGCTGTATATTTTTAAACTTTACTTGGTTTGCTGTCATGATGGTGTAAAAATAAAGATTTACCAAAGTGGACAGACTGTGGACTGTAATGTCCATTCTTTCTTTACACAGTAGCTTGAACATGATTGAAGTAATCTTTCTGTTTTGGGGTTTTGTTTTTGTTTGTTTG
>VZDJ01000090.1:1014505-1164690 GCA_008694505.1 Cyanoderma ruficeps | reverse complement strand
TTTAATGTCACTCTATTTTCTGCTCCTAGTGATCTTTTCTGGGAAGTCTCACAATGCTTTAGACATAAAAATAAACTTGTCTGCACAGATATCCTGCAGAAAATACAAGTAGCACCCCAGGTTTATGGAGACAAAACTGAAGGAAATCACCACAGGGAACCCAAGCTGGCCCAGGAACAGTTAGGGCCAGACACTCAGATCCTTCATCCTGAGGCTTAAGCCACTGCACAGAAACAAACTGTCCGTGCTTTAAAGCTGCTTACAAAAACTCACCTGTCCTCAAAACATTCCATATAACACGAGCTGCCCAATGCTATCACCTTGTTTTATCCAGCAAAGTTGACAGATGTGAAAACATACAGCCAGAATTCCTAGGTCTCCAGGAATTCCTGAGAGACCTAGAATTCCTAGGTCTCTACATCAGGGCCTCATTCTTCACTTACCATGTATCTGATTTTGAAGGATGCTGAGCACCCAACTGTCGCTGCAGACCACAGTATCTGCAAATGCATGTCCAAAAACTGGGCACCAGAATCTGTGCTGAGTGCTTGAAAATGGAGCCACTTACTTTTATGGATGATTTGGATAGGGTGGGAAAAAAGGTTGCATAAATAATAAGGTGTCAGAGTAAGTCAGTGTTCAAGGCTGGCAGGAAACCATGAAAAATTTCAGCCTGTAAACAATCTCTCACATGATCAGCCACTTAGCTGCTGTAAAGTGCTGTGGGTGCCCTGAAATTTTAGCCTATGTTAGGTGTGAATTTGGCTCATTTTACCTTTAGTGCCAGTGTCACCAGCACCACTGCTATTCTGCTCCTGGCTGCCTTCTGTCACTTCCAGAGGATTTTGTTCTTGTCACTCCCTGCTCCCCGAGATGGCATGACTTCATTCTAGCCTTATTGCAATGGATCCTGATTCTTCCCTCCACAGCAGGTACCTGAGTCAGACTTCAGGGGGATGCAACCTTTGGAAATACAATGGTTGACGGTGCAGGTCAGAGTTAGGGGATATTGCAACCTCTACCTTGTGGCATCAGCCAGGGTGTGCACAGAACACCCAGGAGACTGGATCATTTCTCTTCTGGTATTCCTACAGGGCATGCTGGAGAGACACAGTGTTCATTCATAGAGAGACATATGTGCTCCTGTGAATATTTGGTGTATTTCTGTAAACTGCAGATTTGATTAAGTAACATTCAGCATATCCAGGGAAAGCTGAAAATCCACAGCCAAAATCTTCAGGTTAGTCTGGTTAGCCTGATCTGGGAGAGGCAAAGCTGTACAGGGAAGGGGAGATCACCCTTCCATTTCTGAATACCCACCTGGCCAATGTCAGCAGGGAGCTGCCTCTCACTTCATCCCAGCCTTACCAGGAGTGGAGAGCTGTGGGCTGATGTCAGATGCAGTTTCATTAATCTAAGGGTCGTGCCAAACTAGCTCAGTGTTGACGGTCCTGCCCATTATAGTCAGCAGAAGATTTAGGAGCTAGAAGGAACTGAATTTTCCTGCACTGGGTATCTTGGTGAGCACAATGCTGGTTTATTTAAAAGGTGAGAGGCTTCACTTTGGGTTCAGCAAGTCCTTAGCTCCTGGTTTAAGTTTGTAATTTGGCCAAGAAAACTTTGGCTAAATTTCAGCTTGAGGAATTTGATTAGAAGAAACTGAGAATTTGGTGGTTTTCAAAATAGTCTGTTGTTTTGGCAGGGTCTGAACTGGAAAAGGGGATCCAATTCCAGCAGAGCGTTGAGGTTGCTCTCAGTCCAGCCCCTACACTCTGGATCTTCATGACTTTGATCTTGTTTGTGCTGTCCACAAGTCCTGTGAAGTGCAAGAGCAATACTCCACACACTTCAGGCTGACGTGTCTTGCAGTGTTTCCTCTCACTGGAAAAGTGGAAGTGAAACTAAGTCATCATGGAAATCAGAAAAGTCAGAGCAGGGCAAGAAACCTCATGATGAGAGAAGACAGGAAACAGAAAAGGTAATGGGTTTGGATAGAGAGACCTGCTTCTTTATAGGTGGTGTGAGGAGACACAAGAGGAGACAGGGAAAAGGGCACACGAATGAAAGGAGTTGGGATGTGCTGTCAAAACCAGAGGTTTTCTGGATAAAAGCATTTCCTTGAGAAAGACTCTGGAAATTCCCAGTTGGTGCTATACACTAACATGGGGCAAATGATGATTTTTAAGGGGTGAAAGGGCAAGCGACCTACTGATATGTATTCTAAGTCTGGGTTGAAGGAAAGAATTTTTTGATGGACCTCCAACTCCCAAAACTGAGTGAGCACAGATAAGGTGAAGTTTATCTGGACAAGGCCTGTTATTTTGTGAAACTCTGTAACTCCTTGTTGCATTCTTAAGAATAAAAATTATTATGGTAAAAAAATCCATTCAAATTCAGGTCTTAGCTTGTTTCCTTGGCTTCACCACATTAATGTATGTTTTGCCTTCAAATCAGGTGTGGCAATTCCTGTACCCTCATATTCATTAAGCTCCTGTCCTCTGCTCTGCTCTTCACTATCATTTTCCTGGCTGAAGACTTTTATTTATATATGGTTTATATTTATTTAATTTTAACAAATATTTTTAGGTTTGACCCCATCTTCTTTGCACTGCCACTTTCTCCTTCCTGGTTCAGTTATTTACTTAAATGAAAAACTATCTCTTCTTTTAAAAATACATTTTCCACATTAATGCTATATTATATCTACAAACATATGAAGAAAAGTTTTCTCCTTACCCTTCATTTTGTGGCTGTCCATCCAGGTAGCTACAGAGGGGTTTTGCTTCTTTGCTTTGCATGTTCCAGAGACACTGCACATCTCTGTCAGAAGTTTTGAGCATCTTTCACATAGTTTCCTTACCACTGCACTCCACACTAAAGAGTCTTAAATTCCTTGGGGTTTAATTTCTTTTTAAACAAAACATGCATATGCAGTGCAGGCTTACTCTTATTTATCTTCCCTCTGAATTTATATGTAAGGAAATTATGATCACAGACTCCAAATTTATTTTTGATGGCCACCTGCTCTATGACTTAATTGCTATTTACGACTAACGAATCTTTTGTAGGTTCAATGATGGTTTGGTGAAGGAATTTGTCATGTCATGCTGAGAATTATAGGCCTGAAGCCCATTATGATCATGAGAGATGATTCACTGGTCCATAACTCAAGTTATTTTCCCCATGGCAGCAGAGTTCTTACTGGAGTTTATCTCTTTTAATATTTGCTCTCTTCCTACATATCCAGGTATGAACTCGAGCAGTTCATGGCTGGCACTGAGCTGCACCAGAGAAAAGCCTCTTTTAGCTTTCTGAGTTCCAGCTAAACAACCTGTAACATCATACATGTGATATTAATGAACTGCTTTTATTTTCCTTTCTACCAGTCCTGAACAGCAGGATTTTTAACACTGGGGATGACTGTTATGCTGCCATGTTCCTGGTACTTGCCTGATATCTAGTTTACTCCCTATATTGTTTCCTACCAATATCTAGAAGGTGGTTACAAAGATAATGGAGACGAGGTCTTCTCAATAGTAACAAAGGGCAGTGGCAACAAGCTGAAACTTGGTAGGCTCAGGCTGAACTTCAGGAACAACTTTTTTATCAGAAGGGTAAAAAAAGCAGCACTGGAACAGGACCCCAGAAAAGTGGCAGTATCTCCACTCTTGGAGCGTTTCCAGATTTGGTTGGACGAAATTATGGTGACCTGATTGAGTCAGAAGTTGGGCCAGAGACCTCTGGAGATCTCCTCCCATTGTCACTTCTCTGATTCCACAGCATCACTCGAGATTCCCTGCAGTGCACCAGCACCTGCCACTCTGGCCTCACCTGCTTTCCTTAGCTGAATGAGATGGTCCTTTGGCTACTGCTGTTGTCTGCTCCTGCTTCTCTCACCACAATGAGTGTATTCTTTCCCCTTGATGTCTAGGCCTCTGCTCACTGATACCTCCTTATCTGTCATCACATAGTGATTTAACAGGTTTTCATCTCCCTGAGCAGGAAAGCAGATAGTGCTCTCCCAGCAGCTGTAGCACCACTGAATGGCTCTCTTGAACTCGATGCCTTCATGGGAAAGCTGTGCTTTGTTGGAATATGTGGGTGCCCCCTAAGAGCACAGATAATGCTGGACAATACCCTGTAGGGCCAGGGGAGCACAGGTGAGTGCATCTCAGACTGGCAGGGACTCACAGGCTGTGCTGGTAGGTGTGTGATTTACCCTGGAGATGCAGTGGGAGCAGCAGGCAGAGGAGCTGGCCACATCTGACAGCTCATGGCTCTTAAGCATAGCTTCTGCAGGAAGAGTTAATGTTCCTTGTGAGGCTTTTCCAAGCAGGACTGAACTGGAGAGTGAGGATGGGGACTGGGATGCAAAGGGTAAGTCAGTATCCAGACTCCCAAGCTGTGGCTGGGGGTTATCCTGGTTTCCTGCAGGTGTGTATCCATGATTTTAGCTGGCCACAGCTAGGATGAGTCCTGTTACTGTGAGGAGAGGGACAGACCAGCAGAGAAGCAGCCAAGTTCTCTCCATGTGTTTGAAAGACAGAGAAAAGGCAGTAGTTAAACACCATCAGAGCTCATCCATTTCCTTTCTTGGAGCTTGTTTTACCCCTGGTGATGTTTCTTCCTGCAAAGCCAGGGCTGAGTTGGCAGCTGCTGGTGGCACTACCAGGGGAGCACATCTCCTTTCTTCCAGAGAGGAAAATGGCTAAAGGGGAGCTGGAGCTGGCTCATCCCACTGCAGGGCAACTGTCCTCTTTCCAGTTGAAGAAGGTTTTTGCAGGAAAAANAAAGAAAGAAAGAAAAAGAAAAAAACCCACACCAACCTGCTTCCACCTCCAAGTCTTTCACAAAGATAAAGTAGTCTAAAAAGCAAATATGCAGAGAGGTGACTGCTTTCAAATGCTGCAGGTTGGGAAGGACTCCTCAAGTGGTTGTACCTCATTTCCCTGCTGCCTCCAGGCTCCCAAACTTGGTGCAGGAAGAGTTAATAGGCTTAAATGTAGGGTTTTTTTTCCCTGCAGCTTTGTCAGAGTGAAAGTGAAGCATCTCTGGTAGCCAATGTGGGGCTTTTCCTGCACCCTTCACCCTGTAGTGAAGATCACCCAGTGAAAATAGGGTCCTCCTAAAGGTGAATGCTCTTCCAGAGAGGAAAATGGTACAGGGTGAGAGGGATCTACTGACAGTCAGTATCCATCCCCCAGGCAGAATCCCTGCTGTGTATGATCTAGGATGGGGAGGAGGTGGACTCTGAGATCCCCACACACAGCTTTGAGCGAGCTGGTGAGGGCCCTGCCTTACGTCCTGGCTTGTGGTCACTCTGTGGCTCTCCTGCAGGGTAAGCATTGCCCTGCTGCTCAGAAAAACCCACTGCAGCAGCCAAGGAGGGAACATTGCTGACTACAGGAGACCAGGTGGCCAAAAGTCCATGTGGATGTATCAAAGCTTCTAGGAATGGGGACACATCACTTGGCTGCAAGGACTGAGCCTGCGAGACAAGAGATGCAGCATTTGTTTGTGTGTCCACCCCACAACACCAGGCCCAGCAATCACCCAGATGTGTTTGGCCAGTGAGGAAGGGAAGTGCCTGAAGGCAACAAGAGTCTGCTGTCCTCAGGCAGTGAAACTGCCCTGCACTCTCATGCCCTGCTCCCAACACCCATCGTCACAGGCTGCCCATCTTCTTTCCATTCTGGGCAGACGTTTGTACTGCACTATCAATAAATCAATTCCCTGGTTACCTCCTCCAGAATTTCCAAGAGTTCATGTCATTCCAGCAGTGGCATCATTTGAAAGAGATGTGATGACTATTTTGACCTGCCACAACACAGAAATTCCTCTCCCAAACACACATTTCTCCAGCCACTGGCAGAGCTGAGATGGCACCTGCAGCATCACCTCCTGCCTCAGCATCAGCTCAGTCCCAACGCAAGGACTACAGCTGCCCTGGCAGAGCCCATCTCTGTGAGTGCCCATCTCAAGGCACCAGGTGGGCATCAGGGGCAGAGGGACGAGTTCTTCATCCTGCCCAGACCTCCTCACACCTCATCTACCCACCATGAGGACCAAAATCTCTGAGTCACTCCACTTCTTCCTGGTTCCCTATGCTTTCCTTCTGGGGGTCCTCTCATACCCATTCTCTCTGTCCCTCTCTACCCTTTCACTTCTTCAGCTTTTATTTGACTGCCTGAGGTTCTGAGGGAGCAAACATCTCATTTCCTTCAGGGGAAAAGAGATTTTATGACTGAAGGTGAAGCAACAGAAGAAAAATCTGTAGCAAGTGGGCTGGATCCCAGTGGACAGGCACAGGAAAACAGCCATGCCCCAAGGAGTTAGACACACAGCTGGACCCGATGTTCAGCTGGAGGCTGATGGTAGTAGAGAACTATAGCAAAAAATGCTTCCCCCTGTTGGAGCTGTTGGGCTTCGCACTCTCCTTGATGATGTCAGATTGCTCCTGTGTCTCCTCCTGGCCCAGCAGGGAAAAGCAAGCCATGCCTGCAGATTAACAAGTTATGACACATCCGTGCAGCCAGTACAACTGGCCCCGGGTCTGTGTGGCTTTGGCTCACTTGTTTCCTGTCACATGTGTGTGCCTGACGAGCACACACACGGCCAGCTGCTGGGGAACAAGGTTGTTTAGCTGTGACTACTCTGCTGCTCCAGGCAACACATCACTGACCCTTCTCTTCCTCTGCAGAGCAAGGGAGATCCCAAGGACGGGAGGGGGATGTTATTGCTGCTGTCAGCTTCATCACTGACCTCTTCACTGTGCTCGGGAGAAGGTGGGAGTTTAGAATGCTGAGCCTCTTCCCTCGTGGTTGAGATGCAGAGAAGAGCATCTGCCTCTCCCCTGCACCGCTGCTTAAGAGAGATGGAGGTCAGGATATCCCAGGATGCTGCAGGAAGAGATGGGGAGTAGATGAGCTGAAGACTCATTTCTGGTGGAAGGCAGCATGAGGTGATGTTTTGCACTGCTTTGGTCTTACTGCATTTTACTTCTTATTTGTTTCTCTCTCCTTTTCAAATAAACCAAAGCCTTGGCAACTCTGAAGGGCTTCAGAATAGAGGACACCTTTGTGCCACTCAGCTGCAGTCCTTTGCCTCCTGTCCCTTGACACATCCTGCTCAGAAAAGCCAGCCCTGTCCAAATATTAACAGAGTGCTTGGTTGGTATGGAAGGGGGAGGGCTGCCCTTGGTGGAGAAGCTGAGTGACCATTCAGGGATAGACTCACAGGAAAACACATCTTCATCCAGGGAGGGCAGCTGGGACAGCCTCAGCTCCGTGCTGCATTGCTGTGTTACAGGCAGACACTTTCAGAAATGCCTCTTCTCTGGCTTCAGAGAAAATGACATTGCATCTAGGTGTGTTTGTACAACTGCCTATATGATGTGGAAATGCAGGTACATGTATCTCTGTGTACATGTTGTAAGTAGATATACAAAATGTATGTAGATGTGTACCTGGATGTATATAAGTACACTTGGTCAATACCTGCAAGGCATTAACCAACACCTTTATGTATTTATGCATTTTATGTGTGAAGCTGAGCATATATGTAGGCAAAAATTGGTACTTCAAAATGGTAAATCCTCAAGCTGGGGAAGTTATGGGTTAAACTGATGGCAAATCAAGCAATCAGGAAGATAGGACTCCCCAGGAGAAAGCTGCAATAAAATTTTTATTAATAGACATTGCACTGCTGGAAGTTTACAAAATGAAGAAGATCTGTGCCTCTGTAGTTGTGGGGGGGAAAAAAATTACAGACACAATTCAACACTTTTTTGACCTAACAAGGAATTTGAAGGTTAACACTTAGAAATCTTGTATAAAACCAACAGGGGACGGGGGAAAAAAAGCAGAAGGAAGGGGCACGGAAAGGAGGTATATGGCACACAATAAAAGTGAGAATTTATGAAGCATACAAGGTGATAAGGAGTGTTCAAAATAATCTGGAAAAACTGGATTGCTGCAAGTGCTAACGGCACTTGGAAGCAGTTTTTTTCAAAATACATTGAAAACTAAGAAATAGCAGTGAGAGTCTAGGCTCTTACTGGGGTGGATATAGGTAAAACTGTTGATAGTGAAGACTTTTGATGGAAGCTTCTTGCTACAGACAAGTTGTATACAGGAAGAAACAGATTTGTGTATTCACACTACAAGAGAATAGTGAAAAACTTCATTTTTCTGTAAGCTAAGGAGAGTTTTAACAGCATCTTTTAAGCATAAGTATTTTCAGATCAGTACCCAAGCAGATTTGCATCTCAGAATCATTTAAAAAAATTGACTGAGGAGGCACCTGGCCCAATGGAGTTAGGTATTTAAAAATCCTGATGTAGTAGAGAAGTCCCAAGGTCTTGGAAAAACATGTGCCAGTGTCCAGAGAGAGAAAGTGAGATGACACCTGACTGTTAGATGGTCCTGTAGTAATAATCATAGGTAAGAGAATGTGAATTTATTACAAGTTAGCTAACAGACACTCCAACAATTAATATAATTTTCATAATTTAGTATTAAAGAAAAAAAAAAGTTGTGAGAAACAAACCTGACTTCATTCTTTGATAAAATAGTGCATTTGGTTGATGAAAGCACTGCTGCAAACAAATCAGGAAACTTGTAAATTCTGAAGAAAAAAGAATAGCATCTGTATACATCACAATTTGCATTACATGGATTAATTATCAGCTAACAGGCAAAACTTCATTGTCCAAAAGGCAGCACCAATCACTGCTGAAAATGTGTGTCTCTCTGCAAGAACTGTGCTGTTTAATAATTGCACCAGGAGATACAACTGTAAAAAAACATTGTTGACAAAATCTGCAAATGTCAAGGTCAGCAGCTAAAGGAGAGGGAGTCCTTCAGATGACCATGAGTCACCAGGTGAACATCAGCACGAGCATGAGACCAGGTGAACATCCTCAGCCAGCACAGGATGCTCAGCGGTGGTAGTGGAGTCTCTTCAGGTCCTGGACCACCGTGCTCCCTCAATGCTGTTGATCCTTGAATCTCTGTGAATTGTCTGACCTGTTGCAACATCTAATTGTGGGGCAGAGTGTAACTGCTGGTGGAAACAGTTTTTGCTTACATCCTTTCCTCTTCACTTTTGATGCTGCTGTTGTGGCTCAGGACTCACGGAAGCTCCGTGGACGGCCTGCTGGAGTCGGGCACCCCCGGACAGCTCCAGGTGGGTGTGTGACCTCCTGTGCAGACAGCAAGGAAGGACAAGTTGCCAAGAGCAGGAGCCTCACTGGCAACCACTGGAGAAGTCACCGTCACCCGTGACTGACAATGTGGTGTTGAAAGCCCAGCAAAGCCCGAAGCTGCGGCACCCACCCACTGAGCAGCCGCCCACACGGCTCTTTATTATCCTGAAAGCCTGGAGAGGGGCCAGAGCAAAATGACAGAAGCAATTAGGAAGGTCAGACAATGCCTGATAGGGGACACTCTGAGCCATTACTCTGATCTGGCTAAACCAGAATCTCCCAGTCACACCACAGAGAATGCAGAGTACTGGTGGCACCATCACCTGCAGAGAAAGGCACGGTGATAAACAGCCACTGCAAGTTACATTTAGGCACTTTCAGAGCAGAATAAGACATCACAGCCTCAACAGTGAGGATGACTGCCCTAGCTATCAGTCAATAACAGGGGTAGACTGTCTTTCAAGGTATTGAAATAAAGGTCAGGTTAGTTTTTTCAAGCTGTCCTTTCATAATAATTTTTAAAAAATTAATTGCATCAGTGAAAAGAGACACTGGGTAAAATTCCAAGGCCTATGTTCCACTGGAAATGGGAGCTGGCAGTTTGTCTGCCTTTTTTGGACCATAAACTGACTTGGAAGGAAAGAAAAATAATGGAGATATGGAAAAAATGCATTTGGAGTGCCCGTATTCCTCATAAGGAGAAATATACCATGGCATTTGATTTTGACTACCTGCTCTCTGATATTCCCCACTGTGCAATATGCAATTACTGTGTCCCTGAAGGTCTCAAGCTGGATTTAAACCACACAAACAAGTGAAGCAGATACTCTGAAGCAGAAAACAGTAATACTCACTGATAAACAAGGTGACCTTGTGCTTAAGAGCCATATTAATTCCATTTTAAATATAAAACACTTATTACAGAAAATGTCATCGAGACTAAGAGTGCATCAAATACAAACTTGATTGCACTAAGAAGACAGGGATAAATAATATTAGTCATTCTGCTTCTCTGGGGGACTGCCACGCTGCCTTCCAAGGTCAAATGTGCCGTGGCCAAGTGCCACATGGCATCACTGCCTGGCCACGTGGATCGAGGAGCAGGAATCTGGTCATCATCTGATTAGCTGCTGGGCACCCCAGCCCATTGTAAGGCACACTGTGTCAGTGCAAATAAATACTAAATTTAGGTGCTTAAAACTAACTCTTTAGGAGAATTATTGGATGTAAGAGACAAAATTTCATACATGTTTTGTCAACCTGCAGAACAAAAGATTAAGTTCTTTGCACTTGAGCCAACAAAGATTACTTGGAGGCTGTGGCTGCATTGTTTTGTGGATATGGACAAGCCAGAACGTCTAAGGTGGTATTGAAAGAGCAGATACTTTTCAAAGAATAAAGCAAAGCTCAGGATTATCTTTTCCCCATAGGTTCCACTTGTTTTGATTATGCCTCTGCTCATTCAATTTAAGTTAGCAAAATAGATTCAGCAGTTTAACTACATTGGTTTTAAAGCACTTTATGAACAGACCTGAAGCTCAGCTGCCTCCAAGAAAGCATCGACTGACCAGAGGTAAATCAGTTAAATAAACTGTGTTTGCTTCAACCTCACATTGTATCGCAATCACACATTCTGCAGTGCTTCCAAAATAACAAGTGGGCATTGTTTCTCTAGTGCAGGCACCGTGTTCAGCCAAAGCCCTTTTCTGGAACACAAGAACAGGAGAAGCCACTCCAGGTCAGTGTGCCAGCCCGCACCAGCCATGCACCTGCAACCTCCGTGACACTGGAATTCAGTGTAAGTGCACCACAGGAAAGACACAGATTACCAAGGGTTGCTTTTTAAGCTGTGGAGATGTCACTCTAGAAACATGTGAGAACAATGGATGGAGCTCTGAGCTCTGGTCTAGTGAAAGGTGTCCCTGCCCAATGGGTTGGAACTAGATGATGTTTAAGGTCCCTGACAACCCAAGCCATTTTCTGATTCTATGGCATCTCTGAAAATGTCAGAAGCCTTGAGAGTTGTGCTCAGCCTCACATGTAATTACAAATTTCATTACAAATCAGACTGCAAAGAACCCTTTATTGGGTATGAAGGGTTACAAGGATATAACTCCCTGAAGAGTACAAAATGCTGACCAAAGACACGTCCTCACTAGTGCTGCATGTTTGCTTCTCCTAGTGATACCAAACTTTTGCATTGAACACTTTCTCTGACGTGTCCTTCACCTGGACTTCAGTAACATGAGCAGTGATAAGCTACAATGGACAACAAAGCGCCTGTAACATTCCATATCCTCTGCCTTTCAAAAAACCCACAAACAAACAGAAACCACAAACATACACACNAAAAAAAAAAAAAAAAGGAGAAAGGAGAAAAGGAGGAAAAGGATTGGTCTTTTCTCAAGGCCTCCAGCTCCATTACAACCAGCCCTAAATTGTGTCCCAGACAAAACATGGGACTCCTGTTTCCCTCCAGAGCATGATGTGTAACATTAAGTCAGTCCAGCTCCCATCCACTGCAAAACATCCTCCAACTCCCAGGTCAGTTGAAAATTCCAATTCTCCCAGGACACCCACGTGGGTTCCCATGCATTTCCTTCAATGTGTGATGAGCAGGAAAATGGCAGATATTCTCTCCAGATGAAAAATTAACTGAGAAGTTCAAAAAGCCCGTCTAAAGTGGAAAGGGTTGATTTCAGGCTCCAGGACCAGCAGCAGTTGGCAGCAGCCCTGGTGAGGAGAGACAGCAGAGGAGTGAAGACCATCCCTACCCATGTCCCCAGGTAGGCTGCAGCATTGGGAGCTCTTTTTCTTGAATCAGGAGAGGAGAAAGGAGAGGGCCAGCACCAGCAGTGAAGCTGTTTGTGACACAAACACACCCCTCTGTCACTGCTACTCTCCCCTTTACCAGGAGTGGCATCAAAGCACCGGGACCACCACCTTTTGTCCTGCAGCAAGAGCCAACCACTCTACAAGTCCTGGCTGGCTCCAGTACCACAGGCAGCATTCATCCAAGCATGCATCCAAACCTTCAGGAGGTGGACCAGTGCACACACACTGTCAGGTTGCCAGAGGACAAGTATGGACATCCTGCTGGGGACATAAGCACCATGGAGTGGTGTGCCAGGCTGCTCCAGACCCTCTTAGTCTCTAGCTGTACTAATCTCTCATCTTTTTATTCATGTTCTCTCCATCTGAAGCCCAAACAAGTCCCAGAAGCTCTTCCACCACCTGCCCCTGGCAAAACTGGGGAATCACATTCAGCCCTTTCCCCTTCTCAGGTACCACGCTGGGGGTAGACACTGGGTTGGTTACACACTGCTCAGAGCAATTTCAGCTATTTTACTCTGGAGATCCTTTAAGACTCTTGGACAAATGCCATTGCTCCCAGCAAGTTGTTACTGTTTGCTTTGTCAGTGTGTTGAACAGACTTTTCCGCAGCTACTTCAGTTCCAGACACGTTCGCGGGCAAACCCCACCCTGCTGAAACATGGGCTCTGCCACCCTCATCTCATCACTCAACGCTTCACACAGGCTGCAGAGGTGTCTGGGATGGCCTTATCTCTGCTCTGTGCAGTCCCTGCACAGCCTGATCACTGCTGTGCCCTTCAGAACATCTGGCAGGTGAAATGCCTGATGCATTTCAAGGGAGATCTGCTAGTTTTGATTCCTTTTGCTAGTTGTTCCTTGTTCGGCCTGACTTGCTGCCTTTCTACATGCAACACTACAAAGTTACTCTAATTTTCCAGTTCTAGACAGCTCCAGATGCTTTTTTGAACCTCCCTTACCCCACTGGACAATTGTTTCTGTAGTCCCCAAGAAAGGTGTTTATGCTATTTTTCAGCCCAAGAGCATGTCCAGTTACTAAGGACAGCAAAGCATGACAGGAGTGAATTCAGGCGATGAAAATGTGAAAGGGCTGACACTTCTGGACACACAGCAGAAAACAGTTGTGGCAGGTGCTGTTATAGGCCATCAGTGCTGGGCACTGGGATGTCACAGAGAAAGGGTGAGAGAGGAGGAGGAGGAGACAGCAACACTGTCCCAGTAGGTACAGTGATGTGATGACAAGAGGAGGCAAATGAAGGGTAGTGGCAGAGGGTTGTATGGGGTGGTAACACTGATATGGTTCCCACCATATCCAGGCGCAGCTTGCAGAGAAGGAGGGCACAATTTTCTTCTCTTCTGGAGTTCATTCACTACTGTTCTTTCCATTCAGCTCTCTCTCCTTCTGTTGTTTCCAACCCTACCTTTTATCATTTTCTTTTCCCTCTTTTTAAAACAGTTCTGAGGTCCTGTGCTTGTTTAGTATTTGTTTCTTTAAAAATTGCTGGTTTTCCCTTCTTTTATATTACTGTACATACCTAAACCATCCTCAGACCTGTCCTCCCATGAAATACCATCAACATTTTATTAAGTCCTTAGCATGAAAGATCAATTGCCTCAGCTGATAAATACGCACATCCCCATACCAGGAGCAAATATTTTGAGATTCTTTACTGGCAGGGGATATGAAAGACAAAAGGCCCAAGACCACTTGAAGTGGACCATTTTTCAAGGTACAGAGGAAGATTGTTTCTGTAAAAAAACAACCTATGTGTCTCACTTGATGAAAACCCCTTTCTACCCTAAAATCCACCCAGGGGTACAAACTTCTTGGTACATGAGATGTATCTGAAGTAGCTGAAATCTTGCTTTAAAGTAAAAAGAAGAAATTACAGAATGGGACAGTGACTATAATGAAATCTCACTCTTCTCAGTGTCACTAGAAGTAGTTACATGGCTTGACTAAGATTCATGTTTTGTTGGCCAACCTTTTCTGCTTTAAAAGAAAGGATGAAACAAACAAAAAAAAAAATGAATCCAGATATTCTGAGTCCTACAGAGGACAAACCTCAGATTACTTCATTCTAAAAACCAAGACAACACCAAAGAGTATCTTGCTACCTAATGCTTCACTTGAATTTATCAAGCTACACCTTGAACAAAATTTAGATTCTTTTCCTCCTGGACCATTCCAGGCTTTCAGACCATTTCCAGACTATTGCGTCACTGCTAGCCTGAGAACTTGTGAGGGAAGACATAAAACCTCTCAAGCAGAAGAATGAATTGAACACATTGGAACAAATAAAAGGGAGGCTGGAAAGTGGGGGTGATGCCTTCTGCTCCTCCTTGTCAGAAGGGTGTGGTGGGAGGTGACCCCTTGGGCCTTTGGCTATGAAATCTGGCCTTGCCCATAAAAGAGTTGGGATTTATAGATTAACTTTTCTTCTTAAGGGCTCAATTCCATTTGGATTCCCTTTTCAAGGTTATGGGGTTTGGCTTGTATTCCAGAGGAGGAGAGATCACCATCAGCAGAGCCGAGAAGCAGAAGCAACATGAAACCACTGGGGTGGGAGTGCCTGGGGGGGCATTTGGAGGATCACATGAGGCAGTGTCAAAAACCAAGGTAAACATAAGCAAGGCTGTGCTGTCACCAGCTGTGGTAAAGCTGGAGACAGGCAGCAGGGAGCACCGATGTCCACCGAGCTGTGCCGAAGCAGGCGCTGCCTTGGACCCACAGGGGACCGGCCCCAGCCCTGTCATCCCTATTGGCTGGGGAGCAGCAGCTGCCGGATGAAAAACTGGTCTGAGGTGGCTGCTTCTGCCTCCGATTTCCAAGGAACAGGCAGGAGAGATCAGGAAAGGGGTGGGGACAGAGAGCCAGGGAGTCAGGTGGCTGTGATAATGGTTATATTGTTAGGGCTGGAATGAGGAAATTGAAGATTTCACCTGGGGAGAGCAGGGGAGGGTGGGGGGACGTCAAAGAGGCTCCATCTTGATTGCCCACTTATTAATTGCCCCTCAGGACAAAGCAGATGCAGAACCAGTCCTATAGGTTTGCTGGCTGCTGTTCCAGCCTGGACTGTCCACCCAGCTTCCAGATGTTTGTTAGCTTAGCTGTGCCAGTGGGTGGGAATTTTCATCTGGCCATTTCCACACTTGGTCCCGTAGCAGCAGGAATGGGTTCAGTGTCTGTGGAGCTGTGGATCCTCCATGAGGGAATCTGCAGCAGAGGTAGAGCTTGGTGACTCTGACTCTCTGCTGCAGGTGGGCAGGTCACAAGTAATGAAGATGGCAGCTGGCTTGAACACAAAGTAGTGTGGCTAAAGGGTCTGGGTCACTGGGCTTCTTCAGCACCCTGTCTGACACACCACTGCCGGGAAGCAATATCCCTTATCCTGAAATATGGGTGACAGATGGGAGTCAGCTCCATTTTTCAGAAGCTAGGTCAGGTATGCAAGATGAGTCTTCTGGGGTCTACTCACCACGACTCCATGTTCCTAAGAAGAGAGATTGGGTTCTCTCCACAAAGTCTCCAGCAGGACTTTCTCAGTCCTACAGCATTTTATTTTCATAATTCTACCCAGTAGTCTCCCATCTTTCATTCAGATAACACACACAGCTTCAATTTCCCCTCAAGGCTCCCTTTTGCTCCACCAGAGTGGCTCTGCGGCCACTCTGCTCCTACAAGGTACAAATGAAGACATGCATTGAGAATCAGCCTCCTGGGGGCACAAAAGAGTGGAAGTGTGTACATGGACATGCTCTTGCTGCTGTGGCATCACTGGTTATTTGGGCCAGACACCACTGCTGCCCGGCAAGTTACATCAGTAGCAAGGGAGAAGGCATTCAACAGCCCAACGGATTGATTTACAAATCCCTGATGGCTTTTTAATAATGACCCTCTTTGGAGATCACCACCTCTGCCTCAAGGGAGTCCCTGCACCCTGGGGAAACACCTCCCTGCTGAAGACAGCAGCCATTCCATGTGTAGCCTCACATCCACCCATCTTTGCCACCTGCTGTGCTGGGGCTTCTTCGGCCAAACAAACTTACAGCAACACCCACGATGCTATTCCTTGACTGTTCAGGTCACTAGTTTTAATGCAGAAAAATATAAGCAGCTGCAGGTAATCCAGGAATAATCCTAAAATAATCATTGGCTTTTGCCTTGTAGCAGAAGGAAAGTACAATTGCATTTTACAGATATACAAAAGAATTTAATGGATCAAAGTCTTACAAGTAGTCCAAAAACATATATAGTTTGTTACACTTTGAATCCATGCCAGACAGGGAGAGATTTTTCTTTGGTTTGGTTTTTTTTTTTTTTCCGTGACAGTAGGGACAGTAGCAGTGTGCAGAAAAGAAGTTTGTTCTATTTTAAAATGTTGTGTGTACTACAGATCATTATCAAATTCCTACCTGGGCAGATAATCGACGTGGCTGGTAAGGGAACATTTCAAATTTGATGCCATAAAGAGTGATTCATGTTTACTCAAAGGTTGTTCAGTAGCAATAAAAAGCAATTGTGCATTCAGAGCTTGTGAAGATGTAATATACAGAAGCACTGCCCAGAACAACAGGGTGCTTCCCATTTCACAAGAGAAGGAACTAGTGACAAGGATCTTCTCAGCATAAAGCTCCTTGGATTTAAAATGTTGTTACAGGTGGAGTAAAAGTGATGGATCAAAACTTCCAAAGAGGATTTGTAGTGCCTTATGGAAGATCTTTCACTCTCTTGCAAGACTTGGGATTTCAGAAGACAAATTATCCCACAATTGCTGAGCCTGAATGTCAGTGAGGGTAATAACCATCAGTGTCAAAACCAGTTCCATCAGGTGTGACTCACCTTGATAGGCCAATACCTCTGGATGGAAATATCCAGAAAGCTGTGGATGGGCAAAATGCTCAGAGGACTCTTGTGTGTGGAAAGCTTGAGAGAAGAGTGAACATAATCAGCTAAATGATCAATAGGAGTCGCTTTTGCAAACTGCACCAATAACTCTTTACCACTGTCTTCTGTTACAGAAGGAGGCCTGAGGAAAATGGTACCATTTATGACTGACAATCTGGGTCAGAAAATGGTCACTTCAGTGATCCACTTCATGTACACACTAGGAAAAAAAAATAACAAACCAGCACAAAAATCTGGGAAGATATAAGTAATAATTTAAAAACCCCAACCCTTAAGACTTAGCAAATTCTGATCTTCTGATGGAGATTGAGACTGGCAGCTGAGCTGGCAACAGGAGACTTGTTTGCATTGTCTCTAAAGTATTTGAGGAATCAAGTGGTAATTTTGTTTGTAGCAATGTTAAAGATAAATTTTTGGTTCCTTTGTGTAGTTGATCTGCAGCACACCTGTGTGACCATGGGGACATGAGCACTTCTACAGAACCTGTGTGACCATGGGGACATGAGCACTTCTACAGAGCCACGGCCAAAGGTGATATTCGCATGACTGAAGCAACTNGCCGGAGCGGGCACCGGGGGGGGGGGGGAGAAAGAGGGAAAGGGGAATTGCTCAGAGCACAGCTGTCATGGCCACTGGAAAAGGTCAAAGGGCCAGTAAACGGCTTTTTAATTCTTAAAAAAAAACCCAAACAACACATGGATGAAAAGTCTTCTGAAAAATAAATTGAGATGTGTCTGTGTATAGAGAGATACACAGATACATGTGTATTATCATTATCTGCTATTCTTGTTCAAACTTGGTCAAAGGCCAAAAGTTCTCCCAAACAACATGGTGATGAAAATTGTCAGCTGTGACAAAATGCTGAAAAAATTGCTTCAGACTGTCATTTGGATACACCAAATCAGTCCAGATGTTTGAGGTTTTAATTATTCCTCAAGTCAAAAGAAAACAAAAAATCTAAATTACCTTTGTCTTACACCAACAAAGAGGACCATGTTTATGAAGTTGTCCTGGGGTGACAGAAGTAAATTGCAAAGATCAGTTGAAGACAATTGGAGGTCCTTTTACATACTGTGGAAATCAGAGAATGCCTATGGGTTACCAAATTTGGCTGTAGTTGCTTAGTGGGTGCTGTTAACTTAAATGAGTATAAAAGGGGCATTTTCAGGGGCAAAATAATTTCTGTTACTCCATTAAGATAGAGTCACAATTCCAGTAAGAAAGAGGTGGTACTGGAGGATTAGTCCATTAGTGTAACAGTAATTTCAGGAAATTGTGATAAAGTAAGTCACACAAGTTTCTCCCTGTGTAGAGACTGGATTAGAGCTCCATAGGTTCCACTGGTAATTTTAAGCACTAATGCTGCATAACTCCCAGTCTCCAGGTCTTTCTGAGTGCCTGACACTTGAAGGTGGCACAAGTCAGAAGAACTCACATTCCTCCACTAAATGACATTTCCTACTGGCACTGCCCAAGATGGTACAGAGCTGCACAGACTGTTGGCCAAACCCAGAATACTTCTAATCATGGAATGGCTCGGGTTGGAAGGGACCTTAAAGGTCATCCATTTCCAACTCCGCCTCCCATGGGCAGGGACACCTTCCACTAGATCAGGTTGCTCAAAGCCCCGTCCAACCTGGCCTTGAACACTTCCAGGGATGTGGCATCTACAGTTTCTCTGGGAAACTGGCAATGTTCCAGTGCCTCACCAATCTCACAATGAAAAATTTCTCCCTAACATCTATTCTAAACCTACCCTCTTTCAGTCTGAAGCCACTTCACCTTGTCCTATTCCTATTGTACATGTCCTTTTCCAGGTCTCCTGAAGCCCTGTTAGATATACTGGAAGGCTGCAATGAGGTTTCCCTGCGGGCCTCACTTCTCCAAGCTGAACAACACCAACTCTCTCCTCACAGCCTGCCTTCACAGGAGAGGTGCTCCAGCCCTCTGATAATCCTCGTGGCCTCCTCTGTACTCTGTCCAAAAGGACCATGTCCTTCCTGAGTTGGGGGCCCCAGAAGTGGATGCAGTAAAGCTCTGAGGAAGCTGCATTTTAATAAGCATTTGATACAATTATTAGTCCATGCCACCCACTTTCTACAACTCTCATTTTTGATGAAAGTTCAAGAGTAATTTACTGGAGATACCATTAAGTTTCGAACTGCAGGGGAAACAATGCTTTTGCTTTCCACTGCATTTTGTCAGGGGACAGAGCTAGCGGAACGCTCCGAGCTGTGGCTGTAGGTTTGTAACAAGCACCTGTCACAAGGCTGCTCCTGGCACGCTGACACTTAACTGCTGGCCTCAAAAGTGTACTGCTTGCCATTTTCAAGCATGGGATTTTGCAATATGAAGAGGTGAAAGTGTCTGAGTATTTTGAGTCACTAACCAAACCACAGCTAACTCAATAAGGATCAAAATTCAGTAACCAAAGACTCTGAACAAGGACTTATCCGAAGGAGGTAACCAGAAAGGAAAAAAAATAAGTGAAAACTTCAGAGAGAGCTAATTTGAAAGAGAATCGTTGGGAGTAAAGATTGGTAAAGGAGGTTCACGGTTATAATGACGGGAGAGTGTTTGGGACTTTCGGTCACATTTTGCTAAGGGTGTTCATTTCCGTGGTCCAAGGAAACACTGAAAGGCTTTGGGTAATGCTGGGAGGCCTTGATTTCCCAGGCACAGATCAGCGAAACAAGTTCCCACTCGTGGTCGGGCCAGGCAGTTATGGATACAAAAGATTTCTTTAGTTAAGGCACCAGCAAAGGCGATGCGGTAACTGAGGTGTATCACTGACTCTCCCCCAGCCCTCTCTGTCCCATCCCTCGCAGATCTCACCCGACACTCGTGGCTTTGCCTTTGGAAAGCAGTTTGGCGATGAAAGCCGGGCCCTCATCGCCGGTCGGTGGCAGGGCAGGGTCCCGGGGCAAACGGACCGTGGGGGTTCCCGGTCGGCCGGCGCTGCCTCGGGGACCAGCGCTGCCAACTTTCTTTCTGCATCGCCTGGGCTGGCTGGGACGCCGCGTCCCCGCCGGAGGGGGTGGGAGGAGGAGGTTCAGGCTGCTCGGCGGCCGTACCTGGCCGGGGCCGGGCTGCCCTGGGGGGCCGGGGGGCCCCGCTGCCCCGGGAGCGCCTTGACCCCGCCGGCAACGCCAAGGTCACCGCCCCGACCTGTGCCCGGTCCCCCGGCCGCCGCTGCCCCGCCGCCGACACTTGAGAGTTTAAAGAGGCTTTTCTTCCCCGGGAGCGGCGCCTGTGGGAAGGGGAAGGGGCAGGAGGGGGCAGGCAGGAGGGACAGGCGGGAGGGGCGGGGAGAGGCTGGCAGGGCAGGAGCCGGGCGGGGTGCTGGCTCCAACTGGAAAGAAACCGGTCCCAGCCCAGCCGGGGAGGCTGCGGGAGAGCCGGCAGCGCCGGGCAGAGCACACCGGCCCGGCCCGAGCCGCCGCCTCCCGCCATGGGCACCGCGCTCCCCGTCAGTGCCGCGGCCCCGGCGGGGCGGGCGGGGGGCGCAGCCGCGGGAGGGACCGGGGGGGGCTCCTCGGGGGGAGGATCGACCCCGTGTGACATGTGGGTCGGAAGGACTCGGAGGGGGACCTGCTGCCTGGATGGGGGCCAGGGAGGAGAGGGTGAAAGCAGCGGGGCTTAGGGAAGATGGTGATGCAGGGCCAGTTTGTGCAGCGGGCATGGCTTCCCGGAGCCACGGTCTTTCTGCATGACCCACTAATTCTGAGTTTGTGCTGCAGAGCGGGTCAGTGAAGGCTGGGAAGATGCCAGAAGGGGAGAAAATGAGACAATGTAAGCAAGAAGAGGAGCAGCAGCAGAAAGAAGAGGAGCGGGAGGGTCTCATCGAATTCTACAGTTCCTACCAGGAGTTATTCCAGTTCTTCTGCAGCAACACAACCATCCACGGGGCTATCCGCCTGGTGTGCTCCAAAAAGAATAAGATGAAGACAGCCTTCTGGTCCGTTCTCTTCTTTCTCACCTTCGGCTTAATGTACTGGCAGTTCGGGATCCTCTACAGGGAGTACTTCAGCTACCCTGTCAACCTGAACCTCAACCTGAACTCCGACAGGCTGACTTTCCCCGCCGTGACGCTGTGCACCCTCAATCCGTACAGGTAAGAAACAGACTTGCAGAGATGTTGACTGCCTTGACTTTGATGGGTGCAGGATAAAGGCACGTACTTCTGGTTCTCCTCGTGGTCCTCGACTGCCCACTGTTGTAGTGGTGCCGGTGAAAAGGACAATTTTCAGAGAGGCCTTTGCTGCTGCAGGGCACTCGCAGTCAGGCATGTGAGCGTAGGCAGCTCTGCTTGGTGGTGTATTTAGCTGGCTGCAATGTAAATTGCCGGAGGACTAGAGCAGATTTACTTCTCTCCTGCAAGATAGCCTCCAGCAAGGGGTTAGATTTACAGCTGGTGGCCGGAATACCCGGAATCACCCCAGCAAACTTTGCTGCATGTCTTATTCCGAGCTGTTTGTGTGCATCCAGCCCTAAAAATGATGGTCTTCTCTCCGCCCTGTACAGATACAGTGCCATCCGAAAGCAGCTGGATAAGCTGGACCAAATCACCCAGCAGACACTGCTAGACCTCTATGACTACAACATGTCTCTGCCACAAAGAGACTGGTCCTCATCGTCTGCACAAAGGCGTAGCTCAAGGAGCCTGCTTCATCATGTCCAGCGCCATCCTCTGCGGAGGCAGAAGCGGGATAACTTAGTCAACTTGCCAGAGAACAGTCCCTCAGTGGACAAGAATGACTGGAAAATTGGCTTTGTTCTGGTGAGATCCCTAGATACCCCGTGCCCTACCCACTCCAGTCTCTGCCTGGCTACTTTTGTCTTGTCAAGAGTCTTCCCTTCCACTTCCCTTCGCCATGCCTTTCCTTACGTAGAAGTCTGATTAATCTCCACTGGCTTTTGCTAATGACAGATAAAGGTAGAGGTGAATCCTTTGCTCCATACAATGCTGCTCCCCAAATTCTGTCCATGTTTATGCAGGCCCCAGGGGACATGTCCATGTCAGTGTACATCTCTTCCCAAGAGCAGGAAAACCTTGTCCTTCCTGAGCATACGTCAGTCTTGCAGTTGCTTTTGAGAGCAGTTTATCAGCATCAGCTGCTGTATTGCCCAATAATAGCACAGGAGAAAGTATTTGATGGTCCTGGGCCACCAGAAATAGGATCATGGTCACAATTGCTTCTAGGTAGCAGCTTCCTCGCCCTAGGGTATCTGTGTTTACATTTAAAAAGGCACTGTAGGACTGAAGCTAATCGCTCAGCAGTTAACTGGAGTTCCCACAGGATCACAAAAGCTTTTTCTGGACACACCCTGAAGGAAGGGCTCCCCACGCAAGAATTTAAAGCTTCTGGTTTTATACCAGGTAGAATTTATGTGCAGATTACCCTGTACACCTTGCCACCTCCTGGGTTTTACTCAGCCTCGCTTATTCACCTGGCGTTGCCCTTCCACCGGGGACCTGCCCTGGGTTTTTTTCCATATCCTGCTGATCACCTGTTGGTCACACAAGGAGTCCTGTGGAACTCTTCACATCCTCGGTCATCTGCCTGTGCTGAGGGGCCACAGCTTATCCACGGGCACAGCCTTGTCTCCTGGACAAGAATGCTTCTCTGACATGGCTTTTCTCCTTCTTAACAGTGCAATGAAAACAACGACTGCTTCCACCAGGCGTACTCCTCGGGAGTGGATGCCGTGCGGGAATGGTACAGCTTTCATTACATCAATATCCTGGCCCAGGTGCCTGATGCAAAGGACCTGGACGAGTCTGACTTTGAGAATTTCATCTATGCGTGCCGCTTCAATGAGGCAACGTGTGACAAGGCGTAAGTGGTAGGGGAAACACCCCTGAAAACACTTATTTTGTGCCTGGTTCGAGGGGAATCAAGAAACCTACTTTAGAGAACCTCTTTTCCGAGGTCACATCGTTCCTTGTTCAGTTCCCATTTGAAAGATCAAACGATCTTCCTTGAGTCTTTCCTGTGAGTTTTGCATGTCAGTGCCCCAGGTTCTGTGACCTGGAACTATGAACCTCGAAGGATGAGTTTGCCTTTTTCTGGGTTTCACACAAATGAAATAATTATACGGGTACAAACACCAGAGTGGGCACAGATGTACAGCGTAGAAGTATTTTTATTCTACCCTCCACAGTGGTAAAGTGATACATATCAGCCCACATAAAGGATAAAGAGAAGAGAGAGTTGATACAAAAAATCAGTAAACACATACCTCACTTTTCTCCTGCCATTAGTGGTCAGAGTCCCACGGAGGTAGTGGAAAGCAAATGATCTGCAAGGGAGGAAAAAGGGTAGGAAAAGCTAAGAGTTTTATCAGTATTAGGAAGATAATACAGTAATTGCTAGCACTGCTAAAACCCATTTGGGCTCTGAAAAACAGCATGAAAAACCTTGTGTAAAAACCTGGCCAGCTCCAGGACATTTTTTACAGCATATTTTGATTGCTTTTCCCTGTTCGTCTGAGTTTACATAACAAATATTGCCCATCTGCTGTAAGCCCCTCTCCTTGCTGATGGGAAACAGAGTAGTTCCTTTCAGAAAGCCCTTCCCCTTGGTTTCACAGCCCTTCTTACTCTGTCTGAATGTTTCTGTTCCTCTCTCAGGAATTATACCCACTTCCACCATCCCTTGTATGGGAACTGCTACACCTTTAATGACAACAGCAGCAGCCTGTGGACATCCTCGCTCCCTGGGATCAATAATGGTGGGTGAGAGGCACTCTTTGGTGAGTAAGAACAGCTTAGCTCTGTTTTCCCTAGGAGCTACGGGCATCCTGCTGTGCTTAGTACTGGTGGGGGCAGATTGCAGCCCTGCTCTGTCTCTGCCCAAGCTGTTTTCAACCATCTGGAGACAACTGTCTCATGGACATGGCTGTCCCTCGGACATGGCTCTCCCTCACCACTGCCCACTGAACTCTCTCTCCCTCATCAGTGCCTGATCCTCATGCTCTTTGTTTCCTCTGCACTTGTGCTGGCCCTTCCTGAAGTCCTCTGCTGAGCCAGAGTGCTTGTGCTCCTAGTGTTCACCTTCTCCTTCCCCATTTTCCTCTTTCAAGAAGCTGACCTGTTTGTGTTCCTAAATCCCCTGAAACCTCTCCAGACCAAATCTTCAGGCTTTTCTTCCACCTGGCTCCAAGTTTCTCCATGAAATATCTCTCAATACCCAATTGTTTTTTCTAAGCCACAGTGATGAAATCCAGTTTTCTCTGGCCTCTTCTGGACCCTCCAGCTTTTTCTCTGGCCTCCTTCCAGCCACCCTCTATTGCTGCCAAGTTCTGGTGCAGCCCTGGTTGATGTCTGTCTTTTCCTTTATCTCTTCCAGCCTCCCTTTCCAACCATCCTGCTTTCCCTCCTCTGCTGCATGACAGCCAGCCATGACCTCCCTCTCTCTCTGATATTCCCTCAGGTCTCTCTCTGGTGGTGCGCACCGAGCAGAACGATTTCATCCCTCTGCTGTCCACGGTGACAGGAGCCAGGGTCATGGTCCATGATCAGAATGAGCCAGCCTTCATGGATGACGGGGGTTTCAATGTTCGTCCTGGCATCGAGACCTCCATCAGCATGAGAAAGGTGAGCAAGCAGAAGGGATGAGAGCTGTGGATGGGAGGTTTAACTTGGGGGACCTACAGTGTGTGTTTAAGGGAGGGGACTAATCACATGGAGTGAAGGGAGAGGAAGAAGGACAGCTTGCTGGAGTAGACGAGAAGCATTTGGCTCCAGTTTATCAGTGAACAATGAAATGGAGGCAAGCAGGGGAGCTGGCATCCCGAGGAAAGCAGAGAGCAGATACCGATGGATGAGCAGTGTGTGGCATGGGAGTGGGAAGCAAAGTGGAGTTCTTCTGTGCAGTGAGAGTTTGCTGTTGCAGGAGATGACCGTGCGCCTCGGGGGCAGTTACAGCGATTGCACAGAGGATGGCAGTGACGTGCCAGTGCAAAACCTGTACTCCTCCCGCTACACCGAGCAGGTAACTCACCCTCGCCCCTCCTGGGCAGCCTCGTTTCTCCACTCCCCTGACATGCTTCAGCCCCCTAACGGCCATGCCTTTCCTTGGTCTCTGTGTGATACAGGCAGCAGTGGGTTTGGTTCCCTTGATCAGCCTTTTCCACCTTATGTGTCTCCCAGGTCTGCATTCGTTCCTGCTTCCAGCTCAACATGGTAGAACGCTGTGGCTGTGCATATTACTTCTATCCCTTGCCCGACGGAGCAGAGTACTGTGACTACACCAAGCACAAAGCCTGGGGTAAGTGGACAGCAGGGACAGTAGAGCTCATGCCCACCTGAACCTGTTTGGTCCGCCCATGTCCCAGCATGTCTCATTGTCTTCAATGAGCTTCCTGGTGTGAGACATCCAAAAGACAGTCTTGCCTTGGATGATCAGCCCCTTGTGGAAGGAAACCTCTTCTGGGTTCTCCTCACTGTCACACAGCACGTTTTATCTAACGATACTGTGAGCTTACCTGGATTTACTTTCTTTACTGTTCAGGTTACTGCTATTACAAACTCCTGGCTGAATTCAAAGCTGACGTGCTGGGCTGTTTCCACAAGTGTCGGAAACCTTGCAAGTAAGTTGATCACCCTTCGGGCAGGAAGATTCGAAAGTATTTCTGGAAGTGTTGGGAAGCATTCACTGACTGGGAAAAAGCAAAAAGTCAATAGCTAACTCCCAACCTGAAATGATATTGCTCCCATCAGGAAGCCAAAATGGCTGAGGAGCGCCAGGGTTGGCTTAGGGGTGAGCTCCCAAGGACTGTGCATTCCACATGGTGGGAAGTGGGTGGAACTTCAGCATGGGAGTGAATCTCCAGGTGTGCCTGGGGATGATGGCAAGACCTGGCCCTGTGGCTCCTACAGCTTCAACAGCTAACACAGCCTCCTCTTGCCTTGCAGAATGACAGAATACCAGCTGTCAGCTGGATACTCCCGCTGGCCTTCTGCTGTCTCAGAGGTAAGGAGTGTCCTGGTTTCCCAGCACTGCTCCCACCTCCCATTTAGTCCTTCCTCAACTGGTGTTAAACCTGCAGGAGGTGACTGTGATCATGTAACACAGTTTATTGCACTTTCATTTCAGGACTGGGTTTTCTACATGCTTTCACAACAGAACAAATACAATATCACATCCAAGAGGTGAGAGCCCCTAAACAGAGACTGTGTCCAAACCAGAAACCATCCCAGTGAAACGTGTGTGTTGGAAATGTCAGAGTTAAGATTAAAGCACTGACAGAAAGAGATCAGGCATGGGACCTGTGGACAAGGGCAGTGGATTTGAGTCAGAGTAGACATATACCGAGACTTCAGCAAGGACTGGGGACCCAAGTGAAAAATTCTGAAAGAGGTCAGGTGCTGAATGAAAATAGTAAGCCACAGCACTTGCTGTGTGTTCTGGAGTCACAGTAAGTGCTCGTGGAAGAGTGGGAAGGAGAGGTGTGCAGGAGCTTTTTGCCACAGAAATAGGTTTTACAGTACAGTGCCAGAAGTGCGCTGTAAGTACCAAGGATTGTATTTAGTGCAGAATGAGAAGCTGCAGAGATGGCAGAAAACCTCTGGGTGGTATGTGTGGGAGAAGGATGGGGAGCAGAAGGGGACAGAGACAATTGGTGAAGAAATGCAGGAACTGAGGAGTTGGGGTTACTGAGTGTCATCTTTCATTCACAGGAACGGAGTTGCCAAAGTGAATATCTTTTTTGAGGAGTGGAACTACAAGACCAATGGGGAGTCTCCAGCCTTCACGGTACACACTTTACTACCGGGTCTTCTCTGGCCACCCGTGCCCCCACGATGTCCCTCCACTGTGGCAAGTTTTTGTTCCAGCAGCATTGCTGGATACTGAGTCTCTTTTCCTTGGGCAGGGTGAGGGAAACCCCCCCAGCACCACAGGGAAGAGGGAAGAGGCAGGGAGGCAAAGTCCCAGATGAGGCGGTCATCACTGGTCTTTCTCCATCTCCTGCAGGTAGTGACTCTGCTGTCCCAGCTTGGGAACCAATGGAGTCTCTGGTTTGGATCCTCTGTCCTGTCTGTGATGGAGCTTGCAGAGCTGGTTCTGGATTTCATTGCCATCACCTTTATCCTGGCCTTCCGCTGGTTCCGCTCTCGGCAGAAGCTGCCTCCGCCGGGACCCCCCCCGAACAGTCAGGATAACGCTGCTTTCCAAGATGAGGCACCAGCGCTCAGTGCTCCACATCGCTTCACTGTTGAGGCTGTAGTGACCACGCTGCCATCCTACAACAGCCTGGAACCACGAGGGCCGAGCAGGGATGGTGAGGTGGGACACGAGTGAGGCAGCAGCTTCTCCCACTGTTCAGATGGATGGCAGCTGGAGCAAAGGCTGCACACTTTGTCTGCGGGGCCTGCGTTTCCTTCTTTCTGGAGTGCTGCACATGGACCATGGCAAAGGACTGCTCCATGGTTGGCCTGGGCTCACTGCTTTCATTTCTGTAGGCGAATTCTTCAGTCTCATAAAATACTATTGCTGTGGGATCACCAGGGATGAGAGTTGATCTACTGTATGTATGGGGGAGATGTCCTCTCGATTTCCTTAGGCTCTGTGCATGTGCACACCTACGTGTGCATGCATGCTTTCTTTTCCCTCCAACAAGGGTGCTGCCACAGTTCTGGTCTGTCATTAATTAAAGAGGTTTGGCAGGTGTGACTGGCCTCCTCTGTGGTATGACAAGGAACAGGAATGGAGTGTCTGCTGGGGTATAAATCTCTCAACAGGCTGAGCTTTGTTAAGCTTTCCCAAAATTGGTTGCTCTTTCCTCATTCTTCATGTCCAGCTCTGACCCCAAGACTGTGTCACCTACCCTCTCCTCCCCTCGAGGAGAGGCTACTTAAAACAAGAGCCACTGGCACAATCTCAATCTGTATTACGCACAATGCTCTGGAGAGGTGCTCAAAGCTCACTGCCACTCCCAGGTCAGGGACAAAACATCCCTAGCAAAGTAAAGGCTCCCTTTTCAAGCTGCCTTTGTGGCCTTGGTAGATCTTGGGTGTCCCCCCTTTCTTGGGATACACCATACATGTGCAGGTCCAGCTATTTGATTGTTTGCTAACAGCTCTGGGACAAATCAATCTCTACATNCCCCCCCCCCGCTTTCTCCCAGAGGGAGAGAAAGAGAGTTTGGCAAGATTATGTAGACCCTCCAAAAATCCAAAACGGTACCTCTGCTGCCATGGGATCCTGCAGGAGAGGATTGGAGCAGTGCAGGTCATGGAGTGCCTGTTCTGCTCCTCCCAGCTCTTGCCTGGTCCACCCACAGAAACCCTGCTGAGCCTCTCCTTCCTGAGGGAAGCACAGGAAAGTACTGCAGGCTTTAATCAAAAGTGCTTCCAAGGAAAGCCTGAGCCTATTTGACTGGACCACATGGGCAAAAATGGTCCTCTTCTCAGGGACTAACTTGAGGACCTTTTATAAGAGGACACATTTCTTGCAGCAAGCTTGCCATACTTTTTTCTTACAAATACTCAGACTTCTGCTGCAATGGTGTTTGCACTGCTCTTTATGGGGTATCAAGAGAGCAAGGGTGATGTCCTTAAAAGACAGGGTTATCCATTTCAGAGGACAAACAGAGATACCAGAATTTAAGCAGTTTAGGCAAAGACCTGTGGAACCCTGTAACCAATCGCACTGCAAACAACCACTTTTGAATTTAAAAACAAAACCGAAGGTATTTTAAAAATTAACGTAGATGCACTGCCCTTGGGAAGTTGGAGGAGTTTACTGCAGTGTCTAAACTGTTGCCTAAATTTTTCCCTTTGAGATGCCAAACACAGGCTGGTTGTACTGCTCTCACCTTGATTACCTAAATGCACTTTTCAATTTCCAGCAGAGAGTGATTTTATTCTTCTCCACATACACACACAAATGCTATATTCCTTATTGCACAAATATTCCTGGTTTTTGCAAATTTTATCCCAGTGCTCAGCTGATAAATCTTGTTGGAAAGTGAAGACAATGTCTCTCTGCTAGGAATAGGAGCAAGTAATTGGGGGGGTGTCCTTCAGCAGGGGTGGCAGCCCAGCAGGAGGGAGAGGCCTGCAAAAAGCACTTAGAGGAGTGGGAACATGTATTCCTCCTTGGAGGCCCCCCACTAGAAAAAAAATCAGAGCGTCTGCAAACAAGAAAAAAATCTATTTTTGGTGTCTGATTTTAAATGAAGTAAAAAAGACGAATGAAACATCAAAACTGCCTCTATGAAGGTAATTTCATGTCCTGTAAAAACACTGCCCAAGAGGCAGAGCTAAAAGCTAGGTTTAGTTGCTGAAAGTAACTTTGGCCACGATTAAAATACAAAGGGCAGGCAGATAGAGGAGCTAGGATGCTGCACCCAGTTCTTGGTCATGAATTCAGTACTGCAGACTGATGCCTTGGGTGTTTCCTAGCACATGATTGAGCAAAAACCTGACACCGGACACAAAACTGTTTGGTTCACAAAGCCACCTTCAAATCAAGAAAGGAGAAAGAGCAGGTGCAACACCTAAACCAGTCTTTTGTATACCATAAACACACGGTGATTCATATGGTAAGCATGATCTTTCCTAAATAACCAAAGAGTAAGGCACGATTGTTCACATCACAGAACCATAAATAACCTTGTAATAACCATAAAATTGATGAGACCTGCTGCATCACGCATAGCTAAGTGGGTGATTAAAGCAAGATTAATCAGAGGAGTAACTACTTGAAACAGTAAGTTCTCTTCATCATAAAGAAATACAGCTGCAGAAGGGGGTGATGTATTCCCCACGGGAAGCTTGAACCATATTCTATCTGTTCCATAAAAGTGTCAAAATGTGAAAAAAAAAAAAATGGGCTTTGACTGATGAACTCAAAGTAATGGCACCATTCAGGATAGCTGTAAATCCAGAGTTAGAAGCCTGTACAACTGTGAGGAAGCAGTTATACAAGTGGGTAAACAGATTAGCCCTACCTGTCCTGTGAATCAGTGCAAGAACTGCTGTCTTGGGAGAAATCAGATGCTTGTTCCACAAATAATCCCTACATTTCTTGTAGGCGGGCAAGACCACAAATGAGCTCAGCAGATGTATAGTGAGCTTGGTCTGTCTGAAAACAAGAGGCAAGGCCAGCAGTGCTGGAATAACAGCCAAAAAAAAAAAAGGGGGGGGAGTATTGCACTGAGAATGTGAAAAATTGGAGAAAAGGGAAGAAAGCGTGCATGCATGGGGATCTGCAAGTCAGCAAAAGGCAAATTAAAGGTCTGAGCTGGGGTGAATTTGTACAAGAGGAGAAAGTTGAGGGGATGTAAATGCTCAGTAGTCATAGGTGTGTTAGGGGCATAGCGGAGTTATTTTGAGAACATGGAAAATGTGTTTTTGGACAGATGTCAAAACTATTGTTTTTCCATAAGAATTAAGGTAATAGAGAAAAGGCATGGAAGTACAACATAAGTGTCTAGGGAAGCTAGAAAAAAAATGAGAGAACCATCACCTTGGAAAATAAACAATATATTTAGAAGAACTAAACCCTGCTTGCTGGAGGGCTTAAGAGAAGCTGGACAGATAGGTCAAGGTTTGTCTGCACAGACTGAGGTCAAACCCAGAAGGAATTTGAAGAAAAGGTTACCAAGCTCTTGGGACAGGTTCAATAAAATCCGTGGGGTTACAGGCTACGTGAAGAAATGAAAAGGGCAGTAGTGCTGCTGGTGAAAGGACATAGGGGGACCAGAGAGATCAGGAACATACCAGAGGCACAGCCACAGTTCTTTGTATTTAACAATATGCAATATTTAAAGGGGGCTTCTAAGCAAAAGAGAGGAAAGTGTCTTCAGCTTCCAAGTGCATGCTTAAAAGCAATGAATTAAAAAGAACATAAAATCTTTATTAAATAGGCTCTTGGAAAAGAAGCCTCTGAGGAAAGAATATAAAAAGAAAGTGTTATTTTGTCCTCTTCAGAAATCATTTAGTGGGTCTGTGCACTGAAGGAAAGGATGTTATGGGGCTGTACCTGGGAAGCAAGTAAGGATGTTCTGAATAAGTGTTGCACTCTATCTCAGGCCAAAAATAGGTCAAAGATTACCAGGAGTATGGAGACTCAGGTATCCAACAGACATGGCTGAGTTGCCTATTTGTAAAACCTACATCTTTATCTGTTACATCTCTCAGAGCAATTATTTGTTTAGAGGTCAGAACAAAGATAAAACCTCCCCCTTATTATCTCTCTTCACCAAATAAAGCCTTCCAACCCCAGTGGATACATCAGAGCAGGGAGCTCTGTCACTTCCCAAGGAAGCCAGGTTCATTAAAAAACTGTTGATGCTTCATTCCAGCTCTGAAGAAAAATCTGTCTTCCCAACCATCATTTGGTTACTCTCCAGATGAGACAACAAACCCCATCACTGATGAGAGCCTGCACCCAGATTTGAGCAGCAGTGAGACACCTCAGGAAAGGCCAGAGCAATGCCTCAGGCATCTAGAAATATGAAGATTTAGAGTATATTCATTTAGGAGCAGTACACTTGAGGCTTTTCTTCCACATATGAAGACATCAGGATGAAGTAGTTGATACAGGAGCTGCATGGTGCATTGGATGGTTTGGGTTGGAAGGGACTTCGAAGATCATCTTAGCTCCAACTCCCTGCCACAGACAGGGACACCTTCCACTAGACCAGGTTGCTCAAAGCCCCATCCAACCCAGCTTTGAAAACCTCCAGAGATGGGGCATCCACAGCTTCTCTGGGTAATCTGCTCCAAGTTCAAAGGCACGTTAAACATGTTCTGTGTGTAAAGGCAGAGCTTGAATTTTTAATTAGACAAATAAAGAACTGTTCTCCCAAAGCTTTGGCCTTGCTTTTGGAGCACATTTAAAACTCAGTTTTGTCTGGGATAACAGAGTGCAGGAGCAGCAGAAACGCTGATGCAGTAAAGGATGGCACCTCAGAAGAGCTTCCAGTAGAACATGATATTTTCAATGCCTACCAGAAGATTTATGGCTAGACATGCAAGTCTTTGCAAACATCCACAACATGACTCATGAACTGGGTTCAACCCTGGGGCAACTTTCAAAAGTATGTTCAGCCCCAGCTCTGTGCTCCAGAGCAGCTGCCAGTTTTGGAAAATAAGTGTTCAATCCCCAGCTTTGGCTAGGGACTTGGATACTGCATCATCAATAATCTAAAAATGCATCTGTCCTAAGAAAACATCTTCCCTATCCCCCTACATGAGTGAGGCTGAGCACTGACAGGAACGCAACACAAAACTTGGCAGGAATTGTAGCACGACTCGTTCGTTCAGGTTGTGCAGGCCTGAACTGTGTGGAATTTTAGACTGTACATGCTGCTTTAATCCACCAGCCAGTCCAGACACCCTCCTTTCCCAGGAGGCTTCCATCTTTGAAGAATTAGTCTAGCTGCCTTGGTCCAAATTCACCATTGAGAGTTGTTCTAGTGTGTTCATTGTTCTGGCGTGATTTTGATGATGTTTAAGACTGGACAATGACTGATCATAAGGGAACCAGAAGCCACAGGGAGGACTGTTTACTAGCTTTTGTAGCAGTAAGGGCAGATAAGGGCACAAGTACCTAATTTTAAAAGAAGTCTGCACTGGACAAAGCTCTGTCATTTGCTTTTAATGAGTTTCAAATGTACAGTGAAGCAAAACAAAGTGACACTTACCTTTATTCCAGTCATGCTCCAAAATATGTTGTGAACAGCATCCTACTCTTGGAGGTCTTCATTGGGGTCCTGAACTTATATTCCAACACCAATGGAGAATTGTTTTTTGGGTTTAAGGATCTGAGGTTATTGAAATCTAAAGACAGCACAGCCTGGGAGCCAGAGCTGCCACTAACACCCTAATGCACAGAAGGCAGTCCCCTGAACAGGACAGTGGCTGGACATTTGGTGGCTGAAAGTAGACTTGGCTTGGGCAGCCTCTTCCCCCGGAGCTGCTGGTTCTCACATCTTGTTACAGACTTACCAGAGGCAGTCCAGCACAACTGGAACTACCATTATTTTACAATGGAAAACCAGCCACTGCTTTGAGGGACAGAACACAGTACGTGTAGGCTATGGAAGTAAAAAAAAAAAATTCCAAAAGTTTGGCATCCCAACCCCTTCCCACTCACTGACAGACCAGACAGACTCAGTAAGGTGGTGAATTGTGTTTCTTAGAGACCATTAAAAGTACATGAGCTGATTTCTAGAACATGCCAGAGGAGATTACAGTTGTGTTTATAGAGGAAGTAAATAAACTGCACGTGCATGAGTGGCTGTGATGCCGTGGGCAGCAGAGTCCCTTGTTTTTACTAAGAGGGCCTTGGTGATTTGTTTTGCCCATGCACAGAGACACGAAGGAGGGGAAAGGGAGCAGAGGAGGAGGCAACATACAACATCTAAGAGAAAGAAATGAAAGAGATAGCCTAGGGGGACCTCAGCTCCCAGAGAGACAGGAGGAATGGGACACCAAAGGCTTGTTTAGAAGAGTTTGAGAGAATTGCTGGTCTGGGGGCCTCAAGCTTGTAAGCCTACCCCCTAAAATGAGAGCAGTAAGTAGCACAAGCAGGCCCTGGCTCCTCTTCAGTAGATGCACTTCTGACCGTCCATCCCATCTCAGTTCCACCACAGGGAATTAGGGAAGTGCTCAGGAGACGAGGGCCGCTTCACTCCAGGATCTTCATCTCTGCCCTCCCCCGAGGTGGAGAGGAATGGAATTGCAGAAAGATGAATTCAAATGAAAATGCTGGGGCATGGAAGTGAGCATGCAAAACCTAGCTCCTTGCCAGGTGCCCTGGGAGGTGGAAAGGGGCTTCCCTCTGCACATCCAACAAAACAAAAAGCATCTGCTCCTTCCATCTTTTGTACTTTGCTCCTGTCTGGGAGGACATCCAGCATCCTCCCAGCCTCCTCTTAAGCCTAAAGAGACCCCAGTGTATTCTAGAACAGAGGTAAAGCTTTCTAAATTAGAGGAGTACCCCCTTTCCAGTCTAGATTACAGGCTACAGCTCAGCTTGTTAAAAAAAGTTAAAAGACAAGATACACATTCCTCGGAAGACTCTACAGAAACAGGGCAGCTCATTTAACCCATGTCTGACAACACATTCAAACAACTCACAGTTCTTGTTACTTTGGATGGAGAATAACAAGGGAATCGCTCACAGAAAGCCACAGCCACAAGTTTACTTCCATCACAGACCACCCTGGACCTAAATTCAAGACAACCCATAGCAAGTAGGAGGATTCAGTTTGATCAGCAAGATCTCTAGAGACATAAGTTGCCAAACTGGGACATCTGATGTCACTTTGCAGTATCCATGCCCAGAGCACCATTTCCCTTTGAATCCTCAGCTAGCCATTACCAAATGTTCTCTAACTCCTGCTGAAAGTTAGGGCTTTGTGGCAGTAGAAACAGAGCACATATTCTTAATCAGAAAGCTGTGCAGCTCATTCAGTCTCATCTGGAATACCTCCAGCCCCCTTCACCTCTATCTGCTCTGGCAGTGACCTTCCTTGACAGTCACACAAAAGCAAAACACCAATTCCCATTCTGCCACTTCTCCAAAGTCTTCCTTCTGGAAAGCTACAAGACAGTAGGAAGCTACAGGGTCCTGGCTTGTGTGTGCATAGATGAAAGGCATATTTGACACTCCCCACCAGACTAACTGTTGTTCATTTGTTGCGTGTGGAGAGAGTTTACTCCCACACATGCCTTTTAGACATAGCAATGCTCCTTTCACTTAACTGTGTTTAGCCTGGTGCACTTAACTGAGGTAATCACGTAGGCCCTCCTTTATAAAAACTGAAATGGCCATGTCCAGGCAGCAGGTCATCTGGAAATAAAGGCAGGCAGAATAAATCATTTCTCCAAGTGCTCACCTCTCCATGGCTAGAGAAATCTACATCACTACGTGTAGCTTAGATGGCTCACAGCCACTGGCCAACACAAACTAGCTTTTATTTCAGAAGCTCAATGAAAAGCTCAGGTCATGCTGCCACTCTTTTTAGGCAGAACACTAAAGACTCTCACATGCTGAAGTCCTTCATCCCAAAAGGCACTGTGTTAAGGCATTCTTATTTTGCTAGAGTTCACACAGGCACTATTTGACAAGCTTACACCCAAAAATAAACACAAAAAGTTCCCTGCAGAAGAGCAGGAGCAAATAGCTACCCACTCTTCCTCAGCTTCCCTTTCCTCTAAACTTAGAGGATGCTCCCTAAAGCTGCAGCAGCTATTGAAAAGTCTACCTATGTTTAGTAAGCGGCTCAGAGTCTCATACAGAAGATAAACTAAAACCAATAAAGAAATCAATGAAGAAGCTAGGTGAAAGGGAAGGAAAGGAAAAATCCAGAGGCAAGAAGAGACAGGCAAGGTAATAGGAGACAGGAGGTTGCAGACTGAAGGAGCTACATTTAAGTAAAAAAGTAGACTGGAAACAAAGCAATAAAGAAAAGAAAAAAAGGAAAGAACAAAAGGGCAAGTTACACCAAACGTCCCTCAGAGAACTCCAAAACACCCACCAGGGAAGGAACTTGCCAACCCCTCCACTCCAGGGTAAATGCCCCTCATACTTACAGGTTTATCTGACCTGGCAGGCAGAATTTCCCATTTCTACAATGATGGCATCCCCCATTCCTCATATTACTAGATAAAACATACCATTTCCACACTAAGTGAGAGAGTTCCAGCACTTCTACCTCCCTTTCCCAAAGACTGGAGTTGACACACAACTAAGACCCTCAAGATCTCAAAACAAAAAGGAAAAGTTTGAAGTACTCTGGAGCTGGTATTTCCTCACCTTTGAGCCTGATGTTTTTGGTACTTACGTGCAATCACCACCACCACGAGGGCACCAATCACTCCCATAATGATCATCATCTGAAGAAAAAGATTGTCCAAGAGCAACACTCAGAACAGATTGACAAGTTCTCATCCTTCCTGACAGCCAGGGAAGCAAAGCCAGGCCCTGAAGGCATGACAGCCAAGACCTCAAAGCTTTCCCACAGTAAAAAAATCTTAAGCATTTAAAATTGTTACTAAGCCCCAGCTATAGTTGCAAAGCCTTGCAGGAGAAGAGTAGCCCAGCTCCCTCCTGAGGAAGGAGATCATGGCACTAGGAAACTCACCTTGCAGTTCTTCCACCAGTATTTCCTTTTGAGTTTTGCTGCGCTACTTTCAAATACTGAGGCACCGGCCTGAAGCGCATCTGCCCGGTCATCCAGCTCTGACAGCTTCTCATCTCGTTGCAGCACCTTGTCTACATTTACACACATTATATCAACCACCTGCAGAAGGAAGAATAGTAGGAGCAGTTACACTGGTAAAACAGTTGAAAAAGCAAGAGGAGTAACTTAGCCAATAACTGATGTTGCAATACTAATGAACAAAATCAGAAGGGCGGGGTGGGGGGGAAGATCAGGGTAAGAAAGAAGTCATTTCAAGTCACTGCCCACTTTGAAATGAAAAAATAAAATCTGAGACTCACTGTTAAAACATCAGTTCAAGTACACTTCTACCAGGTTCTCAGCCTCACATTCTCATCTGTTTATAAGAGCTCTCCATTCCAGCAGCAAACCAAAGCCACCCTCCTTATTAGAGGAGTCATGTGCCCATTCCCCGAGAGCTGCAAAATTACCTTATGAGCTTCATGTTGCTGCCCCGGTGAGGCACAAAGGCGCTACTGCGCACAAAGCCACTGACATTGATCCCGGGAAGCCAGGCCAGGGTTCCCCACATCACTGCACACAGTGTTCCCTTGAAGCAGCCCGCAGGGATTAAGAGCTGTCCTGGATGCTGTACAGCTTTATTTCCATAAGAGATGCACGATAACGAGGTACCAAAAAAAAAAAAATCTAGCAAGCCTGGTCCTTGGAAGTCATATCTAGAATTAAGTGGCTTTTAAACATAAAGCAATCTCTCTCCTCCAGCCTCTTTAATAGCTTTACCACCCTATTTTTGAGTACTGAGCATTAATTAATTTCTGGCTTTGGTATGACAAAAGGAGCCACCCCCTCAGCGACAGACACGGGTCAAGAATATTGCTGCCGGAGAGCAGTGGGAGAAGGGTCCAGGCATTCCTCAGGGCTGGCAGAGCTACTGACCTCCTGCACCTGGGCCTGCGTCTGCTGCAGGCGGCGATTGCTGGTCAGATTGGGGGGAGCCCCGGGGGGACCCCCACCGGGGGCTGCCCCTTCGGGAGCTCCTCCTTCGGGAGCCCCTCCTTCGGGAGCCCCGGGAGCAGGCTGCTGAGCTGGGTCAGACCTAAGGGAACACACACACACATGAGGGAAGAGAAAACTCAGCAGCTCGAGAGAGAACCCCCGCAAATCCACAGGAACTTCAGTGTTCCCCGGCTGCAGCAGTGCCGGCAGCAGCCTCGGGAGCCCGCAGCCTGGCTGGATCCCACCGGATCGGGAACAGGCGGGCTCGGGGGAGAGACTAAAGCAGACTAAGTCCAGCGGGGCAGCGGGAATGGAACCGGCCCCTCGTCAATGGAGCTTGTGGGTGCGGTCGCTCCAAGCATTACAGCCTCCCGGGGGGAACAGCGACCTGGCCGCATGGATGTGACCAGGAGACAGTGAAGGAAGGTGGGGGGAGAAGGACGGGGAGGCAGCGAGGGTCATCCCGGGGGGACCAGGCAGAACCGGGCTGGGCGCAGTGGTGGCCGCCGGCCAGGTTGGCTCCAGCTGGGGCCCCGCGCATCACCACTGGGACACGGCCCACGCACCCACTCACCCACGCAGTCGGCGGGGGAGCAGGACCGCCCGGGGGCGGTACGGGCAGCCCTGCCTGCGGCTGCTGCAATGCGCCACCCGACCCCACCGCCGCCGGCCAGGACGAGGGCTCTGCGCTGACTCCCCGCCCTCACGCTCCAGCCACCACCCCCCCCGCGCTCACTGCAGCTCGCCCACAGCCGGTCGGGCGGACACTCACATGGCCGGGCCGGACAGAATCGCGGGACACCGGGCACGGAGCTGCACACCCACAGTCCCCCGAGCCCCCGGACCCCATGCTTATAATAGGCGGGGCCCCGCCCACAGAGTTAGCAGCCAATCAAAAGTTGCTTCGCCGAGAGCAGCAGCTCGGCACCGCCCCCTAAGTTCCTCCTCAGCCAATCAGCGCCCCGCACCCTGCGGAAACGGCCATAATGTTAGCCCCGCCATGGGCAAGCCCCGCCCCGCCGTGGTGCTGCCCAATGGGAGCAGAGACCTGCGCCCCGCCCCCAGCCTGGCCCCGCCCCCTGCGGAGGTCCCGGGGTGCCCGGGCTGGGTGTGCCGGGGCTCCCTCCGCCCACCGGGCCGGGGGCTCTCACGGCCCCGCTCCCGATCCACTGCCCTGCCGCTGGACCCGTCGGCCCCGACAGCGCTGAGCGGGTCCGCTGCGCTCCGTGTAGGTCACGCAGGGCCTGATCGTGGTTACCTGCCCTGTTCAGTTTTCCTCTTGGAGCCCAGCCCGGCTGGTGCCGTTGTGGTGGGGGCTGCGGAGCGCTTCCGAAATCCCACCTCCGCAGTGTGTCTGTTGGCTCTGGTTAAGCCGCTGTCCTTCCAATTAAGAGATGGTGTTGCTGGCCCACTTCCACCATACAGCACGTCGTGAAAGCAAAGCTGAACAAGCCCGATCGAGCTTCTGCAGCCTGCTGGGAGAAATGAGGCTCCCACAGCAGCCCCAAGAGCAGCAATGTGTTTGCGGTTTTTCCATCTAAATATCTGGCAAAGCCTGCTGGATCAGAAGGGGAGATTCTCCAATTCAGGACAAAAAAGGGAGCAGGAGTTTACTGGAACAAGATGACTCTTCATACAGAATTTTGCATGGTGAGTAGAGAGTGACAAGTGTGGGCTCACATCCACACTACCTTATCCTTCCATAAGGTGATGCAGGACATTCATGTAAGTTTTTAGCATCAGATCTCACAGATTTTTAGGTACACAAGACAGATATGTTACAGGTTACAGCATGATAACCAGAAGATCATGGTTACAAGGTGAACAACAATGCAGCATTGTGACAAGAGACAGGTGACTTGCAGATAGGAGCAGACTAGCACTGACCTCAGAACTTCAGGGTTTTAATTCTGCCTTCAGACGGAAGGGCCAAGTTGAGAAAGAAGCTTCTGTAGCCTGGCAGCCTTTTCACTGCAGTCTGAGGACCATTCCAATAACCATTGCAAATAAGTTTGAGCTTATAGAGTTAGTGGCTACCCTTGCCAGGTTGGTGCTTAGGGATTAAGAGAAAGGGTACAAGATACTTTCTCTGATACTTTTCCAGTTTCTGAGATATTTTCAGTCAAGGATTTGCTCAGTCTCCACTTGGATCTGTGCAAGCTTCCTGAATCTACACCACCTTTTAGCAAGTCCCACAGGTCTGTCACCCTGCTCCTGAGAATGTAGACTTGAGCTGTTTAAACAGAGAGTTTGCCTTCACTTTCCTCAGGCTTAGGCCTAAAGAAAGTTCTTTCCGTTTATTCCCTGCCACTTCCAACCAAATGGTTTTGGCGACAGAGCAGCGTTACTCTGCAGCAAGATACACCAAGTCAGCAGATAACTCCCCAATTACTTCGCAACTAAATTAACAACCAAGGCAGAATTGGTACACAAATGCCCACTCATCTAATGGATTTTTCCCAAGTGTACAGTGGTATGATGTTGGACTAGAGAGATGCCAGCTGTGACTCACCGCAACTTCTCCTCTAAAGGAACTGGCAACGCTTACGGAAAACTAGAAGCTGGAATTTTTAAAAACATTTAAATACCTGAATTACTTTTGCAAATCTTGCCTAAATTATAAACAATAGACCATTTGGTCATTAAGTGTCATTAGCAAGGGATCAAGTAATCGTGGGTGTGGAATGATACTAATCCCATTCTTAAATTTTGACGCACTTCAACTAACATTTGAATCGTTCATACTTAACCACAGACGAGTGGAGGGCAAGGGGGAAAGCCGTGAGCAGGAACACATATTAGCAGGACCTTGTGGCATAAACTTGAAATATTTGGCTATGAAGAAAAATCTAAGCTGGAGAATACTGGAATTGTTGTATTAGCTGTGTGAACCTGTGGCTCAGAGGCTGAAAGGATGCTCAAAGTCTGGCCAAAAAAACGGAGGACCAGAGGGCCAAGTTCAGGGATGCAAGTTGGAACAGATGCCTGCAAGAAGGATGTCAGAAATGACTGAGGGGACACAGAGGAGCTCAGGCCTGGAGCTGCAGCAGGACCAGGATAGAAATATACAGCCAAGGTTGTAGAAAGCACTGGGAACTCAATTGTGTGAAAGCTGGCTTTATTCTGACTGCAATGCCACAAAACTACACTCCACACGCTGAAGCCACTGCTGGTTCCCTAGCGGTGCTTTCCAGTGCGATTGAAGCGCTTGTACAAGTACCGTATCCTCTTGTTCAGTTTGTGATAGTCCTCTACAAACATCCGATCTCCCACCATCTGCTTCTTGCGGATGCACCTCTGCAGCTCGTTCCCCCGCCAGCCTCGCAGCCAAGTGGGTCCCATGATGAGATTCTTCGGGTGGATCTGGAAGCCGCCTGAGAACAGGAGAGCAGAGACAGATGAAGCCAGCCACTGGAGAAGGCGGTTCTCAGGGCGGCCGGCCCAAACCCTCCCCGCCCTGCCGCTACCGGCAGAGGCGCCGGCCCGCAGGTGAGCCCGGACCCCGTCCCCTCCTGTCCCCGGAGTGTTGGGGAGGTGCGGGCGGGGTGTGTGTCTTACCCAGGATCCCCACGTTATCATACACCCCGAACAAGGCCCGCTTCTTCGTCCACCGATCTACCGGCTTGCGCTTGGGCGGCTCCTTGATCCAGATAGGCCGGGAGAGCCCTGCCAGGGGCGAGGACAGCGGCACGGGGAGGCCGGGCCGCGCGGGAGCCCAGCGCGCCCCTCCGCAGTCACTGATGCCCCGCTCGGCGCGGGGCAGGGGAGCGGCACGGCCCAGCAGGGCCCGGCCCGCCGCTCGCAGCAGCAGCGTTGCCGCCGCCGCCATGGCGGTGACCCCCGGCGCCCCGGGGACGGGAAGGGCGGCGGTGCTCCGGACCGCCCCTTCCGCCGCGGGGCGCAGAGGCGCGCGGGTCACGTTACGCTAACGGTCGGGAGGGCGGGGGGCCGGCGATTGGGCGAGCGGCCGGCGCGCGGCGCAGCCGCCGGGCGCTGATAGGCCCGTGGTGGAAAGGGGCGGGGCGAGCGCGGTCCGCGCGCGCTGTTTCGAGCGCCCGGGGCCGTGCGGGGCTGTGGCGGCCATGGCGGCGGCCCCGGAGTTCCACCTGCCCCTCGCTCCCGCCGATCTGCTGCGGGATGGCGGCCCCGGGCGCTACGTGGTGCGGGAGGTGCTGCTCGTCAGGGAGCTGCCGCCCGCACTCGCAGGTAAGGTGTTCCCACATCCCCTTCCCGGTCGGGCCCGGTTTTGCCGCTCGTTCACGGCCATCCCCCCGCCTTTCTCCGTGTTTTGCCGCAGCTTTCCGGACCGCCTTCCGCGCGCGGGGCGCGCTGGCCGTGCTGCAGCACTTCGACGGCGTGTACAGCGTGCTGCAGTGAGTACAGGGCCGGGACGGGGCCGAGGGGCGGGAGCTCGCCCCTCCGGCAGGCGCTCTTTGCTCGCCTCACTTAGGCCCTGTGTTTGTTTCGCAGCCACTTCCGAACCGTGGGCACGGCGGTCAAGGAGGATGCCCTGGAGCTGATGATGCACGGTGGGTACCCGCTGTTTCCGGCCGACGCAGGACTAGTGGAGAGGTTGTTTTCCCTTGGCAGCTCAGTGATGATATAAAGGCTAATGTGACTCGGCCAGCTGGGCTGCACCCTCAGCTCACTCCTGTCATACGGGTCTGTAATCTTGGTGGACGATGCTGAGTTGTGCATGTTCGCTGTAAGGGCAGACCGACAGAAAACCGTCTTCCCCATGTGCCTGGAAAATACTTCTGTGGGATGTATCAGCTCAGAGCGAGTGTTTCTCTGAGCTGACGCAGGGCTGTGGGGATAGGACAAGACAGCATGCCCAAGGTCTGGGTTGCAGGGGGCAGCCCATGTTACAGCTGGTGAGATGTGAGCATACATCTTTGGTAATCTGATGACTGCTGTAAGCCTCCCAAAGAGAGGATGGCTGAGGGACCTGGCAAGGAGTGCTCATGACTTTCTGCTTCTCCTTAGTGCTGTCCCATCATTCCAATGAACTTCCTGCTATCTTGAGTGACTCTGGACTGAGCCATGCAGACCGGGCTGCTCACCTCAATGCTCTTAAGATGAACTGCTATTTGCTGACTGGTCTGATGGATGCCTTTGAAATGGAAACCTGTAAGAACAGTTGTTTGGAGGCAGATCCTGGTAGGAAGGTAGGTGAGGGGACTGGGGAAAAAGATGATAAAAGTCAGAATAAAATTTTAACCTTGTTGAACTCTAGTATCTGTCAGACTTTAGAGCTGGCCTTTCTATTTCATTCTTCAATTTCTGTCTGGAACTTAGCGTGCCAGTATTTTCTCAATATTTTCTTTCTGTGGGTAGAGATGGTGGCAGTGGATACAGGTATAATCCTTAAACCACAAGGCACTGGTGCTGGCCTGAGCTGAGAGAGAAGAGCTGGGGGAAAAAAAAATATTGTGATCTCACACATCTCACTGTGCACCTCTTAATGCTGTAAAATTTAACAGACTTCTTATCTTTTGAAGGAAGCAGGGTAGTGATGGGGTTTTGTCTGTTGTGAAGCTGCTGATGTACCTCACCGTGTGATCTCCTTTCTAGAACAGGAAGAACCATGCCAAGACTTCTGGATCTTTGTGGGAAGAGGAGAGGGAGCCGCTTTTACGGCTGCTTACACAGCTACTGCAGCTGGATCTCCGTCGGCTTTGGGGTGGTTTAGCAGTGGAAGAAGAGTTTGTCAGGTATGAGTTGGAGCAGGTGGGATGAGTGATGATTCTGAGGGATAAAAGGATAAGTGATAGATCTACCAATGAAATGGTATTACAGCCCTCTGTGGGGTGCAGATTGTTGGGAAACTGAGGAAACAGCTCGAGACAAAGGCAATGCGTATAGGAACTCTCCTCATGTAGGCCACAGAAATTCAGATGTTTTGCTGATTTTCAGAGGATGCTGGAGAATCTCTCAAACAGAAATGTGTGGTGTGCTAGAAGGATGTTTGTGCAAGTTGTGATAGTGAGGTTTGCTGTCTGTCTTCTGTGGGTTTAGCTTAATGACGGGAAGCTGCTACCGCATCCTGGAGAATCCAAGCATCGGCCTTCAGAGGTACCGGGTCACGCGGGAGACTCTGACACATCTGCTTGCTGCAGCTCTGGTTCACTGTGACCACATGTTCAGTGAGTTCCTGCTCTTCTGCCTTCTTCCTGAGGCCATTCCCAGTTACTTTCCCTGACCTCTTTCCTCCTTCTCATGTGTGAAAGGTGCCACTCTGAAGATCACACAGATGCTGCAGCACTTCGAACATGTAGCCCCAGTGTTTGCACAGGCCGTGAGCCTCTGGGCTAAAGAGTACGGTCTGAAAAGCTTGGTGGGTGAATTGCTAAGGTGAGAGAAATACCTGGAGCCTTGCCCTTCTATTCCTAGCAACTTGGGGCACCACATTCCTTGTTTCATATTTCTGTTCAGGGAAATTGGACAGAAATGTCCCCAGGATTTGGCTCGTGAGGCTTCTGGAGTCAAGGGTTATGCTACTTTTATAAGTGAACTGGCTGAACAGATTCCAGCTCTGGTGCTCGCCAACATGAGTGTTCTCCTGCCTCACTTGGATGGGGAGGTAGGTTTCTGCAAAGTCACCTGTCCAGAAAAGTAAAATGGTAGAGATGCCGCTACCCGGTTTTTCTGTCTGGAAACAAAACCTCTCTCACAAAGCTCAAGTATCCAAAACCTGCTCTATTGGAAGAGGTTTTGCCCTTACCTAAAAGATGCAAAGGGAACAGAAACCATGACATATCCTGTCTGGTTGTCAGTATCAGATGTCACAGAACAGGAGATTGCCTACTCATCTGAGGTCCCTGTTGTTGTCCTTTGTTCTTCAGCACTTACTGAGTTTGTCACTGTGTTACCTTTTCTTTACCTACTGTAAGTGTTTCTCATTTCAGTTCTTGGCTTCTATGAACTTACCTGGATAGCAGGGTTTGGGTTGGAAGGGACCTTAACACCTCTGCCATGGCTAGGGACACCTTCAACTAGACCAGGTTGCTCAAAGCCCCACCCAGCCTGGCCTTGAACAGTTCTAGGGATGGGGCATCCACAGCTTCTCTGGGCAACCTGTTCAAGTGTCTCACCACACTGAGTAAAGAATTTCTTCCAAATATCAAATCTAAATCTGCATTCGTTTTGAGGCCATTCTCGCTTGCCCTGTCACTGAATGTGCTGGTAAAAAGTCCCTCTCCAGCTCTCTCAGAGCCCCCTTTAGGTACTGGAAGGTGCCTCCCCAGAGCCTTCTCTTCTGCAGGCTGAACAAGACCAACTCTCAGCCTGTCTTCATAGCAGAGGTTACTCTGTCTTGCAGGCACAGCTATGTTCACCCGAGCTTAATACAATATCCATACTGGAAAAATTCACTTAGGGCTGGAGCCTGGGATTTGGAAGGCCCAAACTCTGGGCATATCGAATCATGTCTTTTGGTCTGCTCCTAGTTCAACCACTCCTGTCTTGGCAGAGTTACATGATGCGAAATGCCATTCTGGCAGCTATGGCAGAAGTGCTGGTGCAGGTGCTGAATGGTGACCAGCTGGAGAAGGCTGCCCGTGGCACTCGGGACAAGTTCCTGGACACGCTGCAGGCCCACGTGTGTGACGTCCACAGCTTTGTTCGCAGCCGCGTGCTGCAGCTCTTCACTCGCATCGTCCAGCACAAGGCAAGTCTCTGCTGGGCAAATGGGGTTGCCTCGGTCTTTTCTTCCCATCTTGTGTGTTCTGAGGGGATTCCTGCTACCCTGCATTTTGTTTGCACAGATTGAAGTTTTAACAGAGAAGGGTGCTGTCCCTGTGTACTGTGGTGTCTGCACAGAGACCAGAGATCCCGGTGGTGGGGGAATTGGGGGATGGAAATTAAATGCTTCTCATTCTTACCAGGACAAACTAGAAGAAAGGGCATAGCATACAGCCTCTTTTCACACACTGGTATGGGAAAACATCACCGTTACTAGATATACTAAGACTCAACAGGATCCTGGATAACCTAAATCCTTGCTTTCTGTGAAGGCTGGACCAGAATATATCCAGAGGTCTTTTGAGCCCTAGACTTTTCTGTAAATCTGTAATCTGTGCTTTTTAGTACATGAATATGTCTGCAGTAAACTTTTCCCAAGTCTCTGAGCCTTCTTGATAACTTTATCTGTGCTCTTGTTGTGTTGTAGGCCCTGCCTTTGACGCAGTTTCAGTCTGTGGTGTCGCTGGCTGTTGGGCGGCTCAAAGACAAATCTGTCATAGTGGTTAAAAATGCCATCCAGCTCCTGGCTGCGTTTTTGTCCAACAATCCCTTCTCCAGCAAGGTAATTTCGGTTTACATGGCAGATATGTTAGATGTCTGTTTGCAGGCTGAGTATCTGCAGTGTGCTCTAGCCAGGGCAGTAGTGTTTATGTGTCTTGTGGGAGGAAGTGTAGCCTTTGACTCTGAAGGTGGCAGCTTCAGAACCTCGTCTTCCCAGGTTCAGAACTTGCATTTTTGGGCTGGTCCCTCTCTTTGTAAATTCACAGCTATGCTGAAGGCCAGGAGGGATGTGATTGAGTTAAAAAGCTGCAGCAGTTTGGAGTCCACTGTGAGGTTTCTCTCCTTAGAAGCAAAAATAGTTTTTAGAATATTTTTTGTGGATCTGCAGCTCTTGGTGTTCAGCTGCATCTTCTCCTAAATTTCTGAACCTTAGACTCAGAGCAACTTAGAGCAGTTCTCATTCTAGGACTGGGGCCAGAGTGTACTATTCCAGTTTCCCAAAACAGGGTTATCTATAGGGATTCACAACTGAAGCAGGGAGTGGAATAGAGAGGAGAATTCTGGCATTTCTGGAAAAGGAGGATAACTAACAAGTTTCTTCTTCTCTTCCTGACATCTTCAGCTAAGCTGTGCTGACTTGGATAAGCCACTGGAGAAAGAAATGCAGAAACTGAAAGAAATGAGGGATCGTAGCAGACCCACAGCAGGTAATTTCCTTTCTTCTTCTTTCCACTTTTTAGGATAGTCCAGAATTTACTTTTTCTCATATTAAATTTGCTCCCAGGTTGTGACAGCTTTTGTCTCAGATCTTACCTGTGTGAGATGGTGAGACCAGATAACTGAGATGAAACTCAAAACAGTTTTCCTTATGGTGGTGTTATAAAAGGATCATTTTAATATCTATGTCTAAATCAACAGTCCTTATAGATATATATCCTATTTGCAGGGTAAAAACTGAAAATGTCTGTGAACACCCTCCCAGGTTTCTCTTTTCTACCACTCATGAACTGCTTGACTCATGATTTTGGTTAGCTATTATTTAAATTTGATTTGTAGGCAGCACCAAGTCCAAGGCTAAACAAACGATGGTTCTCTTACTTGTCTTTTTTTCCTACCTTCTATGGTTTTTAGTGGGTTTTTTTGTTAGTTTTTTGGTGGGTTGGTTGGTTGGTTTTTTGTTTGTTGTTGTTGTTTGTTTGTTTGTGTTTGTTTTATTTTGTATGTCAGTTCTTGTATCATTCTTACTGCTGTCTAGGTGGGATCAGCAATGGGAATAGTGCCCGCCTGGGGAGGAGGTAGGGGAAGTAGAATTTCTAAGTTCCAGATGAGTTTTTCTTTCCCATTAAAGGTGCCACCAGAGTCTGTGTTCTTCATTCCCTCTGATTTTTAATTAGCTCCTGTGGTCGCCACAGAGGAAGAGTGGGAAGCAATGCTGCCAGAAATTAGGGCTGCTATACAGCAGCTCTTTCAACCACTGCAGAAAGAGGAAGAGGAGGTGCTGGAAGTTGAAGAAACAGTGGAGAGGACAGTGGAGCAAATCACTGGGCTGTTGAAGAAGCTGAATTACAAGTAAGAAGGCTCTGCATTTTGACAGTGTTTATCTCAAGGGGTGATCTCCAGTAACGTTACTCTGCAGGAAGAGATTGATGTGGGCACCCAGCACAAGATGCTGGTAGAAGCTGCTTTCTCAAGTGTTGAGGGCAAAGCTGGATGGTTTCCCTTGTGTTCTGCTCTGATGTGTTGCTGATACTCTGTTGGGCAATGTCATTGTCCAGGAGCGCAGCCCGCCTTACGCAGAAGGCCCTGTGTCGCTTCCAGGGAAAGGAACCTTTCATTGGCCCTGGCGAGGAAAACGAGGAGGCAACAATCCTGGGTGTTCTGAAGAGACTTTACACAGGTAACTATATCACTCTGTTCCCTAGGTCCAAGATAATGCCAGAGCCAGACTAAAACCCTCTGGAATGCTCTCCTTCCTTCTGACCTGTGGGGCTAAGTCTGTGTGTACTTGGGAGTCCCAGAGCTGCAGCATCTCTGCATTGTTTATCTAGTACCTTGGCATTTTAGCTGGATCATATTGATCTTAATTTCTGGTTGGAACAGTTCCATGGTCCCAGTAAAAGTACATTTTTGGTGCCTTAACTCGTGTAATATCTGAGGGGAGCGAAGTCAGTGTTGCCACTGCCATTCTTCTGCCCTGTCTGAATTTGTCAGGAGTTCTGTGCAAGTGGTAGCACATAATGCTCACCCTTAGCAGCCTTGACCAAGTATCTGGTTCAAGCAAAGTCTTGGTTATCTGGGGCCTGAGCCTCTGGGAGAATTTTCAAGACTTCACATACTTTGTTTGGTATTTCTGCATAAGGTTGCTTAGCCTATCACATTGAGTGTATTTCTGTGGGAAGTCTGTTGTCTAAAAATATTAACTTTGTGAACTCTCCACACTTGCACAAATCTTGCTAGGGGGTAGTAGTGTTTGCCTTCTCCCTGGTTCCCTTTTAGGGCCCTCATCTATCTTTGGGGAATTATCAAGTTCAGATTAACCCCATCAACATCTTAATGGAGTTTACCCCAACTGGACCTTGCCTTTCTATACCCATATACCAAGCTGGCATGTCTCTGGAGCATCACACTGTAGTACTGGAACTTGTTCCACAGCATGCTGAGATTTTGTAGCTAGGTCTGATGGCAGAATTTGGATTTTTGTATCCTGGCTCTCGGAAGGTGTCACTGTGGGATGGGGCCAGGAGGGTTAAAATGCCCAGAACTGTGCCTGTTTCACTTGTATCTTCAGTACTGCTCACAAACAAGTGTGCTGTGTAGGTTCATGCCCAGGTGAGAACAGTGAGGATCCTCCAGGTGACAACAGCAGTGATAAGATTGAAGAAGTTGCCCAGGAAGAGCAGGCTCAAACAGAGCTGGTCAAACAGGAGATGTTGGTGCAGTACCTGCAAGATGCTTACAACTTCTCAGTGAAAATCACAGAAGCTCTGAACCTGATCAGCAAGATGATGTACGAAAACTCTGTCTCAGGTATGTGAAATAACCATGGGGCCCTTTTATTCCCATTCAGCATTTCTAGACCTTTCCTTGCTTGAGAGAAGCTGTTGGAGTGGTAGAGCTCCAGGAGAAGGAGAAAAGATTGAAGGAGCTGCTCTTCATTGAGCAGATGTCATAGACACTTCCAGAGTATTGGAAAAGCAAGCACCATCTAAATGAGTGTCATGGAGGGGTTGAATAGGGCATGAACAGGGTTTTTAGGAATCCATTTTTTTAATACCAAGGTTGAAAAAGTTCTTTTTTTTTATGTTTAAAAGTTACTTTTAAAAACATGTGAAATGTATTTGAACTTTTTGAAATAAAAAAAACACCAGCCAGGTGACTAAAGGGAGTTTACTTGTGGAGGCTACCCTGCCTCCTGTGGGGAGGGATGGGTGTTCATCATCTCAGCTGAGGCTCTCCCAAGGTCAGCCTGCCCAGTGAAGCTGAGTTTGGTTATGTGCTCAGTGCCCTGTCACAGCTTCAGCTGTTATGCTGGCCACAAGAGGGGAACTAAGCAGCTGCTCTCATCTAACTCACCTTGCCTCAAACTTTGTTATTTGGTTAAACATGAGCCTGATCAACAGGTTCTGTGCCCTGGTCCTCTTCAGTGCTGTAGAGAAAGGTGGTGATCAGAAGGAAGGCCTTTGAGTTAATTCAGCTGTTCATATTTAATGTTAGAACTACTGTAATCACTTAGACTTTTTTGTAATGGTTATCAGAAATTGGCATTTCCAAGGGATATGGGGCACAACTCCCGCCCCCATCCTCTCCAGCACATCCACTTGCACAGATCTGGGGTATGGATGGGTGTGGGCACTGCAGTGCCCCAGACTTCATGCAAACACTTCTGAGGCTTCATCTCTGTTGAGGGCTCATCTTACTTGGAATAAGCATATGGGCTTCCCCAGCAAGCAAAGTTTGGTGTCATTACCCATTTGCACATATGAAAATGAACTCCTGGGTTCAGTGTCTTTACAGGTCCTTTGAAGTGCAAGGCCAAGAAATTGCCTTATCTGGTACTTAAAATACCTGGGGTTTGATTGTGGGCGTGTTTTTTAATAGCTTTTCACCTCCCTGTTGTCCTGTGCTGTAGTATAAGGAAGGCAAATCCAGTGTCTGAACAGTGGAGGTGTTTTGAGACATTGTCTCCATTTGGAGAGAGTATGCTGCTGGGTCAGGGACCGGTGCTAAGGGATGTGTCTGCTCAGATTTAGCCTTTTTTAATTAAAGATTTAATATTTGAAGATTTAAATTTTTGTTTTGCTGCAAATTTATGTATTCTGGTGTGACTGGAGGCAGGGAAAACATACCAGCTTGCCTGTTAGATGTTCTTAATTCTAATTTGTAAGGGCTTATACTGGTAAAAGCTCTTACTTAACCAGAGGTCAGACTCTGTGAACCATTTCTATGAACTATATACAACTCCTCTGATTACTGCTGTGGATCTCTTGTGATGCTAACTTAATGGGGGTTTTTTTGTCTTATGGGAAGACTGGGCAGTCTATTTTAGGAGTAGTCAAGCTGAAACCAAACACAGTATTCCTTAGCCCATTTGTACATCAAATAGCTTAGTTCTTCTGGTTATATCATTGCACTGGGGCTTATATTCAGCTGTCTGCTGTGACTATGAGATCTTTTTCCCAAAGCTACTGTTCCCAGAAGAGAATTTCGTTTTTCTCAAAGATAGTCTCTGTGCTCTTTCCCTAACCATATCACATTGGATTAAGCTGTATATTGTTAATTTGTGTCTCTTTTCTGGGACATCTACATCTTTATACTAGTGATGCCATTCTGAGTCTGCAGACGGTAGTACTGATTTCTAGATGCTTGTAGAGCTTGCTGTGAGACCAATATTCCTATGAATTTGTTTTAGTGGCCTCACTAATAGTGACTGGGGAAGAGCTGCACTATCACAACTGTTCTCTCTGCAGTGGTGCAGGAAGCCATTGAATTCTTCGTGACAGTCTCACAGTTTGGTGTGCCCCAGGCACTGCTTGGAGTCCGCAGGATGCTGCCCCTCATATGGTCAAAGGAGCCTGGAATTAAGGAGGCTGTGCTGAATGCCTACAGACAGCTCTATCTGAGCCCCAGCGAGGATTCAGAGAGGTATGGATCTTCCTAATCAGATTTATTTTTCCTTTCCCTCCCATATCCCCTTTCTGCTGTTGGGAATGGGGTATGGACAGGAAGAGATCTGAGAGTTGCCATGCTTCATGCTGAGCTGAAATGTAAGGTTATTATCTGAGTATCCCAGTCTTCCTGCAAGACCTACTGCTGAATTTCTGTTCTTGGTTTGTCATAGAGCTCATGTGTAGGAAATTCATACAGCAAAACTGTGAGATCTTGCAAAGTAGATGCTGAGAATTACTTGAAGTTAAACTGTTGTCAGGCACTAATATTTATTGTTCCTATAAATTTCACTTTTGTACAAAGCATTGCCTAAATATTCTAGGTAGGGTCCCTATCTGATAGGGAACAAGAAGTACTAATTATGAATGTTTCTCTTGCCAGCAGGGTTCTTGATTTGCAACAATGAATTTCAGCCTGTTAGCAGTCAACTGTTGATATGGAGTCATCCCATGTCCAGGAATCTTAGATACTCCACTCTCTGTGGGCAAAGTTGTTGGCCAATGTCAGCTGTCCCATTTTGAGTTTCTTATAACTGTAGTTGTTAATCCTGCTGGGATAATAAGAGGAGCAATGTGGTCTAAAGTTGAAACTATATTTCTGTTACTAATGCTCAGGTTTTTTTGCTGACAAGTCATACGTGCTGTGGCCGTGGTCACGTGTAGGGATTCTACTTCTGATGTACACAACACATTCCCCATTTCTTTATCCTTCACACTATACAAGGGTAGTTCTTATTTGGGTGCTTTCACATGTATTTCTATTTGTATTGGAGTCAGACCAATCTTAAATCTTTTTCTAAAAATTTCTACATGCCTTAGATGGGAGGATGTTCAAGAGCCTTTGTTGTTTATCCTTCTTGAGGATTTGGTGGTGGGAACTGGCTACCAGTTGCAAGTTTGCTTCTTCCATACTAGAGAAGAGCTGTGTCTCCTCTCTGCTGTGGCACTTGCCCTTTTTTAGTGCTTACCCACTTGTAAATCCTGTTGGTTACTTGTGCAATAAGATAAGTGTGATCCCGGGTGAGATGCACCATAACTCACCCTCATTCGTACCATCAGGGCAATAAAGAGCACCTGCTGCTTCTTATTCCCTCCTGATAATATTGCCTGGAGACAGCACTTCTACAGTTTGTGCTCCATCCTCATTTGTTCACAGAGAGATTTTCAGTTCATAGGGAATTGTACTTTGACTTGTGGTTGAGAATAAACTGGGAAGCAGCTGCTTAGTGCCTCTGATTGGAACTCTGAGCACCAGAAGGAGCAGCAGTGCGCAAGGCAATGGATTTTTAAGCCCACATCATGGTCAGTGGCACTTGAGTTGGGTGACTTCAAGAACTCAGGATTGTTGTGGGAGTTTTCCTGATCCTGTGGATCATTTCTGTTATCCGAGAGATGTTTTCAGCTCTTTCAAGAGGGCAGTAATTGTGACAGTTGCTTTTGCTTTACCTTTTACTTTTTTATTGTTATTTTTCCCCTTTCAAAGGGCCAAGGCACAGGCCCTGGTGCATTCTCTCTCTCTCATCATGGTGGATGCATCACTGGGAACGATTCAGTGCTTAGAGGAAATAGTGAGTATTTGCTTTGACTGGGTTTGGATTGTGTATCTGTTTTATTAAAATGGTAGTCACTGCAGATTACGTCTTTACTTTGAAGTTCATTCTTCTTTACCTGTCTCTAATTTTTTATTTGCATTCCTTTTGCAGATCTCAGAGTTTATGCAGAAAGATGAAATAAAGCCTGCTGTGACCCAGCTGCTTTGGGAGCGATTCACGGAAAAATCTCCCTGCTCGTCGCTGGAACGCCGCGCTGCTGTGATGCTGCTGGGGATGATGGCACGGTGAGCCTGGGGCCAGGTCAAAGCCTGTGAGTGGAAGGATGTACAGGGAGTCGATTTTTATTGAAAGTGGATGCTACATCAGCTGACTCTTTGGCTCTAGCTTCAAAAATAGCAACCCTATCTTGGGGTAATGAAGCCTGGAACTAAACACAGTTGGGCTGGATCCCACCAGCACAGCCTCTGAATGATTATTTTCCTTGTGTGAATGCCCATCCCTTCCCAGAGTTTACAGTGTCACAACTCTGCAGCTTTGTCTGTGTTTGGATAAGAACAGTGAGAAGCTGCTGAGTAGAGATGTCTGAAGCCTTTAGCATGAAGACAAATTAATCTGTTTCACTTTCTGGGGGCAAAAAAAAATCTCCACTAAAAGGTTTTCACTTCCTCAGTTTCCCAGCTCAGTAACCCTTTGGGATTCAAGTTACCTACTTTTCCTGCTGTTCTTACTTTAGTCCTTCATTAGTCAGAAACAGGCCTGCATGATGATGATCCTAAAGTTCTTTCACAGGCAGAAGGGGGAAGAGGTGGGTGTGGATTTGGGATTGGCTGTTTTTGGATAATGTTGGTTTGGTTTGTTTCCCACAGTAGGGGAAGGAATAGTATACATCACAAGTCCTGAGCTCCTGGACTCTTTCTTACTTTCCAACATTTTTGTTTTTCTTACCCCTGTAAGTTTTTGTCCTTTCTGATAGGAAAGAAGAGTCAAGATTCTTCTTTCTTTACAAAAAGGCTGTGCCCACTGTTGATCACTTTGGAGAAACTCATTTCCTAGTGGAGAGTGGATTACACTGGCTTCTGTGGAATATTACTTGCTGCTCTTCTAGCTGTATCAGTTGGATGGGTTTTATTTTTTCCCTTCTTATTCAAACCACTCCCTTTCACAAGGCACAAGGAGTATTTCTCTTGGTTAGCCCTACTTTGGTAAACTTTAGCCTTTGGTAAACTTTCAGCAGCACCTCATGTGGCATCTCCTTCCCTTCAATTCCACAGAGGAAAGCCAGAGATCATAGGTAGCAACCTGGACATCTTGGTGACAATGGGGCTGTCTGAGAAGGCATGTGAAGACTATAGGCTACCTCAAGAAGTATGCAATGTTATATCCAAGCTTGCCAGTAACCCTAAGGTAAGGTTTTGGGTTTGTTCTTGAGGTCATCCAGAAACAAAGAAAGGGGGAAAATTGTATGGAAGAAGAGAGGTAATTAAATTTTTACAGATTTTGAAATTAAGTAGGTTAAGACCATTCAGCAGCACTGTCTGGAAAGCTTAGCACACATCAGTGAACATGTAATAAAAGAATTTTCATTAGGCAACAGGCTGAATTCAATTAGTAAAGAGTTCAGTGCACAAGAAAATATGTTTTCCTTTCAATTCTCTTCTCCAGACTCCCAGTTCTAAACTGATTTGCGTTTTCTCAACCATGAAGCCCTTTCCTCTACTGATGTCTTCTGGTGGTGTGATTCTTTCCCCCTCCCTATTAATTGATATTCAGGAGTTGTCAGCTGTACAGCAGAATATAAAACATGAAAGGTTTTCAAACCTGTCCATGTTGTACTTAGAACAACACGATGGTTGATGGCTTCTTTCCCTGGGAAACAATTTATACTTTTTTTTTTTTTTTTAATGCACTGGGAAAAAAAACCTGGATTTTGAATCAGTTATTTGGGGCATTTTGGTTCAAGAGTTCTATCACAAAAGCAGTCCTCCTTCACAGAGCAGCACCATTCTGTGACAGCCCCTTCCACTGGGGATGTTGCTGCAAGAACTTCATGAGTTAACCTGTATCACAACATTCCTAAATGTTCCAAAGATGGCTGTAATTCAATTTTGGTTGACTTAAATCTGCAGTTAAGCTTGTATGTGAAATGGGACTGAACTGAAAATATTTGACTGACTGACTGGCAGTAGCACTTCTCCCCCCACCCATCCTCCCAACCAGAAATTTAGTACAGAGGAGAGGATTGTGGTGAATCAGGAGTTCTTGTTTCAAGCTACTGAAAAAGCTGGTAAATCCTCAAGTAAATTCTGTTTTGTTCAAGTATATATTCATCAGGCAGACATAGGTGTTCTGGGACACCTCAGGTATTGTCATACTTGGTTTAGTAGTTCTCTAGGTTATCTTATTCCCAACCTAAAAGGTGATGTGACTGATACAGAATATATGCAATGACCTAAGTGCGAGGTAGTCTTGGATCCAGACTGAGCCTGTGTTATTTCCACTGATGATATTTTGCTTTTAAACAAACCCATATGGTTCTGGAGTATCCCAAGGCAAGTTGACTTACTGTTGGTTCTCCAGAAGTTTCCCTCTTCATTCACTGCAGAGAGTGAGTAAATAATATCAGATTTTAAATTAATTTTAAATTTATCCTTTTGACATTTCAAAAGAGTTAATTTAAGGTGAGATGGTGGAACTGTCTTAGGTTGGCCTGGGATGACCATTTGGCCCAGCTTTAAATCCACCTAGTGTAGTCAGCATGCTGTCACAAGTGACAGCAGTGTCCCTGCTGCATGTTTAGCTGCAGAGCAGTACTGGATGTCCCTGGCATGGGTTTGATTAACTGTGCACAGAGGAAGGTTAAGTACTGGGAAGGGCATGGTGGGGATCTCATGTGCTGCACCCATGGGTGTAACTCGCCTGTTGTCTCTGCAGCCAGCAGTGGAGAAGAACAGTGCCCCTTTTCGACTGCCACAGGACCACATGCTCTTTGGTTGCCTGAGTGAGACTGTGAGTAAAGGTGAGCCCTGGTCAGCAGGAGGTTTGGAGGAGATGGGGTTGGGCTGAAAGACCACCTGTGTTATCAATGGTGTGTGTGAGTATCATTGCTCCCTCTTCTCATCAGGCTTTGCCCAGCCAAGCAGTCACTGGATCCCCTTCATGGAGTCAGCTGTAACACTCATCTACCAGCTGGCAGAAGGGGCAGAGGAGATCTGTGCTCACATCCTGCATGAGTGCAGTCAGCAAGCTCTGGAGAAGCTGCAGGAGGCTGATGAGCAGCAAGCTGGTGAGGAAAAAAGCTGATGAAGGAAATCTCTGCCTATGGTTTCCAGTGCTGCTTTGGGTGGCCTGGAGTAACTGCAGGAGAACAGAGCTGAGGGTCTGGTGGAAGTATTGGCATGGGAGGGCACAAGTGCTGCAGAGGAGTCTGTGGAGTGTGGAGATGGGTTATACTTGAGTGACACCTGGCACTAACTAAAGGGGAAGAGATCTGGATCAACACTGAACTGTGGTCATTTGTCTCCTTTAGATGCAGGGGATTCTCCATGCAGAGTCTCTGATGGTGCTGGCAGTCTCCCCACATTCCTGCTGCTGCACCTGGTGTCCCTTGTGGGACAGGTGGCACTGCAGCAGGTGGCATATTTGGAAGTGTCCGTGAGTGCGGAGCTACGCAGACGCCGCATCCTCAAAGAGGAGAAGACCAAGAAGAAACCTGACACCAGCACAGGGAAGCAGAGAGCCCCGGTGAGAACCAAGGGATTTTTTTCCTATGGGCAGCTCTTCTAATGTCCCACCTACAGCAAACTTCTGGAGAAATGCAGTCCTGAGGTTGTATGAGGTACAGGGCAATGTGTGCTTCAGGAGTAGAAACAAACACATGTTGGTCAGGATTGACAGGAAGAGCTGAATGACCCTATTCACTAAAACTCCCACACTGGTCTTGAGTTTTGAAGAGTCAGAGGGGAGGGACTGAAGGATGATGTCCTGACCATGCTTACCCTCCTGCTTCAGGCAAACATTCCCCTTTCACTCATCACCTTCTTTCTTACCAGTGCAATCTTTTGCAACTGATGCAGTAATGGTGAAGAACATCCATTTGTGCCCTGAGTTCTGGAAAAAGGCTTCCTAGAACCCCAGTCCAGAAGATTTGAAAGTCCTATCCTCTGTTAGGTAGTAATGAGGAAGGTTTAACAGTAGTCTTTCTAATGTGATTTGGATGCTACAAATGCCTTGTTTGGTTAGGTCTACCTTGGAACATTTTTCCAGAGTGCAATGAGGCTGACTTTCCTGGGTAAGAATAGAGAAAAATGTTGTGTCCATCTAGGTATCCAGTCTCTATTAGATGCTTATACTGCTAAGGCTACAGAGAACTTTGTAGTTCATTTCCTCATCCACCTGCTTATCAGGTGGATATCACTACCATTTTCCACACAGAAGGAGGTTATTATGAGATTTTAAAAAAGTAGCAGTTGGATACAGATTTGGTCCCCATTGCAATGCCCATCTCTCCTTTCTTCCCTTATGTTTCTTTTTATTTACTATAAGGTTTCCCATAATCTTGCTCACAAAACCAGCAATTCAAAGGCTGCTTTGAGCTTCTTGCTTTTAGTATTTGAATGTGCCTTAAGTTATGCAGGACTCACACACTGATGCTGGATGTCTCCCAGGTCTGTTTTATCTTTGTAGTGTCAGTAGTTTAAGCTTTCTTTACATTCTGGGCTCCTCATTACAAGAGAGACATGGAGCTCCTGGATCAGGTCCAGTGGAGGGCAATAAAGATTATTAAGGGGCTGGAGTATCTCTCTTAGAAGGAAAGGCTGAGAGAGCTGAGCCTCTTATAAGCCTCAAGACTGAGAGGGGACCTCATCAATGTCTGTAAATATTTGAAGAGGGGGTCCAAGAGGATAGAGCCAGACTGTTCTTGATGGTGCCAAGCATTAGGACAAGAGGAAATGGGCAGAAATTGATGCACAGGAAGTTCCACCTGAATATGAGGTCACCCTTTACTCTGGGGGTGACCAAGCACTAGAACAGGTTGCCCAGAGAGGTTATGGAGTTTCCCTCATTGGAGACATTCAAGAAGTATCTGGATACAATCCTGTGCAATGTGTTCTAGGAATACCCTCCCGGACCAGGTAGGCTGGACCTGATGACCCACTGTGGTCCCTTCCAGCCTAACTATATGATCCTGTGATTGGTGTTCTGTAGTATGTGGACTGGAAAATCCTGGACTACCCTTAACAGTTCTTGGGGGAAATTACACTCTATTCTCCACTCTAGTTGTGCAGCTGGTAACATGCATATACCTCACACCTGAGAGAAGAAAACCTTGTGAAGAAAGAGGTGATTGTTGCCTGACATCTTTCTTACAGTCTCCTCTCTGCACAGAGCACAGGGAACGAGATCACTATGGAGGAGGAGCTGGGCCTTGTGGGAGCCACGGCTGATGAGGCCGAGGCCGAGCTCATCCGCAGTATTTGTGAGACAGAACTTCTAGACGGTGAGTGTGGCTGCCACCAAGGAATACTAGCTGTCTGCCTGTGTGAAAGAGGAGGTACAGTGGGTGACAGGTCCTGAAGGAGGAAGGCTGTTTCCCTTGGAAAGAAGCACTGTCATTTTCCACGGTGTCAGTTTCCATGTAGGCTGTCTGTTTCTTGGCTCTGCCTTTCTGGAGGTGGTTGTTCAGTGGTGAAAGTGAGTCAACCACTTAGCAAACTAACAGTAGTTTGCAGCAGCTCTGGGATAAATGGAGTAATTGTTCTTAAAGCAGGATGCACAAACAGCACTCTCATGCTCGCTCTCTTTATCCTCACGCTCTAGGGAAGCACCTGTTCTCCGCCTTTGTTCCACTGGTGCTGAAGATCTGCAACAACCCTGGACTCTACAGTGACTCGGCGCTGTCAGCTGCTGCAGCCCTCACTCTTGGCAAACTCTGCATGGTCAGGTACTGCTGAGCCATGCCAGAGTTCTTTTCCCAGCCTTCCTGGTACTAAAGCACAAGCAAATGTTGCAATTCCTTTCCCAAGGAAAGAACAAACACAGAAGAGTGTTCACAGATCGCTCTTTTTTTAACTGTTTTTTTTCCTCTGCTCTCTGAGAGATGGAATTTTGCTATCTATCCCTTCTTTCCTGTACCCTGTCTTGTTAGCTCTGAGTTCTGTGACTCCCACTTGCGTCTGCTGTTCACGATGATGGAGAAGTCCACCCTGCCTGGTGTGAGATCCAACCTCATTATTGCAGCAGGAGATCTAGCCATCCGCTTCCCCAACCTGGTGGAGCCTTGGACATCACATCTCTATGCCAGGTAATGCTACACTCATATTTGGGAGAGGACATGTGATGCAAACCCTGTGGAAGGCTGACACTGGGCCTCCAGAAGGTGAGAATGACCCAGGAAAGCAAATTTTAAGATGCTGGTGCAGGGAGGCAGAGCTTTGGGCTGTCACGAGTACCAATAACTCAGAGACACTCCCTTGCTGCTTTCTGCAGTAACTGTTTGCTCCTGTCAGGTTGCGGGACCCGTGTCCGAGTGTGAGGCAGACGGCTGGGCTGGTCATGACTCACCTCATCCTCAAAGACATGGTGAAGGTGAAGGGCCAAGTGAGTGAAATGGCAACTCTGCTCATAGACCAAGAGGAGGAAATCGTGGGAGTGGCTCAGAACTTCTTCGGGGAACTCGCCAACAAGGCAAGTGGATGCTCAGGAACCTTATTTCACAAGAGCAGGGAAGGGCAGTTGGAGGCTGGATCAGTTACATAAGCCCTGGAGAAGGTGTGTTAATGGTGTAGAGCCATTGGTCTGTCTCTCTGTGGACTAAATTAGGGTAGTTAAAAGAAATTTTGCAATACAAATTTTGCTTCATCCCTGCCTGATGTTGCTGAATTTGACCTCATCCATTCACACTGGAAGGCAGGCTCCAAACCACTGCCTTTTCCCTTTGCTTTTTTGTGTATGCCCAACACAAGGTTAGGAGCAGTTTTCTGTAGCTCACCTTTAGGCCTTACAGCAGAGTTCCCTGACCTTATGGCTCAGGCAGTGCCCCTTTCTGAGTTGTTCTTGGCTGTGAGACACTGAGACACTTAAATTGCAGCATTTCTGCCGAAGCAGGTAAGAACAGGAGCAGTGTTACCCTCAGGACACTGTTTATTCCATGTGCAGCCTCATATGGCCCCTTCAGAGTTTGATTTTTACTGCCTGAGAGGCTGCAGTGACACTGGGGCTTTTCTTGTCTTGGTTTGCTTTGTTAAAGCAGAGCTGGCCACCTGACTGCACTGACTTCCTACCTCTGTAGTGTGTATTATGACAAAGCTATGTAAAAGCAGTAGGAAAGACAATATGGATTGGACCTCAGGCAAGATGGGAAGCAGTTCCATGAACTGTTTGTTCCATGAAACATGGCTGTTTCCTTTATCAGAAAGCTTTTTTTTGTTGGGTTGTGACAAAGTTGGAAGACAAAGAAACTGCATCCAAGTCTGCCAAAGAGCAGAGCTGGGGTGCAGTGGTTTAGTTTGTTGGTTGGCTGTGTTTTTTCCCCCCAGCCAAATAGTCCTGGATAGGTTTGGCTGGCTGTGTACAGCTTGTTTCAAAAAGCTGATGCTTCCAGTCAGTAGATTCGGGGTGGAGAGAAAGGAGGTTGTTTAAAGTGGGCAGCTTATCTGTCTTGACTCAAATTATCCCTTGTAATTCTGTATCTCATGCAGAAATTTGTGTTCTGCACAGGGTAATGCTGTCTACAACCTGCTTCCAGACATCATCAGTCATCTCTCGGATCCTAACAGTGGCATAGAGGAGGAATCCTTCCACACTATTATGAGGTATTCTGAGGTTAAATAAATCTCTTATTACCCTAGGACTATGTTTAGGCAAAGGGGGTACCATATCAAGGGAAGAAAAACTACATTGACATGTACAAAATGCTTTTTCAGTTGTTCTCTTTGATCTGGCTTTTTCAGTCTGTACTGGAAATGGAGTCATGCTAAGGGGAATTGATTTTAAAGCCACACAGTTGGGGGTGAGGAGGGATTCTACAAAGAGTAACCACTAACTCAGAATTACTTTCCCTCTAGAAAAGGCAAATAGTTGGCTTTACATATTGGAACATGGATATGCAACATTAGGAAAACAGAGCAAGTTTCAAAGATTGCTGCCTTTGTCATTTTGGTGGCTACTGGAGTTTTGTAAGCAGCTTTAGTAAAGCTGTAGTTACAGTAACAGGTTAGGGTCTGGGGTGGCTTTCTGGTGGTTTGTTTTGTGGTGGGTTTTTTTGCTGGGGGGGGTGTTCAGTTTCTTTCCAAGAAAGCTTGACTCTGGAGTATAGAGATACTGGATTATTTCAGTCTGAGGTTATTGATTGCTCATAGACAGCATTAATAATGTCTTTATTGGTAAAGTACAGACATTTTCCTCTCATTTCTGAAACTTAACCACATGAGGGGTTTTCTGAGTAATTTGAATCCCTATGGATTATGGAGAGGGATGTTAGACAAAAGTATTGCTGTTGCTGAAGAGAAGAATAAGAAAATCTCCTGTGATTTTTCAACTAGTCTTTCTATGAGAATCCAGTGCATTTAGGAAGAGGGATGGGATTTTGGATAGGTAGGTATTGCAATACACAGAAAAGGTCTATTAGTGAAGGTGTAATTGAGAGTAAAATTAATTTATGGTGGCAAAAGTAGATGGATATTTTGCTTTAGCTTTAATTAAGGAGGGTAATGTGAAATACTGGGAATTATAGTGTGTGGTTCCTGACAGCATGTCTGAAGGGAAGCAAACCATCACAGGGAGACAAGAGGCAGCACGTAGAAAAATTTCAAATAATTTTGGAATTTTCAGTACTGTTTTTAATTAATATTAAACTGGAGGTGGTACCACACACACTGAGCATATGTGTAGCAATTGCATTAAAGTGTGATTGGCGGGGTTAAAGCAGGTGTAAGATGGACTTTTGACTTTTTGACAACATACATGGAGAGACCTGGAGGTGTCTGGCAAATAAGGGAAGAGGCAGTATTGAGTTAACAATGTAGACAGGTATCAAATTAGCATAAGGATAATCAATTTTAAAGATCTGATCATCAGTTCACACACCACATATCCTTTAAATAGGAAAATAAGGGAATTAGTAGTTGAAACTGAACTATTTCCCCATGCAGCATTATATGAAATGCTTATGCTGGGGAGAGGATTAGGTTTAACTTGAAAACCATGGTGGACAAAAGCACAGGCTAGGAATGAAGCAGTGCCTTGTGCTCCAGGGATACTTACCAAACTGGAGAATAGGGAGGTGTAAATAAGATAAGGTAATGTGGGGACCATCACTTTAAAGGAACTAACTTTGGAGAATGAGAGTTACAGTAATAAAAACTGAGATGAAAACTAGCAGAACAAAGAATAAGGTTGAATATTTAGAAGTTGTTTAACCTCTTCTGTAAAGGTATGGCTAAAGTTAGAGGTGCATTCCACTTCCTGCTTTAGCAGCCCAGCTTTTTCTGGTAGAGGGAAGCATTGGCAGTGCTGGTGAGACCTCGCTTGGAGTGCTGCCACAGTTCTGGTCATTTAAGTTAAAGATGAATTGATGCTGGAACAAATGCAAAGGGAGGACTCTTGAGATTGCTGTCTGTTATATATCTTAGAAAAGCAGCTTGGTGTGGTGGTTGTAGACATAACAAAGTCTAAACAAGGAAGTGCTTTAGAACAATTATATCAAGGCCAGTGGCAACCTGACTGAGCTAAAGTTAACAGAAATGTTGGTACAAGAAGAAGGAAGAGCAGCAGGACCTTCTTAATAAATAGAAGTTATTCAGTGATTTCTAAGAGGACATAGTGCAAAATACACAAGTACTTAACTGTGCTAAAGTCCAGGTGTCTCTGTTCCTCAAGAAGCTAAGGAAAAATGGATTAGGTTAGCATTTAAGTTTTGTTAAGCTTTGTTCCCATTTTAGTGCAAAGTAATGCTCACTTTTGCATTGATCCAAAATGCAACAACACACTTTCAGCAACTTAGTAGTGAAAAAGTCACAAGCATGGTTTTGAGGGGGGGAAAACACTGCATGCCACAGTGCTCCCCTCAAGGTTTGCTTGTCAGACAAACTGGTCTGTCAGTGCAACTTGTAAAGTAAGGAGATTGTTGGAGGTGCTTCGTGCTCTTAAACTGGATAGAAAGAGCAGATAAGAAGTCAGCAATGCTGCCTTTTCAGCAGCCCTCCTACCTGAAATGGGGATTCCACTGTGGGCTCTAATCTTCTGCCTTTTTGTACCCCTTGCAGACATCTGTTCTCATATATTACGAAAGACAAACAAACAGAGAGCTTGGTGGAGAAACTTTGTCAGAGATTCCGGACTGCCAGGTGGGTTGTAACCTTCATTTTCCTGCTAAGCACTTCTGCTTCTCAGAATTTTTCAGAAAAAATGAGCTTACATGTGGTGGTTGTAAAAGGTTCCCATTATGTTCTTCACGTGGCAAAGTGACAAATGCAGCACAACTTGGTTTAGGTCTCCCTTTTTTTTTTAACTACTTTCTCCTAAAAGTACATGAATACTTATAAATTAAGGTTTCTGGCTTTATTATGCAGTGACTGACCCCCCCTACCTTCCTTTTTTAATGAAAAAGTTTTGTGACAGTCTAGATCTGGATTATAGCTGAGCAAGGAGACATCCCACATGTGGATTTTACATACCTTTGTGATCCTTCTCTACGGGCTATTCCCTTGCAGCTCAGCTAGGAAATGAGTGTGTTCAGCTGAGAAGTTGGGATCTCTCCAGCAGTCCTGTCTGGGGTGATCTCACTACCAAGCTGACATAAGCCTGTCCTTGTTCTGTGTGCATAGGCTGCTCAGTACCAAGTCTACACCTGAGACTCTTGTTTTGGTTTTTCATTTTACCTAGGGCTTGTGCCAGCATACACTTTGGCTTTTGCTCTGCTCCATCTCCAAGATGGACATGCCTTGCTTGTGCATTGCTGATTACAGAGTATAGAGTGCAGGACCCATGCTGTGAATCTGGGATATCATTTTGCTTTCTGGGTTTCGGGGGTTTTTTGCTGCTTTTCCCCCACTCCCCCAGCTGTAACTTCACTGACCCAGGCATAAACTTTTTGTTTTCTTCCAAGAATAATAATAACAGGAATTTATCTTCTTCCCTGCTGTGTTCTTCCAGTGAGATATCTTCATTTTAACTTCCACTGGCTTTGGTGTACCCTGCTTTCTTCCATTCCTGTGGTTTTCCTTCTCCATTGTTGTGGCTTTGCCCTTGAGATTTAAGCTGTCTGCTTATCTTGGCCATTTGTGCACAGTGCTTGGGCATGTGACCTGCTCAGCTGCCTCAGGGAGTTGCATATTTCCCAAAATATTTGGATTTTGTTTCCCGAGCAAGAGTGGAGAGTGGTCCCCCTCTCTGAAGTTGCCTCCCAGGAGCACTGGTGAGCTCTTCACACCACATTTGTAAATAACCATTTGTGTGTAAGTTGTGCCTCGCCTTTAGTAGAATGTCCTGATATTTCTGTACCACAGAGGTGATCAGCTTGGTGCACACCAGTGGTACTGCTAGACCAAGACTCTCACTCTAGGCTAAAACAGGAGCTTTTCAGAAAAGATTTTCCAGCTACCCTCACCCTCCTCAGCATTTCTGGAGTTCTAAACACTGCAACTTGCCAGGTGTCATGGAGACTGTAAAGGTGGAAACACCTGGATGCTGCAGCTTTGTTCTCTGTCTGGGTTTGAGCAGAGCATCCTGAGACAGCATGTGCTGGACAGACTACAGGCCCTCACTTTGTGGATATTAAAAATAGGGGGTTTGGCCTTCCTTTTCCCCTCCCATTCCATCACAGTGATCTACATTAGGGATGTTAGTTGGTGCTTTTATTTTTCTTTCCTTTTGGTTTTATTCCAGTAGCTTTTGCTGGAATTTGAATGTAGTCCTTCTCTGATACAGCATTTGTTATTTGTTGACTTTATAACTTAAGGAATATGACCTTCTTTATGTAACTAACCAGGAAAGGGAGAGAGAACATCAAATACAGCTTCTTCTTGAGATCATCTCAAACATGCAAAAATGAACAGCTGGAGGGGTTGTTATGTGGTTGAAATAAGGCCTTTCAAGAGGAGTCCTGACCTCACTGAGTCTTTTCCTCCTGCTCAGCAACTTCTGACACTTTCCAAACTGTGACTGTGTTCTTTAGCAGTGGAGCCTTCATGTTTTTCTGACAGGCACTAAGTCAATGTCATGGAGTACAGTGGTGGTTATGTGTGGTATGGCACAACACCCTGTCACTGACCTGTAACAGAAAAACCTGAATCTCGTGTTCTGCAGGGCAGAAGCACCTGCAGGAAATACTGGTAGTTCTGGGTGAGATGTGCTCATCCTCACACATCCCTTTTTGTAGGAGCTAATGGTGATCTTTGTCTTTCCCAGAACTGAGCGTCAATATCGGGATCTGTCCCACTGCCTTACTCTGCTTCCAGTCTCGGAACGGGGCCTTCACAAGCTGCAGGACAACTACGACTGCTTTGCAGACAAGCTCCAAGATCCAGCTGTCTACAATTGTTTCCAAACTGTGCTGGCTCGATTCCGCAGAGCAGGCGTCAAACCTGAGGCTAAAGTAAGGCTGTGGGACAAGGGTCCAGGCCAGAAAAATAATTGCTTTTTACATACAGTGACTGGAAAGCCCTGCAGTTTTTCATGTTAAGCAGACTATTCCTCACCCCTAGCAATTTATCAATTTATTATTTAACTTCATGGCAGTTCTGCTATGGATGAAACACTTTTCTCACCTTCTCTTTTTTTTTCCCTCCATTGCTGTTTTACATCTCCATCAGGCTCTAGCTGAAGAGCTGGAGCAGAAGCTGTCTGCCTCCCATAACCGAGGACTGGATTCAACAGAGACATGCCAGGATGGCAGTCAGACTCCAATGCCAGTGCCAGCCAAGCACAAACCAATAGGAAGTACGTTCCTTTTGTGAGATTCCAGCCTTCCCCTGATCCTGCAGTCCAGCAGAAACACCTAGGGACTTTTCCTTTTCCTTACAGACAGAAGCTTGCTGCCTTCTCTCTTTTTTTTCCCTTTTTCTTGACAGGTTCACGCCGCCAGCCCCTGAGCCCAGCCAACACGGATGATGATTTTGTCACACCCGCATCCCGCACCCTCCGAAAACATAAGCGTACCCAAAAGCGCCCTGCGCGCAAAAAAGCCATCATCACCTTCTCCAGCGACGAGGAGAACAACTCTGAGGACGGTAAGGCACTGCACACGTGGGCTCTAAGGGGGGAAGCACTACACATTTGGCTCAACAGGGATGTCCCTTTGGTCATGGGCTTCAGAGCACTGTGGAGGTTGCCTGTGTATTTCTCTGCTCAAGGCGGTGGAGTGCTCATTATTGCCACGTCTTACTCTCTTCAGAGCGATCGGCGGAATTAAGAGAGGAAGAAACCCCCACCAAAACAACTCCCATCACCAGATCTTCAGCCCGGCGGCTGCGCTGAGGGAACCATCTGCCACTGCCTTTAACTAAAAATAAAAGTCCTTTTATGCAACAGTCGCCTTCTCTTGTCTGAACTACCCCATAATACAGCAGTGCTTTAAATGAGGACAAAATGGAAGTTAACACCAGGCCGAAGCAATTCCAACCCTTTCCTCTGATATCTCCACAAAGAAAGGCAGTTATGATGAACATAGTTGCCACTTGGACTGATTTTGCCCTGGCTTTGCAGATGAGAATAAGCTGCTCTTATTAAAATGATTTTTAAAAATCTTTGGAAGAAAATCTTTCTAAGAAGAGCCAAACTACCCACAGAGTACAAAATGCTCATTCCTTTCTCATTTTGTATGTGCTTTATACTACACTATTCAGCTTTTAACACAGGACCAATGTGATTGTGCTGGGTTTAGGCACTTTTGTATTTCATCCTTTTTGAAGTTCTTGTCCTGTAAAGCCAAGCAGAGTTTTGAAGGGAAGGTACCTGCATCATTTTCTCGTGCATATCTCATCAAAGAAGTGTTCAGGGAGTGGGGTGTGAGGAGAAAGCCTTTCTCTCTCTAACTTACACTAGAGCACTTGAATAAACAATAAGTAAAGTCCACAGGAAAAAATACATCTTTTAAAAGCTAAAAAAACCAAAACCAATCCAATGCTAAAACTTTAGAAGTAACTTATAATAATGCTAATTTGATAAATTACTAAGTATACTGATACCCTTGATTGTCTTACTGCTTTCTGGAGTGTGTTTGCTCCAAATCCAATTATGTTTCAAGTAAAATTGGCAGGTTTTTCCTTTCACAAATGCCACATCAGCTTTCAAGTCAGTCCTGGCACTCCTTAAACTGCCCTGTGAACACAAAGCACCCTAAATTAGATTTTGTGTTAATCACATAAATAACCTTTAACCTTCTGTCTAGAGGCAAGTTGGCATTTGCCCCAGAGTTCCTACTACAGAATTATTTCCTCTTACCTTGTCAGCTGCCTAGAAAGCAGACGAGTCACTAGCTGGGCAGGAATGGGAAGGGTGGTCCTCCTCTCCACTGGTTCCTGCAGATCTGCAGTCTCTGTCTCTGAGGCTCTACCATCTTCCCCCAGCTGTGGTCACCCTGGATTCACCCAGCAACTCGAGCATGCTGCTCAGTAACCTGCTCTGGCTGCAGAACCAGCTGCTGTAGCCTATTTTGATCCCTATTTAAAAACCCCAATCATTAGGAAGTGCATAGCTCTGCACTAACCTGAGCATATAGTTTTTCATGCCGATACCTGAATGGACATAACCATGTTAAATGCTTCGGAAACAAGTGGGGGAATGACAGGATGACACGTGTATTTATAAACACCCCGCTTGAGTCCCATGACTCAGTGAAAATACCTGCCCACCTGCCACCAGCCTAATAGCCAAATACCAATATAGAAACGCTCCAACTCCAGAGGATGCCAGTAGCCACAGGACAATCACATGAAATACAAAGATCAAAAAGCTACAGCAATATTGTCCCTCTCCCCTCCTTCCTGATAAAATATTCAGTGAAGGCTCCAGGAGGCAAAGGTAGCAGCTACAGCATTGACAGTAAATACAACACAGAGTCATGCACGCCATACGTGATTCCCTCACCACCCACAGGGTATGACACTCACAGGAATAAAAAAAGGAAAGGACAGCACATATGGATGTCTGCCCAGCCTCGAGATTTTACAAGCAATATGTCTTGTGTAGATGTGAGATAATATGTTGCCAGTGCCGCAGTAGGGGAGATATGAATGGGTGGATAGAGGAAGTGAGGTGGCCATAAAAATCTTTAAGTATTGGCTCACCGTCAGGCCACGCTTTTCCACTCCAAGTACTTGAACTTTTTCCTTCAGGAGATCCATGCAGTCACCTTCCTGGAAGGAGGGTTTGACAATCAGTGACCGGACTGACACGCTGGCTCTGCTGCTTTGCAGTCTGCCCTTTGCTCAGTCCCAGACACTGCTGCCTGGGCAGAGTGAAAACTCAGTGACAGCTCTGACTTGTCCCTTTCTGCAGGTTGTTCAGGTGGAGCATCCTCCTCTCCTCACTGTCCTCTCCTGATATGGGAAGAATTAGTGGTCCTGTGCCATGGACAAGGGCAGTCCTGAAGAAAGATAAGGCAAAACCCAAGAGGGGGTTGGGCAGCTACACAGTGGCTACTAAGTAGGTATTTGCTGCCCTTCTGTTCCTCACAAACATATATTTTGGTGGCTGCCACAATGACCATAAATCACTGCTAAAGGAGTAATCCCATTCCCTTGCTCCTGAGGCAGTGGGATTACTCAGTGCCAAGATCAGTGGTGTTTCCATTCTCTAGGGACCCCTGATCATGGTTGCTCTGAACCAGAAATGGTACCAGTGGAATAATGTGAATATTGTACACTTCTAGAGCTTGCAGCAACTATCATCCCCTTCTATCACCCTGGGCCAAGGGGGGTTTCCTCAGGGTAGCTCGCTCAGTTCCAAAATCTCCCAGTCTCCCGTTGCCCTGCTCCTTTCCTATATAAGCAACTGTTTGTAGAAGGCTGATTGTGATTCAGTAGGAGACCATTTTTCTGGTCTTGCAAGCTCTAGAGTCAGTGCCCCAGCATCCAAGGGGGAAGGGTTTTTATAAAGAAAACTTGTTAGCATCAGAGAGGAAAGGACAATAACCTATTTGAGTCTGAGAAAACTGGGGCAATCGAGGACTTGTCTGCCAAAGCCTTTTCACTTCACAGTCATTGCCAGGACGCGTTAAAAGTAACTATTCAGTTCTACTGCAGTCCCAGCAAGGATCTGGGACGCAAAGCAGCTGCAACATCACGGCACCTGAGTCACTGAGCACCTGCATTTTACCCAGACTCTGCTGGATTTGCAAGAACTTACAAGAATCTGCAAGAAAATTTGCAAATTTTCTGCAGTCTCTGAAGTTTCTTGCTTGATACAGGAGAGTGATGGTTCTTGCCCTCTTGCCAGCCCCAGCTCTTGCTGAACCCAAGGAGGGCATTTGTCATTTGAGTTCTCAGAGCCTGTCCACCCCTGCAGGGCTCAGTCTTTGTGCAAGAGGACTGGAATTTTTGAGCAGTTGCAAACACATTTCTGGCATTCTTCTTGCAGTATGGGGGCCATCCCATTCAAGGGATGCCAGATCAAACTGCTGCCACATTTCATATCAAAACCAAAGCATTAATGCTTTTGCACTTAACCTTTCACTCAGGAAAGGACTGACTGTGACTCATGTAACCTGCGTGTTCCAGCGGAGCCGCTCCTGCCAGCAGCAGGAGTGCTCGAGCACACTGACTCAGCTCTTTCTGGACAGCCACATGTGACAGGGAAGTCCAGAACGGCATCCTCTGGGACACCTTGCATGCAGCATGAACATGTGCTTACTTTCTGTCCTTCCTTTCTTTTCCATCCCTCTGGAACTTTCACACCACATGGCTACTTACACTACTGCATCCAGCACAAGGAGGGGCTGGCTGTGCACACACATCCCGTACCCTGTTTGTGCCCAGGCACTCCAACCTAATGCCCACGTGGACTGCGTGTCCTGTGACTGTCCAGCAGCCCCCTGTGCTTTGTAGATTCAAAGGCTGGTATGAAAGTAACCCTGTTTCCCACAAAATGTTTCAGTGGGGCCTTGGGAGCCCCTCCATGTGCTGGCCCAGGGTGACAGGAATGCCAGACAGGATCACTAGAGGATCACATTGTTCCGGACACAGCAGCAGTCGTGGGCTGCAGCCATCAGCTGGAGCTAACAAAATTGGATGTCCACAGCTGTGCTCCAGACTGAAGGCCCATACTCACTTCTCATGGACTGGACGCAAAAGGTTCGTAAAACTTTCTGTCTCCTTGGGCAGAGAAGAAATGGACCCACAAACCTGCATCTGCAAGTGCAAAATGCCTGAAAGGAAGAAAGGGAGGGAAGGAGGGAAAGAGAGAGCAAATATCTGAACTGTGACTTTTGTTATCTCTGAAGAAGACTTTTTTCTAATTTTCTTCTTTCTTTGAAACAAGTAAACAAAAACAGGCAGCAGAACACATCCTGTCAAGTTCTGACCCAACCGTTTTGTGCAACAGTAGTGACCAAAGGGAAGTTCGGGGTGTTGTTAAACTCTCCCAGCACACCCACTGCTAATCCTGCACTGGGGTACAGTCCCCCCATTCCTCTCCCCTGACAAACTTTGCTGATTAGTTTCCGTCATCACACCCAGGCTGACTTCTGCACCCTGATCTCCAAACAGTGACCTCATTGCCTTGTTCAGCTGGTGAGAAACTACAGTAAAATGGAAGAGGTAAACAAAGTAGGGAGAACTAATGGCCAGAAGATTTAGGAGGTAGGAATCTGCTCCTTGCTATCCTGCTCCCATTGTGTGCCTGAGCTTGAGAAAGTGCAAGCTGAGTCTCAACAAGCTCTTTTCTGTGACAGTTCCTCTGGAAACTCAGCCCAGTCCTCCAGATGGTGACTTGGGACTGACAGCCCACAAATTATATGCCCAATAGTACTAGACCCACGCTCCTGTCACTGCAACAAATTCTGCATACTACTGGAATTCACCCACCTTCTGCAGCAGGAGCTCTTCATTCCCAGCCCAACTGTCTCACCAAGATATAAATATTAAAAACAAAAGCCTGTGTTGTCACGCAGCTGAATTTGTGTCCGCTCTCTGCAGCCAGGAGTGTGTCTACCTCTAACTGAGCTGCAGTTCATGCTCATACTGATTAGAGAAACAGCATTAACAGCACTCTGCCTGCGAGGAGTATGTTCAATACTCCTACACAATGCAGCCTTCAATATCCTCCTTTTGGGACACGTTTCAAAGTGTCACCCTGTCCCTGACCCTCACAGACACCTCCAGGTCCTAGCCAGCAGCAGCTCAGCTCACATTTGTCTTCCCAGACACTCAGTAAACACCTTTGTGTCCTTTTTCTTTAGAGGAAGGGGTCTTGCTGAGCTCACCCTGAAATATATCACCCTGGACAAAAGGGCTGAAAGGTTAAGGAGCTCCAGGGGGTGGTTCAGCAGGGAGCTGGGGCCAGTCTCCTGCCAGAACCAAAGCTATAAAGGCAGAGAGGGGCCAGGGACCACATCCCACACGGATGCTGCGAGTCCTGCCCTGCCTCCCACCAGCCCTGGGCTAAGAAGAAGATGCTGGGGCTTCGGTCATGGCCTTGCTCATTTTTCCTCTTCTTGGTTCTGCTCTCTGCCAGCGTTCAGACAGTGTCCTTACCGGGACAGAGACTACAGGTAGGAGGGAGCGGGAGAGAGCTAAGGTTGATTTCAGGAAGGGAGGAGGAGGGGAGGTTGTGTTTGAACCTCAAATGAGAGGTGGTCCCAAATTCCAACCACAAGGAGGCTGCAGTCTATTCCTGTTGCATTCTCCCCTTCAGCAGCCTCAGCTCTAGGGTGACTTTATCTTTATAACCCAGCCACTAAGGAGAACCAGAATTTCAAGACAGGAAACAGACAAAAGCTTTTTAGAGCTCTGCAAAAGCTTTTAACAGTGAAGAGCCTGGTCCTTTCTAAGCCCACTGTGTCAGCAGCCACCAGATATTAGAGTGATGTCTGTCGTCATGCTCGGTGCCTGGTTCTGATGTTTCAGAGGGAAGATGCATCCTGTTAGGCCAGGAGTTTTGCTCCTAAGCTCAGTATTAGCCCCCTTAAAGACCCTCTTTAAGGCTAAGAGCCCTGTCAGGATGCCCACTACAGGCTTTTTCGCTTCAGTAAATCTTTTATCCTCAGCAATTACAGCAAAAATATTTTTTGCTTTCAAATCTAGCCAGCTCCCCGTTACCCAAACCCTAACCTGAGCCCCAGCACCTTGCCTTTACATCACCCTGGGAATGCCACAGGGAAATAGTCAGGACATGAACTACAATCACAAGACTGATGCTGCTATGACTCACCACTTTTACTCCTCCATGAGGATGCCTGTGTCCGCTTCAGTTAACTTGCTACCACAAAGAGCTGCACAAAGGCATCCTCGGCCTTAGCTCGGCATCCATGTGAGAGACAGATGTGGAACGGCTCCCGCAGGCTGCTTCTCTGGGCGGCAATGCCACCTCCACTGGCCCCAAGACACCCCCCAACCCTTGCCTCCCAGCAGTGCTGTGAGTTTACAGTCAGCACAGCTGACCTAGAGGATTTCCAGCAGATGAGGGGACCCCCTTCCTTATACCTGCTCTGCTCCTGTCTCTCCTTCATCTTTATTAGCAGGTATTTGAAGCAGGACCATCCTTCCCAGCAGCCCTCTGGAAAAAAAATTAAATGGTAAACAGCACCCTGAGCACACAGAGGTGCTCAGCATCCACGAAAGGAGCAAGGACTGAAGACAGTTACCTTCCAAATCTGGGCCACGGCAGGATGTGTGCACGGTTTTACAAGAGCAGGGCAATCTGCCCTGCAGCTGTCTGCCTGCTGTTTTGAATGGCAAAGTCATTTCAGACAGTGGGAGCCGCTGGTGAAGCCCTTCCCTGTCTAGATGCAATGTCAGGCACAGCGCCGTGAGCAGGCATCACTTTAATGTCCTGCCTGAGCCCTCAAGAGGGTACGGGCAGTGGGGTACCAGGGGGTACGAGGCTTATCGCCAGAAGCACAGACATTACCCCGCTCTCCTCCGTTTATCCCAGATGCTCCTTTCACGATTGCTGCCCCTGGAGCCTGAGTCCACACTGACCGAAGAGGACGCGAAGGAGGGGTCCAGCTTTGGTCCTCAGCTACTCTCCTCCACTCTCCCCTTCCTCCCATCTGGGGCTAGAGCTGCCCGTCCATCCCTTTGGCGCAAGAACCTCGCCAGTCGCAAGTGGGCACTGCCTGGAGATTGGGCCTGGAAGGCCATGCCCAGGGGTTGCTTCGGGCTGAAAATGGACCGAATCGGGACCTTCAGTGGTTTGGGGTGTTAGCTTTGGAGGGCCTCTGAGGTGAGAGGGCCAAGAGCGTGGGCTCGAGCAAGCGGGCAGGGAAGACGTTTAGGGCAGAGTTGAGTGCACAGACAGTGAGGGGATGGGGCAGCGGAACAGGCTGTGGGGCCACCACCTGCCCGCCGTCCGGTCCAAGGCCGGGACCGGGGACTCTCGTGCTGCCGGCGCAGTGCTGGGGCCCGGTCGGGGCGAGAGCAGGCGGGCGGGACACCGCTGGGCGGCTCACCAGGCCCCGCTTCTCCGCAGCCGGAGGGCACCCAGCCTCGGGAACCAGCACGGCTCGGGAACCAGCACGGCTCGGGAACCAGCAAGGCGCACCGCTGCGCGAAGCCTTGAAGCTCCCGCCCCGAAAAAGGGAGGCTGCGGCAGCGAGGAAGCGGCGCGGCGGCACGAAGCGGAGCTGCCCGGCTCCGCAGCTGCCCCCCGCGGCCGCTGAACCCCCGCTCCGCCGGCAGCCCCCTCCCCGCTCCCCGTGCCTGAGGACTCGCTCATTAAACAAGCTGTACTAATTTGCCGCGTCCGCGCTCGGCGGTGGCCGCCCCCGGCCGGGGGCGGGCGGGAGGCGGTGGCGCAGCCCGCCCGGCGCCCCTGGCCCCACGCGCGGGGCCGTGCCGGGCCCTGCCGGCGCCGCCGCCATTCCGCGTGGGGCGTGCGGCACGCGCGGCTGCGGCGCGGTGCGGCCGGGGGGGCGGACACGGGTGAGGAGCTATCGACCGGGCGCGGGGCACAAGGGCCGCGCTGGCTCACCCCGGCCGCACTCTGCCCCCGCCTGAGCAAACACTGGGGCCTCCTGTTTGCGCTGAAGCTTCCCCGCCCCGAGAGCCTCCCTCGGTGGGCTGCGGCTGGGTCACCACCGACCCCGGCACGAGTTCGTAGCCCTGCTGCTGTGCCCCGCGAGCCATCACCATGTCCTGGCCTTTAAGAAAAGGTTGTAACCTCAGCTGGGTCTAAACTTAGCCACCCGCCCCTCAGCAGCACCGGGAATAGCAGTGGTATAAGGAGAGTAGGGTTACGTTTAAGCTGCGTGACCCCTCTCTTGTCCCCCACCCCAGTACCTGCGTGGTTCCCCCAGCCTGCCCACCCCCTCCCTTATCCTCAAAGCCCTGCTCAGCCGAGCAGCCAGAGGGGCATTCCATCTCCCACCACCCCCACCCGCTCTGTCAGTCCAGATTTGCATCCCCGCTGTTCCCACACCTTCCTCCGGGATGGGAGATTTGGGATTTGCGCGTGCTCTGGACGTTGTACCTAAGGCGGGTTTGTCCCGCCGCACCTGCCCCGCACGCAGCAAGGGGATGGAGGCGGCAGGGCTCGGCGAGGGAGCCCAGCATGGGGGGCGGGGAGCCGGGCAGCGGCCATGCCAGGAGTGCTTCCTCCTCGTAGGCAGACAGGGAAGGCGGGCCGAGGCAGCAGACGAGCAGGATTTCCGCCGTCACGTCCCGCGGGCAGCGGCATGAGTGCCGCAGTGCCTCATTAAGATGGTGCTCACGCTGCCGCCCGTGGCCTGCCGGGGCAGCGCTCGGCCAGGGGCCCCGTCCAGAGCACGCCTGGATAAACCCACCAGAGGGGAGTCCCAGCATGGAGGAGGGAGAACTTCCAGTCAGTCCCACCCGTGCCGGGGGGAATGAGGGACGCCTGCTCCCTCGGAGGTGACCCCAGCATCCTTGCGGTCCCTTTGCCCTCGCAGCCATAGAATCATGGAATGTTAAGGGCTTGGAATGGACCTTAAAGATTATCCAGTTCCAGCCCCCGTGCCACGTGCACGGACACCTCCCACTAGAGCAGGTTGCTCAAGGCCTTATCCAGCCTGACTTCGAACACTGTCATGGTTGGGGCATCCACAGCCCCCCTGGGCAACGTGTTACAGTGGCTCATTACCCTCGCAGTAAAGAACTTCCTAATATCCATCCTAAATGTCCCCCCTTTCAATTTGTACCCATCACTCCTTGTCCCACCACTACAGCTCCTGACGAAGAGTCCCTCTCCGGCTTCCCCGTAGGTCCCTTCGGATACTGGATACTACTCCATCCAAGGGGGCAGCGGCTGCAGCCGGGGCGGGTGGCTATCTGCCCTTTGTTACCAGGAGAAAGCAGCGCACAGCATCCTCCGGAGCGGCAGCCAGTCCGGCGGGAGCAGCCCCTGACCGGCAATCACCCGGGGGTCCCTCCCCGCCTCCTCGGGCAGGGGCGCAGGTGCCCATCCCCGCCCTGGGGACAACTCCCCGCAAGGACCGGTGCATTCTTCACCACCGCCACCGGCATCACCAACCCCCTTGCGGTGGCTCGAGGGGAGGGTAATCGCTACGGACCCTCCGTTCCCGGCGCGGGGCCTTTGTTAACGGAGGGCGGCGGGGCGGGGGAAACAGGGGGGGTCTTCGGCATCCGCACCCGCAGCACGGGCGCACGTAGCCCGGTCCGGCCCCCGCGATGCCATTCGACAGCGTCGCGGCGGGGCGGACCCGCGCCCTACCCTCACGCGGTTATAAAGGGCGGAGGAGAAGCGTTGCGCCACCTCCTCACTGTGCGCCGGGCGGTTCGGAGGCAGCAGGTAACGGCGGGGCGGGGGAGATGCGCGGGGGGAGAGAGAGGCGGCGGCGGGTGGGCGTGTGAGAGCCCTCTCCCCACACACCGCCCACCGGCAGGGGGTGCGGCAGCCCCCGGGCGGAGCGGGGCCGCGTGGCGGCGGGGCCCACGGGCACAAAGGCGGCGCGGCGCAAAATGGCGGGGGCGGCGTGAGGGGGGCGGTGAGGCGAGGAGGGAGAGGGGTGTGAAGGGGGGGGATGGTCGCCGGAGGAGGGGGCGGACAATTGTCATTGTGGGGGGGAAGAGGGTTAATCGCCCGGGGCGGGGGAGTGATCGCCCGGGGGGGTGGCGCTAGCTCTGAGCCCGGGTCCCCCTCGCCCGCTCTCCGGGCTTCCCCCCCCTCCATACCCGCGCCCCGCTCGCCCCTCGGCGCGGGCGAGACGTTAACGCGTTAAAGGCGCCGGGTGCGGCTGCCGGAGGCGGCTGCTGCCGGTTCTCCTCATGCCCCTGCTGGTGGTTTCTGCCTGCAGGAACATCCCGAAGCGGCAAAGATGGTGAAAGTCGGAGTCAATGGGTGAGTGCCGGGGCCGACGGGGCCAGCAGGGATTTGGTGGGGGGGCGGGGGAGGGCAAGGACGCCTCAAGGGCGCGGGGGAAGATTTGGGGTGAGGGAGAGTTTGAATCCCGCCGGTCCCGCTTCGCCGGCGCGCCTTGGGGAAGAGCGGTAGAGCGGTGCTGCTGACTCATTTCTCTTCGGATTCGGGGTGACTCACTCCGGTGAGGGCTGCCGTTGCCCGGCTGCCCCAGTTTCCTTCCCCATTCCCGGGGATCCCTGCAGCCCCCCACCAAAAGGTCTCCTGGTGGATCGTGTGTCGATGGCAGCCCCGGGGATGTGACCTTCTCGTGCCGGGCCGAGGAGTAACCGGATCCCCGGGCTCTCAGTAAATTTAGCGATTGACCTTTCCGGGGCGGGGGTCGCTCTTAATCTTTAACTGGGGTGCCTTGGCCTTTGGACGAGCTGCAGGGCTTCCTCCTGCCCTACCGGGCAGGGAGCAGTGGATGATCCCGAGGGAAGGCTGCCAAGGACTGCCTCCCATGCCCAGCTGGGCTGATTCCCTGTTCCGCCTCCTCACGCACGTCTTTCTCTCTCCAGATTTGGCCGCATCGGCCGCCTGGTCACCCGGGCTGCCGTCCTCTCTGGCAAAGTCCAAGTGGTGGCCATCAACGATCCCTTCATTGATCTGAATTACATGGTGAGCTGCTTTGCAGTGCCCCCTCTGGGCCTTTCTGAGTAGGGCTTCTCTGGATCTGTTCTAGTAGCTTCCCAGGGTGTTAGAGGATGATGGCGGCCTGTGTCCCTGATGTTCTACTCCCCCTCTCTTGATTAGGTTTACATGTTCAAATATGACTCTACTCATGGCCACTTCCGGGGCACTGTCAAGGCTGAGAATGGGAAACTTGTGATCAATGGGAATGCTATCACCATCTTCCAGGAGTAAGTATCTATTTCTGTGCTGCCCTTCTGGAGATTGAAAGCAGGTCTCTGATGGAGCAGCTCTTAAAATTTTGTCCCTGCTTAGGCGTGACCCCAGCAACATCAAGTGGGCAGATGCTGGTGCTGAATATGTTGTGGAGTCCACTGGTGTCTTCACCACCATGGAGAAGGCTGGGGTGAGTATGCTACAGAGGCATAGGAGAGAAGTGATAGTGCTGCTTCTGCCTGTGGGGAACTTCACCTGTGTACAGAGATGCTCAAGATTGGGCTGTGAAGGAGAACAGATCCGAAGAAGCAAACCTGGAAGCATCCTGAGTTACGTAATCTCTTCCCTCTCTCTCCAGGCTCACCTGAAGGGTGGTGCCAAGCGTGTGATCATCTCTGCCCCCTCTGCTGATGCTCCCATGTTTGTGATGGGCGTCAACCATGAGAAGTATGACAAGTCTCTGAAAATTGTCAGGTAAGGAGAGAGGAACATGCCTTCTGGCCTGGAGCTCTCACCAGCTGCCAGGAGTCTCACTTCACCTCGGTGGAAGTGTTGCCTCTGGCTAACATGCCTTTATCTTTCTACACCAGCAATGCTTCCTGCACTACTAACTGCTTGGCGCCCTTGGCCAAGGTCATCCATGACAACTTTGGCATCGTGGAGGGTCTCATGGTAAGTCTGCAGCTTGATGTTGAGGAGGATGACCTCGTGTGAGAGGGAAAGCATGTGTACTCCCTGTGTACTCACCTGGGATCCTCCTTCTGGAGAGTATTGGCTGTTCTTAACTCCCGTGCTCTTTCTTCAGACCACTGTCCATGCCATCACAGCCACACAGAAGACAGTGGATGGGCCCTCTGGGAAGCTCTGGAGGGATGGCAGAGGTGCTGCTCAGAACATTATCCCAGCATCTACTGGAGCTGCTAAGGCTGTGGGAAAAGTCATTCCTGAGCTTAATGGGTGAGTGTTTTCCCTTCTCAGAGGTGTCAGGAGGAGGCAGAACATTCCTAGGCTGGCAGAGGAGTGCCAGATGCTGCTCCTTGCTGACTCATGTCTCTCACAGGAAACTTACTGGAATGGCTTTCCGTGTGCCAACCCCTAATGTCTCTGTTGTGGACCTGACCTGTCGTCTGGAAAAACCAGTAAGTGTTATAGATGAGGTCCTAACAACATTTAGATGTGCCCTTGCTTCCTCTAAGCTCTGTATTGCCCCTGGATTTGTCCTGAAGATGTGATCTGTGTGAAAAGAGCACTTGCTGGGGTGTTCCCATGTGTGTCTCCTCCCTCCCCTGTCCCCGGTGGCCATTTTGTGTGCGTTGGGATCTGAGCATCTTGGCTCTGTGTCTCCTCAGGCCAAGTACGATGACATCAAGAGGGTAGTGAAGGCTGCTGCTGATGGGCCCCTGAAGGGCATCCTGGCATACACAGAGGACCAGGTGAGGAACGCCTGCTCACTCGGCCTGTGGTTATTGGCACTTGCCTCAGTTTTTCTAAAAGACTGTTGGCAGCAGGGTCCTGGTTTGGGTGCTTGGAGTACAGACTGTGGGCAACCATATGCATTACACTTCGTGGTGTTTCAGGTTGTCTCCTGTGACTTCAATGGTGACAGCCATTCCTCCACCTTTGATGCGGGTGCTGGCATTGCACTGAACGACCATTTTGTCAAGCTGGTTTCCTGGTAGGTGCAGCCCTGGGGGACGGGGGGGTTGGCACAGACGGGTTACAGACTTGGGTCCTGTTGGTTACTGCTGGTGATCCAGGTGGATACACAGACCTCCACCCTCACTGTGGACTGGGATTGCTTCTGAAATTACTGTAGCTGCCTCCTTCCCCCTGGAGGGTAGATGGGAGTTCAGTTGTGTGGGATGGGGCAGAGGAGCAGGAAGAATGGAAGAAGGGGTGCAAGAAACAGGTCAGCCCTGACAGTGCTTGTTTTCTGTCCCCAGGTATGATAATGAATATGGATACAGCAACCGCGTTGTGGACTTGATGGTCCACATGGCGTCCAAGGAGTAAACTGAGCACACAGCCCCCCCTGCTGCCTAGGGAAGCAGGACTCTCCTTTGTTGGAGCCCCTGCCCTTGTTCACCACCGCTTAGCTCTGCATCCTGCAGTGAGAGGCCAGTTCTGTTCCCTTGTCTCCCCCACTCCTCCAACTTCTCCCCGAACCTGGGGGAGGTGGAGAGGCTGATAGAAACTGATCTGTTTGTGTACCACCTTACATCAATAAAAGTGATCACCATCTGAAAAGCCTTGTCTGCCTGTCTGTCGGGGGAGATGGGAGGAGGGGGGGACATGTAGGTAATGAGCAGCTGCAAGCCACAGTCTCCGCAAGCTGCAGTGAGGAGCCAGGGAGGGCAGCCTGCTGAGCTGTCTGTTCCACATGGGAGAGCCCAGACTCCAGCCCGTGAGCCAGGGCAAGGTGTGGTGCAGGACTGCTGCGTGGTAGGATGGAAAGCAGCTCTGTGGCTCCATCCACCCGGCTCTGGATTTGCTTGTCTGATGGGCGTATGCAGAATAAAAGTGCTGAGCTGTTGACTCTTACATTTGGTTTGGTAAAGGGGCACAAGCAACAAATTATTCTCTTTCCCCTGCCTCAGCGAGGGACAAGGAAGATACTTCCTGGCATTACAAGGCGGGTATTTCGCTTGCTTTTACCTTTTAAAATGAATTGGCTTTGCCCCAGAGGAAATGGCTGCCGGGGGACGTGTCGGAGGCTGCCATTGGCATGGTGGTGGCCAGTCTTAATTCTGGCTTAATTCTGTGCGTAAGGAGGGGCAGTTGCAGTTAAGCTGCTGAGCAGCAAATCTCTGCAAGGTGAGTGTCAGCCCTCTGCCTCTCTGCATTAGTTCTGGAAGCATGACTGCTGCTGGGCAGGGACGGAGCCTTCCATGACCTGTGAGCACTAGGACAGATAAGCAATGCACTGCACAAAATCACGTGGCCCTCCATTTTTAGCAGCTTAATTTAGTGTCTCAGGGCTGATGTGTTCTCTCCCTGGCAGGCACGGTTGGAGCTGTTGTCCGGACCCCAACTGCTTTAGACCCTGATCTGGATGCTGCAAGGACGTAAGCTGGAGGACTTAAACTCTCAGGATCAAGGTATGCTGGACATGGTTTCCCAGAGCTGCTTATCTTCAGCAGCTGGGCTGCATAAGAATTAAATGTTTGCTGGACTAGAGGGCGATGACTCAAAGTCGTATTGCAAAGAGAAGGTTGAATAACCTGCCTCTGGATAGGAACTGGGATTCTGAGCAGCTTGTTAGCCCTGGGACAGCAGAAATAATTAGATTACACCACAAATGGCCCTGTCATTGGAGCTTTAGGTAACTCTGGCATTAAGTGGGAGCTGCCTGGTGCTGGAGTTTGCTGGAGGCAGCTCTCCTGTGGAGCTGAGTTTCTGCTGGGGGGGCTGTGTAGCCTGGAGACCTGTCAAGATTACAATTGAGTCTTGGGTCGGTCCCATCCTGTTCTTGATTGCTGTGCCTGGGTGCTTTGAATGGCTGTGCTGTGTGCTGCTGCCTGCATGTTTGCGTGCGTGTCAGTCAGTGCCTCGCTTGATAATCTGGAAGTGCAGAGAGGCTACTGAAACACCTCAAGGGGAGGAGGGATGGATGTCCTGTTGTCCCCTGTAAAACATATTTTGAACTGGGTTAAGAGCTGGAACATTTCTATGAGTCAACTTTTTCTCCTAAAAAAACTTGTTTCCTAACCGAGATAAGGCTACCTGAAAATTGGTAGAGCAAAGAATTCTTGTTATTTAACAAGCTTGAGCCCTATCCAACCTGAGATCAAATTGCTCTGGGACTGAGCAAAGTTATACAGCCTAGGGGGGGAGGAAGAGTATGTGCTCTCAGACCAACAGCTGTTGGGAATATTTTGAATAAAGGTTCACTTTGTTTTAAAACACAATTTCAACTGGTTTACAATCTCATCTCTCCTAGAAAAATTACATGGTAATGAGGTGAGGAAAGCCAGGAATCACAGCCTTTAAAACATGGTTAGTCCTGTATGGAAACAGGGAGAGTGAGTGTGGCAAACTAGTCATGCAGCTTTTGGACTGCCTGGAGGGCTTGGTTTCCTCTCTCTAATATACCCTTCCTAAAATGCACAGCTCTTCCAAATCCTAATTTTGCATCCAGACACTGTGCCTGCAGATGGCACCACAGCAAGGCCCCTCTGGACAGATGGAAAAACTAGCTCAGTGGCTCAGTGGCCAGCCTGTCTGAGATTGCGACCCTGACCTAGAAAAACCCCATGTAATTTTTTTTTCATCAGTTTGCAAAATTGACATATATGACTCTGGATGGCATTGAGATAAAGATGGCAGATCTGCTGTGGCAGGTGCTTCTGTCTCTGGAGAGGAGTTTTCCCCCAGGTAGGGGAGCTCTAGGTTTGTTCTGACAGCATTTTTAAGGAAAGCAGATAGAAATGCTTGGTCAGGCAAGGCAAGTGCTCAGACAGACATAAAGAAGCTCTCTTGCTAAGTTCAGCAAGGAAGTGAAAAGCAATTGTGCCACTTTGCTGGGACAAACTAACCCCAAGCAGCAGCTGCCACAAGCCAGAATCCATCCTGGTCTGTGAGCACCTTGCAAGGGGAAGCTACAGAAAGACACTGATCCTGGATAAAGGGCTGACTCTGCCTTCCTTGGCGGGCCAGGTACCAGGGCTCACTGTGCAGAGCCATGGGAATGCATGAGGGATGCACCTGGGAAAGCTCTGGCTGACCCAAGAGACAGCTCCTCTGATGGGCAGCCAACCATTTCTAGGGGTGGTAAGCTCTATGTTTTATTCTCCTTTTTTTAAGCTAAGGGTAATTAGCAGTGGTGTTACAGAAAAATTTAGTTTTATGGTAACTTTGAACATTTAGGGAAATTTTGTACTCCTTGGCATTTGCACACATGCACTGCTTCCCCAAGAAAGGTCCTCAGATCACCTTCATGTTGAGATGTCAGCATGAAACTTCAGCATTGATGATGCCATGTAGTGAAAACCAGCTTGGGCAGATGTGGAAAATAATTAAGTTCACTTGAAAAATCACTCCAAAACATAGCAAAATGGAGATTGTGTAAGCACAGTGAAAAAAGGTCTTGGACATTTAAAACAAAAGTAAATCAGTCTTGGAGCAAAGCAATTGACAAGACCAGGGCAAGGAAGAGGAGATACAGGTCTCTGAAAGACTTAGGACACAGTTACAAAAGACAAACATCTTAAAGGATAATGTTTCAACCTCCTTCATAACTGATGCCATTCTCAAAATGCAAGTTCATGACTTAGAGTATGCAAATACCCTTGGAGGCTCCAGCAGTACTCACATTTCATCAGAACCAAGCTGCCTACCTTTGGGCAATCACAGTGTGCACATACTGCAAAAACAAATAATTTGTTACTTACTCTTCTGAGCTTAATGTAATCTCTTATTCTAGGACAGCTGACTTACCTCCATATATTACCTTACTACAGAAGTAGCATCTTCTTGAGGGAGTTAATTAAGTGTTCCCTAGAAGGAGCAGTAATGCTGGGTTATACTTCACAGCATAAGATTTGAAAAGGCAGCTGTCAAAAAGCAGGAGCCGTAGTCAAATGAAAAAAAAACCAAACTCAAAAATACTAGTAAATGAAACTTAGTAACCTAAAGGAAAAAAAAAAAGAGATTCTGTGACAAATAGAAAAGAAAGGCTGAAAACCTCTTTCAAATGCATCTTGGAGGTAAGAAAGCTGCCAAAGAGCTGTAAGATGGTGTGGGAGTGATTAGGGAAGCTTAAGTCCATGAATGAAAAATAAAGTTGATGTTTTGCCGTCAGAGGAGCTTTGGGGTGTTGCCAGACAGGAGCTTTTCCTCGGCAGCAATGAGATGAAGGCATCACTGAAAACTGAAGCATCAGGACTTGAGAACATGCCTGTGACATGAAGGGCAGCAAACCACTCAGGTGGTGTCCAGCATGAAATGGATGAACAGGTAACCGTGCTGCAAATAATTCACCACTCACCTCAAAACACACCCCCCCCCCCGTGATGAAAAGCAATGGAATTTAAAAAACAGGCTGGGAAAACCTTTCAAAGAACAAACTGCCTGAGGACAAGGAAGACCATCCTCCCCAGCTTGAAAACTTGTGGCAAGGCTGGTGGCAACTGAGAGAGGTGAGTAGCCAGCATCTGAGGCCATCTGCCCCACCAATCAACACCCTCAGAACAATTTGGAGCACGGGATGCCAAGGTGTGTTGATTATGCAAAACGATCCAAAACATTCAGCCCTGAATGAACCTGTGGCAAGGTGCAGAAGGATCTTGTGACCGAGTGACTGGGTTTTTAAAATGCTGGATGAAATTCAAGGTTGCTAAGTGAGAAATACTACACGTAGTGGGGGATACAGCTTTGACATTGCAGGCCTCAAAGTCCTTTTTTGACATTGCCCAAACCTCCAACAAACAAGTGAGCAACTTTGTTGACCTTGGTCTGAGTCCGGTGACAGAAGGGAAAAAAAACCCAAAAAACAGGTGGCTTGTAATCTCTGCAATCTCCAGTTTTTTAGTTGCCAAGTTGGATACTGGTTTAGGTGCTGGACACCAAGTATCAAATCTCACATGGCCTTCAGCTTCCCCATCTCCTCAGAATCCTCATATGCCTTTATCAGCCTGACTAAACTGCCATCTAGAAGTGACTTTAGGGACTGTGCAAAAATGCTCACTTGTCTTCCTTTTTAGGAGCAAAGTAACTAAACTTCTCACTTTCAAAACATTTTTTTTCCCCCAGCCTGGAATCAGGAATAGAAGTCTTTGGTCTATCTATTCCAATTTCTGATGCAAAGCAGGACAAAGGACACCAATGTCACATGTGGATATAAGATATTTAAAGACATCTTCAGTATCTGGCTGAGAACTTGCACAGGATTGCAAGCTCCCTAGGTCTTTCCAACCCTTTTGTTCTCCCAGGCAAGGTCAGTCACTATTTCTTGCTCTTGGATATATCTGTGCATGGCTATATATGTATGGCAACAGAAACTGTCTTTCTACCCTATTCAGAAATATTCTGCCTCTTGGCACTTTTGACTGAGATATTTAGCCCTTTTGACAGTCTGTATCATTTCTACGTATGAAAAATGGTGCCAGTTTTGTCTGTCAATTCCTTGTCCTTCTATAAATATTTCTTAAACTGCAGATTTTTTTTTTCCATTCCTTCATGATTTCTCTCCTCCTCCCCCCTCCACCGGTTTCTCATTGGCTTTTGTCCATGCCCTGTCAGACTAAGCACTGACGTCATTCGCTTGCCCATCCACCCAGGCTTTTCTTTAAATGTCTTCCCTGATGCTTTTAAAAACTGACCTCAGCAAACCATGGATTTCAGCAGCCAGTGTTCTTCTCTCAGCGTGGAGGTTACTTTACTGTGCTTTGCAAAACACCGTCTGCAGGAACGCGGCGACCGCGCAGTGCTTTGCTTTCAGCATTGCTCATTCCAACTCCCCAGGAAGCCTCAGGCTTGGGGCGGGGGCTTGTTCATCCCTACAGCACCCCATGCACCCCACACATTAGTGTGCTCCAGGTCATCTGTGCCTGGAACTGCAACAGTGCTCAGCTGGAGATCCTGTCAAGGATCCTCCTTATTGCTAACTGCCTGGAAAGTGCTTCATCATTCCCTTCTGACCACATTCTGCATTTTCCACATACAGAACAGACTTGTCTGGTGAGTATTACTCCCTTTTTTGCCTTGTTTTTATTGTTTTCCCAATTTCAGCTAATAAAAAGAAAATATTACTGTTAGGATTAATTTTTCTTTAAATATACCTAGAACAGTATGTTAGTTCCTCAGACACTCAAGTATTGTTTTCTCTGAGGTGATATGAGCAGCTGAAGACCTTTTTTCATACAGCCGAATTATTCTGTTGTCCCTCTATTCCTTTCCTCCTAACCGCAGTTGCTGTAGTTGTTACAAGGATTATTTTTGGTTTTGTAGGTCAAGCTTTATTATTATTTCTGTTAGTTATTCTTATTTCTAAGTACTTTTGTCACATGGCCACTTACTCAAGGAAGTTCACTCACTGAAAGTTATCTTACGTTACTAAATCACAGCTTTTTGAAAAACTGGAAAAACACTGCTTTTTCCATGATCTGCAAGTTCACTTATTTCACTCTAAGGAAAAGCTACAGGACAGTTCTCAGCTGTGACATTTTGTCCTGGCTGATGTCTCAATTTGTTTCTCAGTTGATCCCTTGTCCTTAGGCAACCATCAATCCTAACCCAATCTTCATCTGTCTTAAGGACATCTAAAAATCACTGCCTTACTTGGGCATGCCATCACTTGTAAATTGATGAGAAATTCCCTCTGGCACAGCATATTCTTTGGTATCCCAAGCCAAGGTCTCCCATTGACAATACAATTTTCCTTGTCAAGCAAAGCAGGGAGGTACTCAAAATAAATCAATGTGGTTTTTTGGGGGAATTCAGGAGTATATAAAAGACCTTTCAATGCCTTGATGAAACTGTGTGTCAGAGCATGTTTGGCTATCAGCTCTAGAGTGAATATGACTTTTAACATAGCTTGTAAACCAAATTCACAATGGCTCTTGCCTATTTGTTTATCCAACAGGTTGGACTGATCTAGCAGTTCTACCATATGGCTGTGACCCTTAAAAATATCAGGTAACTACATTTCTTCCTACCCTGATTTCTATTTCCTCTTGCACTTTGCCCAGATGCAGTCTGCCCTTGAAGCTGAAAATGCTGCTTCTTCCCATCAGTTGTGACATTTGTCCAGCTTGATCATGATGGCTTTTCCATCACTCCTAGCATTAATCACCATGTGAGGCAGCTTGCAGATGTTTTCAGGAGCCTGTCCATGCATCATCCAGGTGCATTTCCAATGAGACAGCACTCCACCATGTTCTGCATTAATTCTGACCTCTCCTCTTGAAAGGAGGTTTCTTCCCTGTAGCCAGAGTACTTGACCTACTTGATCATCACGTCCAAGTTCTGGGACACCCTGTGTCACAGGCACCTGAGACACAACAACCATAACTGTATAAAGAGTATGGCCAAAGGTAAAAGGCTTACAAAAGTCAAGCTCCCAGCTCAAACTGAGGAACGCGAACAACTTTCTATGCAGCTTTGTCCTCTCCTAACTCTTGTCTAAGAAACATAATAAATAAAACAGGCTAGCAGGATTCCAAAGGTGCTCTAGTGAAGGCTGTCAGCATCGTATTTAGGTCTATCCAAGGAATCCTGATATGGGGAAAGCTAACTCATACAACCACAGGTCATGTGGGATGAGTGACAAAGCGCCTCCAGCAGAAGGTGCTGGGTGGAAAATACAGGACCTTGACTGACTGGACAGACAAGTCAGACTCTTTCACTAATATGATCTAAAAGAGATGGGATCCAGGAATGAGTGAAGGGAGGGTGCAGATTCACTTAACACAAGGAAGAAGATGTGGGCTACTTAGTGGTTACGTTTCCTGAACCCTCTGAAGCAAGTAAGCACCATCCCACACTCATGTGGTCAGGTGCAAGGAAAGTGATGATCTCCACCCTCTCTGTGGGAATATCTGCTAGCACTCATCAAGAAACTCAGTGGGCCTGAACAGAATCCCAGAATGGGTAAGGTTGGAAAGGATTACCAGTGGAGTAATCTGGTCTCAGCCCCTTTCCTCAAGCAGGGTCATCTCAGAGCACATGGCACAGGATTGCCTCCAGACGGTTCTGGAATATCTGCAATGAGGGAGACTCCACAACCTCTCTGAGCAATCTGCTCCAGTGCTCACACACCTGCACAGTACAGAAGTTCTTCCTTTGTTCAGGTGGAACTTCCTGTGTTCCATTTTCTGCCCATTGTCTCCTGTCTTCTTGACACCAGCAAGAAGAGGAGCCTGGCTCCTTCGTCTGACACCCAGCCTGCAGAGACTTAGACACATTGATGAGGTCCTCTCTGAGACATCTTTTCTCAAGGCTGAACAGGCCCAGCTGCCAGCCTCCTTCTTCATGACGCACTTCCTCACCTCATGATCTTCATTATCCTTTGATAGATCTGCTCTAGGAGCTCCATGTCTCTCTTGTACTGAAGAGCCCAGAACAGGACACTGCACTCCAGATTCGCCTCACCTCCCTTGCCCTGCTGGCAATGCTCTTCCTAATGTACCCCAGGACACTCCCGGCCTTCTTGGCCACCAGGACACACTGCTAGTTCATGGGGAGCTTCTTGTCCACAGGGATCCCCAGGTCCTTCTCTGAAGAGCTGCTTCCCAGCAGCTCAGCCCCCAGCCTGTGCTGGTATGTGGGGTTATTCTTCCACATGGCTAGGGGCCTGCATTTGCCTTTGCTGAATTTCAGAAGGTTCCTCTCTGCCTATCTCTCCAACCTGTCCCTCTGAAGGGCTGCACAGCCCTCTGAGGTATTGGCCACTCCTCCCAGCTTGGCATCATCAACCTACTGGATGAGGAAGCATCTACCCTTCATCCAAGTCATTGATGAGTAAGGTAAACAAGGATGGGCCTGGTACTGAACCTTGTGGGACACCACTAGTGACAGGCCTCCAACTAGACCCTGTGCCACTGACTATGACCCTCTGGGATCTGCTGTTCAGACAGTTCTCAATCCACCTCACTGTCCATTCGTCCAGTCCACACTTCCTAAGTCTGTCTATGCGCATCTTGTGAGAGACAGTATTGAAGGCCTTGCGGAAGTCAAGGTGGACGATATCCACTGCTCTGCCCTCATCCATCTGGACAGTTGTCTTGTGGTAGAAGGCAATCATGTTGGTCAAGCATAATTTGCCTATAGTGAATTCAAGCTGATTCTCCTGCTCACTTTCTTGTATTCCACATGCTTAGAGAGAACCTCCAGAATGAGGTGCTCCATCAGCTTGTTAGGATTGAGGTGAGGCTGAGGGATTTCCTGGATAGTTCTTCTTGCCCTCTTTGAAGAGTGGGATGACATTTGCTTTCTTCCAGGCCTCAGGCCCCTTTCCTGATTGCCAGACCTTTCAATGATGACCACTATGGTGTTCACCAGCTCCTCAGCACTTGTGGATGCATCCTGACAGGGACCACGGATTTGTGGATATTCCCTTTCCCTAGGTGATCTCTAACCCAATTCTCCCTGCCCAAGGGAGAATCTTCATTCCAACATTCCTTTTCCCTGATCTCCTGAGTCAGAGATTCTTGAGGGCTGGTCTTGTCAGTGACGACCGACACAAAGGAGGCCTTCAGTACATCTGCCTTTTTTGTGTCCTCTGTCACCAGGGTCCCAGCTCTATTTAGTAGGAAGCACATGTAAATGTGTTAGTTTTCCTTTTGTTTTTATACATTTGAAAAAGCCCTTCTTGCTGTCCTTGACATCTCCTTGGCCAGACTGAATTCCAGATGGGTCTTACTCTTGACAAAATCCCTGTATTTTTTCCAACTAGCCTGGATTCTACCTCCTATGTATCTCTTGCTTGTGTTTGACAGTTCCTTGTTCATCCACAGAGTTCTCCTGTCCCCTTTGCTTGATTTCTTGCTCATGGGGATGCACCATTCTTGAGCCTGGAGGAAGTGGTGCTTGAATACTGACCAGCTCTCTCGGAATCCTCCTGCCTGCAGGGCCTGTTCCCATGGGATTCTTCCAAGGAGGTCCCTGAAGAAGCTAAAGTTAGCTCAAAGCCATGTTGAAGACAGGGTCTCTGAGGATGAGAGCTCACCTTTCAGATGAATCCTAGGGATCACCAGGGAGGGGGTAGAAGAGGTGACTGCATGCCACAGGATGAAAAATGCATTACGTGGGGAGCCAGGACTCACTTCTGGAGCACGCCTGGCACTGCCTGCTGAAGTCCTTTGCCAGGAGGCTGATGTCAGCACGGGGAGCACGGAGTGCAGCAGCCACAGCAGAGACCTGCGTGTCTCACCCCAGCTCAAAGGCTGATCGTGTCCCTCAGTGCCTCATGGAGCCCCTCATGCTCTCAAGTGAGTCTGTTCCAACCCAGGGACTGCTCTTGCCTCAAGGGAGGGATTTTATGCCACTCCTGTGGCTGACAGTAAAAGTTGTGCCTGTCCTCATCTGGGCACAACAGCCCAAGTACTGGGGAGGGAGAAGGCAAAGCAATCACCAGCACCTTTCCAGACTGCCCAAGTCTCTGCCAACGTGGACTTCTGAGGGGTAAGAAGCAGATGAACCAGTCTGCCTAAATATTCAATGGGAAGACCTCATTGCCTTGTCCAGAGATATGATCCTAAAAGGATGGTCTTGGACAAATGTTCAAGAGGTCAGCACTCAGCAGCCACAGTCCTGAGCTGAATGATGACAGAGGGACTGCCCAGATGTATCCTGCCATGGAACCCCATTCAGTCTGTGCCTGGACTGTTCTTGGGCATTAAACATTCACATTAATGCACCGACACTGAGGCAGAGAGGACTTGATATTGCTTCTTGAGCAGGCACTGCTGAGAGGTGTCCTGGAAAAGAGGTGACATTAGGGACTCAAGAAGCAACACAGCACTGAGTAGTTCCTAGGCATCACAGCTCCCAGCAGGGTGCTGGCAGAGAGAAGCAGGCTCGATGCTCTCCAAAGAATGAAAAGGAGCCAACAGAGAAGAACTCAATAGATAAGAAGGCCCACATCTCATTTCAGCATCAAAGCTGTGGCCTCACCACTGCTGGACAGGTGGGTGGCCCAGCCTACTCCGGAAGGCCTTGGGCTGTGCTTCCCACACTGCAAATTTGCTGAGGCAAAGGATCCATGTCACATATCCTGTCACAGAGATCTCGGAGGCTGTCAGACTGGTGGGGGAACAGAGCCTCTTGCTGGTGATACAATTCACCAGGGAACAGCATCTTGCACACGTGGGTGGTGGAGATTTCAGTTTCACTGCCAATGGAGTCCTGGCAGGCAGTGTGGGACCGGGGTCATCACATGTCCTGGGACAAAGGGTGTCTAGCAGCACCTGCTGCTCCTCTGGGCAATGACTGCTCAGGCAGAGATGTCAGTCTTCCTGTGCTTCACGCCTGAAATCTCTCAGGGTATGTATTCTGCAGTCTAGTGGGTTCCTTAAGCAGTACCAAGGCAAAGGTAGGCACAGGGGAAGCCAGATGTTGTCAGCCATTCACAGATCTCTCCACAGGAGAGAAAGAGCTGAAAACACTGCAAAGACGACTACAGGAAAGGCAATTTGCATGAAACTGAAGAGCTTCCAGGCAGGATAGGAAGTAATCCCTGATCTACTCTTTGTGAGGCATCATCACTTGAAAGTAGAAAACTAAAATAGTAAAATGCTTCCTCTGGCTTTACCTCTTTTTAGGTAGAAAAATGAAGAGGGAAGAGGGAAAGAAATGGAAACAGTTGAACAAGGTGGCAGGGAGGTGAGGGCCATGGCAGGCACTGAGGCACGCACCTCCAATCTACCTGCACACCCACAGACAGCCAGGGCTTCTGCTGCTGCCCAGCACCCTGTGCTCCTGTGAAACACTTTCCCAATTTCCTGCAAGAAGTGAAGATGGCAGTCAGAAGCCACAGCCCAGCCACAGCAGACCACAGGCCAAGGAACTGCCATTCCCCAGCACCAGCAGTGCTCCACCTGTGCCCTGATTTCCTGTTTCCTGCTCAACTCTTCTGCCATTTGCAGGGACACGCCTCCCTGCCAGCTCTAACCAGCCAGCTCAGCCCCTGCTGAAACGCCAACAGATGCCTTAACACATCGTGCAGGCACGGGCAGAGCACCTCACCCCGCCCAAACACGGACACTGTGCTGGGGTGCATGGATGCCACAGCACCCCCAGCTCGAGCACACAGCAGCTTCACCACCCAGGCCACATCTACACAGAGAAACTCTCGCATCCCTCAGCCCCTATTTTATCTTCCATATCTAATCTCAGTGATGATCCAAAAACTCTACTGCCATGTACTTTCTCCTCCCTTCAGTACCTTTAGTGGGAAGCATTTTTTCTCCAGAGCTGCAGCTGCATTGGCTGTGCAGGCTGTGTCTAATTCTCAGTGATCACACCACCTTTCTGGATCACACTGCCTCCCAGGAGGCTGCTCACTCTCTCCTGACACCCTGCCAGGCCCCAGCCTCCCATCACCACCCCTGGAGGACCAGGTGCTGCAGCCAGCCAGGAAAACGCTACAGGAGATGGTGGGACAGGGGGATCCCCCACTCTGGTTACGCTGAGGTGGGATATGGGACTGAGGGCAGGCAGGAAGGTGCTCTGGGATGCCCTGTGTGGCAGAGGAGACCAGGAAACAAGAAGAGGAAGGTTTGCAAGTCACAAGCCAGGATCGGTTTCATTTTCAATTCCTCAGCCTCTGCATTGATGATGCTCCAGGTTAAAAACAAGGCAGCCCATACAGCACCAGTGCCTGTCGAGGGCCAGTGGCCTTCAGAACAGGGATCTCACCACTGCCCCATCTGCCAGTTCCACCTGGCACGCCCAAGGGATGGGACTGTCCATGGGGAGACCCACTGATGTGGGCTCGGGGTCTGCAGCCCTGCCCCGAGCCCCGCATCGCCCGCGGCAGCACAGGGAGAGCCCACACCCAGCGGAGCTGTAGAAAAGGAAATTGTCCCATTTAATGACCTCGCCCCCGTAACACAGACGTGAGCGCGTCGCCGACGGGCGGCAAAGCAAAGTGCACAGTGAGCGGGACTCAGCCCCCGCCCCGGAGAAGGCGTGGCAGGGCTCGGGGTGCCCGGCACGGCGTGGGGACCGGCCAGGCGCCCGGCCAGCAGCAAGGACAGGGAGAGCCCCGGGCTCGGTCCAGTTGGCACCAGTGTCAGGTCCAGTTTGCAGGGAGGTACGGCTCTTGTTCGGCTCCGTGCAGCGCAGGGAGGGCAGGGGCAGGTCAAGTGTACCAGGACGGAGGCCAGAGGAGGTGGATCTGGGGGCGCCTGGAACACGTCCTGCAGAACACCACCGTGGCAGGTTTGGAGCCTCCCTGCCCGAACCACGGTTTAACCAAAGCAGGGAAAAGGGAATAGAGAAGGGGCTGAAGGCAGAGCAGCCCGGGCAAGGGCCCTCAGGTCTATCTAGCTATTCCCATTTGCAAGGTATCCGGTGGGGGGTGTGTGGGATATGCCAAGCACCCCAAAACGAGAGTGAGCCTGGGTGACAGACGTTTACCAGCAGTTCCACGTCCCTGACAGTCTCTCCCAGGTGTGACTCAGGCAACCCCGTGCCAGGAAGGGGGTCTGAGGGAGCTGGGCCTCCCCTCATTATCTGATGGAAGCATCGCTGGGGGGATCACGGTCAGATTCCTCGCTCTCCTCGTTCGGGGCTGACTCGCTGTTGGAGGTTGGGGTGAAGGCAGGAGACTTTCTGCAGAGAACAGTAAAGGGCAGCAGTCATTGCATCGCCCAGAGGGAGGGAAAGGACACGGTTATGTGTGGGCAGGGGTCACCAGAGCAAGAAGAGAAGCTGAAGTGCCCCTTTGGGCATGTGTGGGTCTGCAGGAATCCCTGGGTGTTGGGAGAGTGTTCCAGAGGACACCAATCAAGAGCATAAAGCAGAGCTGGGGGAGATGCTGGAGGGGCCGGCCCAGAGCAGAACCCTGACACAGTGTGTAAGGCTGGGGCTCTGTCAAAGTCCACCACTGGGACTGGGTGTCCCCAGCCTGGAGCCAGCCTGGCTCCACAGGCCTTTGGGGACTTACACGATGTCCCTGCACTATGGCAGCTCCTCTCTCCATCGGGGGGTCTGGCTTCACGTGTCAAAAATGACTCCTGTGTGTCTCCTACCTTCTGCGGAGGTGACACCATGATCTGTGTGGAGGCCAGCCAGGAGTCCAGCAGCCTCTGGGAACTTCCCTCTCTCCACGCCACGTGAGGGCAGGGCAGGAGTACCCAGCCCTTCAGCTCCCTCTTACCACCACCCTGGCTTCAGGCCCAGAACACAGGGGTCCCAGCTCTCCTGCTGAAGCTCACCTGTCCCCGGACTGGGTGATGAGCCGCCGGCAAGTCTCCATCTGCACATCCAAGCCTCGCTTCATGCTGCACATTTCCATGTACTCGTGCAGGTGCCGGTTCATGTCGTTCTTGGCTGTGGCCAGTTCCAGCTGCTCAAGGGAAACGGTGCAGAGATGATCCCAGGGCATGTGGGATGCTGTCACCCACATTACCAGTGATCTGCTCCAGCACTGTGTCTCCCTCCCCCAGGGACTCACTCCCCCATTTCACACCCTTCTGTGCCATGGCCTCCCCATTTCCTCCTTCTCCCACCTCTATTTGGTCGATGGTTTCCTGGTACTCCTTCTCACGGCTCTTGAACAGCGACTCTGTGTCCTTGATCACCTTCTCTAGGCTGTCATCCTGCTGCTGAGGAGAGCAGACAGCAGGTTTAGAGGCGGGCAAGCGTCCAACATGAGGAACCAAAGGCAAGAGAGAGACAAATCAGAGAAAGAACTGGCAGCACTAAGAAAAGAGGAAGAAATATATACAAATAAGACAGAAGTCAGTCCTGCCAACATGGACTTGAGAGACTCAGGACTCGCCACAGTGGGCAGTGACCACATCAACCTAAACAAGCTCAGCATTGCACTGAAGATTTGGAGAGCACAGACCATTCCCAAGCATGACACATCCCCAAGGGACTGCCAAGGGCCAAAGATTTGGGATGACAAGGGCTTTGGCCAGACACCAAGGCCTCTGTTTGGGCAGTTTTGCTGCACAGTGGGTAGGTGGGCTGGAGAACATGAGCAAGGATCACCGGAGACCAGTCCAGCCAGAGAAGTCTTCTCTTCTGGATGGGCTGTGGCTCTCCCTGTGTGTGTGCACCCCACCCTCAGCACAACCCCCCGGCTACAGGTCCCTGGCCTGTCTCTACAATGGAGACCTCGACAGGGATGCTGTAATGTATTCATGCAGAAAAGGCAGGAAAGCATCAGTACAGGCCTACAAAGGGAAAGGAGATGAAATCTGGTCTTTGAGAGAGCATCTTCCCAGGCTCAGGCAGGATCGAGTGTCCCAACCCCAGGAGACCTCAGGGCCCTGACACCACCGTTACCTCCCCCTGCACCTCTGCGGCTGCAATGGCGTATCCGGAGAAGTCCTCCCAGAGGAGCAGCGTTTCTTCTGTCTCCTCCCACGTGAGGCTGTCACAGTCATCCTCAAAGTCATATTCCCTCCTGGGCACAAGAGAACAGGATGTCAGCACCCAGCAGGAGAGCCACAGCAGGCAGTGGGGTGTGTCGGTGCCAAAGCCTCACGCCCGCTCACGGGCAGGGCTGCAGCTCTTGGGGGTCTGGCCAGGGTGAACTCAGGTGTGCCCAAACCCAACAGTTAACGGGGAAGGGGCTGGTTTTATGGTCAGCAAATTCAAGCACAGATTCCCAAAAGGCGGGAAGAGGGGCAAGAGGAGGGGAGCTGGAACAGCTCCCACTCTCAGCATAGGTGGGCTCAGGTCTCCCAGGGGGTCAGTCCCACTGTGCCACAGAGCACAGGGTGAATGAACATTCTCCACAGCAGCATCTCTCATCTCATCTTGCCCTCTCCTGGGAAGGGAAGCCACAGACCACCCTTGCCCTCCCCACCCCAGGACCAGCAGGGAGCCTGGTGCTGGAGCCTGGCTGGACACCGTGGGCAGAGGAGCACAGCAGCCGCACTCACAGCTGGTTCAGCATCCTCTGCATTTCCTCATTGATACTCATGGCCGTGGTCTCGTCCTCCTCCTCCTCGTCAGGCTTCCGGGAGGCATCGCTCTCCGATAGCGAGGTGTCCTCGTCGCTGACCTGCTTGCGCTCCCGCTTCCGCCCCACCGAGGCTGGGACCTTAACGGGAGACAAGTGCAGAGACTACAGAAACGAGGCCGGGTCCGAGGTCAGGAGCAGGGAGTTGGGAGGAGATGGAGGGGAAAGGAATGGTGGAGGGACAGAAAGGAAGGGAAAGAGAGAAAGACAGAAAGAAAGGAAGGAAGAAAAGAGAAAGAGAGAGAGAGAGAGATGGGCTTATTATGATCAGGTTAAAGATGGGTGCAATGGATAAAACATGGTTTTAGCATTTTCTAAAATTAAAACTAAGCAACTAAAGATGGAACCTATGAATCTGATGGGAAAAAACAATGTGGTTTTACTGCAGAAAAACTCAAATCACCCACCACCCCAGTCCAAAGACAGGGAAACACAGTGACGGAAACAGGAAAAAAGAGACAGTCTGAAAAAGGTGAAATATGTCAATATTTAGAGTCCGACCTTTTTAAAAGAAAGTTTAAAATTTGTAAAATTTCTCAACTGAATGGAACTAACCAGTTGCTTCTGTGGGGACAAAGAGCAAGACAGAAGGGCAGCAACATCCAGAAAGAGAAAAGAGACAGAGACAGAGAAGAGAGACAGAGAGAAAATGACAGAGAGGGGAAGGGAAAGGAGAGAGATGGAGTTAGAGACAGACGCTCAAGCAACTTGTCTCCCTCCTGCAGCTGTTCCCCTAGCACTGTGGGGTCCCCGGGCCCAACACAACAGGTCAGCAAGAGGTTGAGGGGACTCTTGATGTCCAAAGCAACATCTGGAGCTTTCCACCTCCACTCTGTGCCCTTTTGCCTGGTCGTCCCAAGAGAGACAGAAAGCAAGGGACCGCAAGGGCAAGGGTGACCGAGCGTCTCCCCTAGCAAGGGGCTGGTGTTGTCTCTTCTACCTCCTTTGGGATCTCTTCTCCCCAGAGCTGGTGGCTGAGTCTGGAGCAGCAGCAGGCGCTTCTCACCTGAAACATCTTGATCATGTCCTCGCAGTTCCGCTGCTGTGCCACATCACACAGCTTGGCAGTGATGTCGATGCGACGGCAGATGTCCATGTCCACCTTCATGGCCTTCTCCTGGATCTTGGTGTCCAGCTCCGTGATGTTCTGAACCCACGGCACCACAGGAGACAAAAGAGGAATATTAGTCAAGACAGATGGCAATTGGTGCTCCCACTTTCCCCCTCACGCAAGGCTGCTCCCACATCCCTGCTTTGCTCACTGTGCCCCAGAACAGCCCTGCCAGTGCTGGATGGGCCCCACCAAGAAATTGCTTTTCTACACAGCCACACCACTTGGGTAGGACACTGCTGTGGGGTTGGACAGGATTAGGAACTCACATTGCTCATCAGTCCCTTGAATACAACAAGCTCTGCCTTGAGCTGCTCCACCTTCATGGCCAGCTCCTCCTGGCAAGCTTCAGCCTCCTGGGCTTCCTGCGCCAAGGAGAGAGAGATGTGCAAATCAGCACCAGTGTGGGGCAGCTGGGGTGCAGGGGCAGGGGGAACAGCAGTGCTCACCTCCTGCAGCTCAGTCACCCGGTCCTGAAGCTGGACACGCACCGTGTACTCCTCTTCCCATCTAGGGAGACAAACGTTGGTCAGATCCCATCGGCCTCGCCTCGCCGGCTGCCAAAGGGAGAGGACAGAGCGGCAGCTGCTCACCCCAAAGCTATCCGAGAGGGGGGCATGACAGCCCCGGGGCGGGAAGGAGAACGTGCCCAGGAATGCATGGCCTCTTGTTTTCAGGCGATGGCAGCTGCCAAGCCCATCAGCCCCCCCGGCCACGAACCCTGCCCCACCACGGCCGCCTGCCCTGCCATGGGGGGAGCTGGGGACACCGACTGCAGGCTCTGCACGGCAGCTGGGCTGCACACCTTGCCACACCGGGGCTGGCCTGTCACAGCCCACGGCCTCTCCATCTACCCCTGAGCCCCACAGCCCTGGGCACAGCAGCTCCAACACTCAACAACAGGTCTGCAGATGTATCGCAGAGTCTCCGCCATCTGCATCACTTTCACGACCACGTTTGTGTGTGTGCAGTGTTGCAGTTCAGGCTGGTCAGAAGCACAAACCCCGATCTTGACACCAAACCACCTCACGGTGTGAGTGACCAGGATGTGCATGAAGGGCTGCTCTTCTGCCTGTCCCAATGCAGAGGGCTGCCCTGTGCCAGGCCATGCTGCCTGGGCAGGGGCACAAGATTCCTTGGCTCTACTGCTGCGTAACAGGTCGGATTGAAGAATGCTGTTTCATCCCACAAGGAAGCAGGATGGATTGTGCCACTTTGTGCCGGGCTGTCTGGTGGGTACTGGGCTCTGCAGCTTTGCAAAAAGTGGAGCTGCAAGGCGCCCAGCCTTGCTGTGCAAAGACACATCCCTTAGCAATTATTATATTATATTTCACTGCATGAGATCAACCTCTTGGGTCACGCTGCAGTGTTGGCCCAGCCCACGGTCTGTTGGGAGGCCATCAAGCCGTACTGCTCTTGGCTAAATGACGATCCCATAGAGCCGGAGGGCTGGCATGAGCTGTGGTGCGGCACAGAGCAGGGCTGCTGCATTCTTACCCAGCTCCTGGCTCTTCTGGGACAGCCAGATTTTTCCAAGAAAGTGAGATTGCTCTGGGACAGCAACCAGAGCTGGGCCCTTCCTGGTGCTGTGAGGTCTGGTTTCTATTTAATGCCTGCAAGCACCGACACAGACACTGCGACTCTACACAAGGATGTGAAAAATCTCTCCTCTCACTTACCCACACCAAGTCTGAACAATAAATCCTAAGGTCTAGGAAGCCAGAAAGCATATGAAAAGCCCTCACATTTGTTATCTCGGGTTATCTGGACAATCTGATGACATGGGAGAGCCCTGGCTTGTGAATTTCTAAGCTCTTAAAGCTGGCAACACTGCTCCTTACTCAAACGAGGACAAAAGTGTGCACTCCTCATGTTGGTGTTGGATCCATACCACAGCTCCAGAAGGGAAATCAAAGAGTGTTCCCATCCCTTTGGAGAAAGAGAGATGAAGGGAAAAGAAAGGAGAAAGTTAAAAGGTAGAATTGCCCTTATATGGGAACTGCTCAAACAAAGCCTCCCTCCCCAGGGACAAAAACTCCTTCCACCATAAGAAAAAAATTTCAGCATCTTTCTCGGTGTGGCACTGCCTCTTTTTTGGTCCCCGCCTCCCTCTGGGTCTCTATATAGCCCAGACTCACTGGGGACATAAAGCATAGCTGCAAATCCTGATAAGAGTTTATTTCACACCGACGCTGTGGAAGACGAGCGCAGGTCACACACACACCGCCTGAAAAGGCAGGAGAAAACAGCAATTCGCCCCACTGGGGACAAACCCGTGCACCCATCCATTGCAAACCTCTCTCCTGCTCCTCTCCTGCCTGGCTCCCTCTCCCCTGCTCCCTCCTGCAATGCACCACTCCTAATAATAACCTGCCTGCAGCAGTGCGCCCGCAGACCCGCACGGCGGCCGGCCGCTGCCAGGGCGCTGCCAGCTGGAAGCAAGGCTGCCCCACACAACCCCACAGCCACCAGCACAAGCCAAGGGGAGAGGGGATGTCTTTCCTGTACTGCTGCAAAGTAACAACCTGCCCAAAGGCAGACAGCGAGGGCAGGAGGGTCCCAGCTACACCCAGACCTCACCAGCTCCTTGCCAGCTGCGGGACAGCTCTTCCAAAGCCATAGATGAGAAAAGATGAAGTGCTGTCCCTGCCAGGTGTGTCCCTTCAACAAGTTCACTTAAAAAAAATCAACAATTCCCCCATCTTTAAAAATCTTGCTCACTATAACAGGCACTGGGGTGCTTTACCCCATCCTGCAGGGTCAGTGCACACCTTGGGCTTTGGGCTGCTCGGGGCCTGAAGCTCCATTTATCCCCCCTTGCCACACCTGAACTATGTTTGAGCTCACCTTAATGGGGATGGCCCTGCAGCCTGGCACAGTTCCTCGCCAATTACAACAACAAAAGACCTTCTTGAAGTGTTCTAATAAACAAGAGGGCTTATGAGAATGATGGAGAGACTTTGTACCAGACCTTTTGCCTGCAGTGACAAGAGGCGAAGGTTTCAAACTGAAAGAAGGTAGGTTTAGATTGGACATAAGGAACAATTTTTTATGGTGGTGGTTAGACACTGGAGCAGGTTGTCCAGAGAAGCTGTGGATGGCTTATCACTGCAAAGGTTCAAGGTCAGCACTTTGAGCAACATGATCTAGTGAAACCTCACAGCAGTGAGGACTAGGTAGCCCCTAAAGGTCTTCTCCAACCCAAACCATTCTGTGACTCTAACACGCTCACTCCACACCTCCAGCGTGTCTTTGCAACATCCAAGGTAAGAACACCTTGTGAATACAGGCAGTAGGTGTAGCGGACAGCACAAACCTGATGACACTCCAGATCCCCAGCACTCAGCAGGTCTGTATGATACTCACAGGCACCCTCTGCCCCCCATCCAGGCCACTTAATTTCAGTCTGCTCCTCCCAAGTGCAGCTCCTGTGAGCCTCTCTCCTGTTGCTGCAACTATTCTCATCCCTCCCCATAGCCCCCACAGCCCTCCTGGATCTCTGACTTGAATTCCAGGCCCTGTGTATCCAGAGAGAAGCTCCCGCTGCACTGCTCCAAGTGCTGTGGGGTGCAGGGCAACAACTTTGTCCTGAAAAAAGCACAAGCTCCAGCACCAAAGCCATGGATAAGAGAACTGGGAAGTCCTGTGTTAATATGGCCTCTTCCATCTGTCTCCAGGCAGGTGGCAAAGGCATGACACCAGCTGCACTGTCCCCATGGCAGATGACAGCCCACTGTGGTAGGAAACTCTCAGCTCCCAAGGGATGTTGGTGTCTGCTCCCAGCATGGAAGAAGGGTGTGGAAATGGGATCCTTCTGTCCCATTCCCCTGTTTGGGACCTGGCTGTACCCATCACAAAGCTCCCAGTGCTGGATAGGGTCTGGGGGTGGGGTCTGCTTTCCCCCAGCTCCTGGTAACACACTCCAAAAATAGATCCCACCAGTAACATTGGCTCACAGCAGCTTGTGGTGCCCCCCCATCTCACCCTCAGCAGTTCCCCCGTCACCCCCTCTGCAGCCTTCCCTGAAGCTCACTTGCCAGAGCAGGACAACCCTGAGAAGCTCTCCATTCTCCCAAAGTTTCAGCAGCACTAACAAACCCAACTCGGTCCTCTCTGGCTGACCCACTTTGAGGCTTGAGCTTTTCTGACCAAAAAACTGGCTCCAGCTTCCCACTCTCTGATCCGAAAATCCTTCTCCGGAGAAGGAGCCTGACCTCTGGCTTAACAATAAAAGGCCTTAGGTACATGCAGCAGTTGGTGGGCAAGAAGAGATGCCAACTCTTCGTTTCCATGTGCCTTGTTGACTGCCTTTGGAGCATCTGACAGGCAAGTCTGCTCAGCCTAAGCCTTATAAAGCCAAAAGCACAAGGTGTCATCTTGGACCCCAGCCTTGATCCTGGCACTGGAGCCCGTGGCTGTGCAGAAACGGTCAGTGGCACAGCTCCCATGGGAAGCTGGGTGTGGAATCACAAACTTTCTAACTCCTTCTAAAACATCATAACATGACTGCTCGAAAAACCCCAAACCAGTCGCTGGGCTGGTGTCAGTCAGTGTCAGTGACAATCCCTCCCGGCCCCGCGCTCTGACCCCGCGATGCCGGCCCAGCCTGATCTCATCCTACGTGCAGATCCGGGAGCGGCCTCGGAAACCGGCCTGACACAAAAGCACGGCCCGCAAGAGGCGAGAGCAGCGGCCACCCTGCACGGGAAAGAAGAACCGGCCAAGAGATTAGCTTTGCATTCTGCTTCACCCTTCTCCAAGGCACGTGCCAAGCCACGGCTATTTTGGGTCGGAGAGGAAAGCCCCCGAGGAGTGGGGTGTCCTGTCTCTGCTGCTGAGGGGGCAGCTGGAGAGCACTGGCAAGGAAAAGGGCCTAGGAGAGGCCAGCCACCCTGCCGAGGGGCTTCTCAACACCTTCTGACACATCCAGAGAACTTTTCCCAGCAGCATTCTCCAATCCAAACCTGCTCACTGCCACATGTCCACCTTCCTCACCTACTTTCAGGCTGCTTCTCCTTCCTGAGCATTTCCAGATCCCCTCGGCTTTAAAACACAGCTCCTGGAGCCATTCCTGGAGTTATTCCTTCCCTGCTTGGAAAAGCATTTCTAGTCCCTCGTGCCAGGATGTTGGTAAGATGGAAAAAGGCTCAACGAACATCCCGAGAGGGTTTCACACACCAGGTGGAAAGGGAGGAGACCCATGCACAAACAAATGCTTTCAGGGGTCCACATTTTTCCTCATGCTGCCTGCAGCCCGTACTCCCGAGAATTCTGGCCAGGACTGTCGCCTTCCCTCCCTGCTTCTCCCGCGCAGCGCCCACCGGGCAGAGCCCCGCAGCCTCCCCGGCCGTAGTTTCGGTGCCCCGGGGAATGCCGCTGGTGCCCCTCGCTCCCGCCGCCCCTTCTCACCTGCGCTTGTACTCGTCGCGCTCCCTCTTCACCTTGGCCAGCACGTTGTAGAGGGCTCGGATCTCGGGGGTGATGGTGTCGATCTGCACACCCACCCCGTCGGGGTGGACCCAGGAGACGCCCGGTCCCTGCACCAGGGTGGTCTCGGGCCCCGGGCCGAGCCGCCGGGCTTGCGAGAAGGACCAGATGGTGCCGGGCATGAAGCGGGAGCCGGCGGAGAAGGCGGAGGGCTGGCCGGGGCGGGAGCCGGGGGACCCCAGCGCCCGGGCCGACCCCAGCCCCAGCCCGGGCCCCAGCCCCAGCCCCAGGGTGCGGATGGGACCCACGAAGCCGGTCTGCACCGCCTGGTCCCGGCGCGGGGGTCCGCGGCCGCGGCCGCCCGCCCCCTCTTCCAGCGCCTGCTGCAGCTGCTTCTCCAGCTGCCGGTTCCGCCGCTCGAGCTCGTGGACCTTGGCCAGGAAGCAGCGGAACCGCAGGTTCAGCGTCTTGAGGACGCTGATGTTGGAGCCCAGGTCGTTGCGGAGGGCCATGGCGGCGGGCGGCGCGGGGAAGGGGCCGGCGGGCGGCTCCCCGGCCAGGGGCTCGGCGGCGGGCGGCGGCGGCAGCTCGGGGCCCGCCAACCCCTGCTGCTCCTGCGGCAGGAGGAAGAGGTTGGGGCCGAAGAGCGGGTTCATGGCGGCGGCGGGACGGGGCGGGGAGCGCCGGGCGGGGGGGGATGCGCCCGGCCGGCCCCGGCGGCGGGGGCGCGGCTTCCGCTGCGGCGGGGATGCGGCGGCGGCGGGCTCCGAGAGCCGCCCCCCGCTCCCCCCCGCTCCCCGCCGCCGGCCCCGGGCAGAGCGAGAAAGAGGGGACACGGCAGAACCTCTCTTTCCTCTGCCGGCCCCCCGGCTCTCCCCCCGTCGAGGGGCGGCCTCCCCGGAGGGTTTCGGGGCGCCCCGGGGCGAAGGGACGCGGCCCGGTCCAGCAGGATTCCCCGGAGGGAAGTCCCTCTCCGGCACCGCTAGCTGAAGCCCCGCCTGGTACCGATATCCGTAACTAGCTCAGCCGCATCACAGTGTGCCTTGCCTCCTTTTTAATATTTTATTCTTTTTTGCATAGAATTCAGTGCTTTCCCAGAGCTGCCCCCCTTAAAGAGGGCACAGCTTTGCCTCTGCACCGTTGTCGTCTGTCGAGCCCCCCAAGACAGCCCAGCCCTTGCTGTGCTAGCAGCCCTCCTACGGGGAGCTGCCGCTGGACAATGGCGAGCCAGCGGGCAGAGGAGGCTGTGTGGAGGCGGCCTCTCAGATATCATGCTTGGCTTGTAACTGGCTTCCTCCTTCCTTGTTCACAAAGCAGCCTCGGGTCTTGTTTCATGCCCCTTATTTTAGCCTACTTTAGGTCGTTCCCTCTTAACCCCGACCCCAGGTGAATTTTGCCGAAAGCTGTGGCGTTGCCCCTCACCCCATTATTCGGTGGGAGGAGACTGCGCACAAATCGATCACTACGTAAATATTTTATGGATGTGGACACCTGTGTTCCTTTGCTGACCGTGTGCTCCTGGCTCATTCCCCCAGGACTTCCAGGGAGGAGCTGAGCCGAATGTGGCACTTGTGCAAAGCGGCCTCTTCCGATGTCTCAGCTGAGCCATCAGCAAGGGGTGAGTGAGCAGTGGGTTTGAATTAAGAGAGATGCCCAGCACCACACTGCACCGAGCTCTGTGGAAGGAGCTGGGCATGCTCCAGTGGAGCACTGTGCTACAGCCCTTCCCATGGGACCAAAGGGAAGCTCAATCCACGCTGCCAGGAACTGGCCGGCTCCACTGAGGATGGGGAGCTTTGTGAGTCTTGACTGGGAGTCTGCCTATTGCATGTTCCCTGCTGCTTCTCCTCCAGGGCTACAGGTCTCCTCCATTATTCTTCTGTCATCCTGGCCTGGGAGCAGGCCAAATCAAATTTGTTCCTCTCTCCTGCCATGCTGTGTCCAGCATCAGTTATATCCTGTGGCCTGCCTATCTCCCCTGTTCTTCCCACAGCTCAAGGCTCCCCAGAGCAGCCCCCAGCTGCATTTATAATATTTCCTCTCCCACCAGTAACCATCTGCATCCTCCCTGGCACACCCATGACCACTGAAACTCAAGTGGATTTATGTCCCTCCAAGATGGGCTTAAGTTGGGAAAGAAGTGAAGCTTTTCTCTTTTGTCACCTCCTTTTTAACGCTTTTCCTCTTGTCAAGCAGATGTTCCTTTGCTCTGCTTCTGACTAGAGAGGCTGAGTGGTGGCAAGCAGTGCTTTTGTCCAGGGAGAGGAGGGTAGGAAGGCTTCCCTCATGGACAAGCAGCAGAGATTCCCCCCTCTTCCAAAAACCAGCACTGCAACAGCAGCTGGTAGGGAGCAATGTGCCTGGCAGAAATGTTACCAAATAAACAGCCAGGGAAAAGGGAAGGACAGATGGACAAGAGGGATCCTGGTCACGAAGCTTGTTTTGAAGCAGCAGTGACAGCTCCAGCTCGGAAACCTCCCAGCATGTGACCTTTAGCCACCGCTGACTCCCTCCTTCCTGCTGCCCCGTCCTGTCACCCGCCCCCCACGCTGCTGCAGCCTGCCCGTGTGCCTGGCAGCCTGTGCTTTCTGCCAGCGTCCTCCCCCTTCACACACGCCAGGTTTTACCCCTCCACACCCTTGCACCTGGGCAAGCAGGGGTCAGACAGAGGGGATCTGCTGCTGTGTGCAGCCAGTGAGGAGCACAGGCAAGAGCAGCACCACAAACTGTGCAGCAAGTGCTTTCCCAAGCTCTGCTGGGCCTGCTCCTGTCCAGCTGGGGAAACCCAGCAAGTGGAGCTGATTAATGAAATGCCAGTGGAGGAAGGCATTGCCATCCATCAGGAAAAGCTTTTTTTACCAGAAGGCCAGCACAGCACTGGGGCAGGTGCTAGAATCTCCATCTGTGGTGGTTCTTGGGCCTCAGCTATGCAAATCCAGCGATGTGACCAGGTGCCAGGAAATGTTCCTATCTAACAGCAAAGGAGGGAATGGATTTTCTTCTAAAAATACACAAACATCAGTCCAGGAGGGAGTTTTGGAGCCAGGTCATCATGAGAAGGCAGTTCTAGCAGTACTAAAGCCTGGAACCTAACTGACCTGACCCTCTCAGCTGTTCCCAACTGACTCCATCAGGCAGGTGGGACTTGCAGGCATCCTCCTCAGGAGCCCTCCACAATGTCCCTAGCAGGGATGGACAGCCTGGGGGAACAAGACCCACTGATGGGACCGTGGCCATTTGTGGATTGTGTCTCTTGGGTGTTATATGCAATGTGGCGTGTGCACAAAGATCCAAATTTCATGCCCAAGTGCCTGAAGTGTGCAGTGCAGGATTTCAGCCCCTTCCTCAGGATACAGCCAGACACAAACACGAGACAATGCAAACCAGAGGCAGCACGCCCGGCCCAGCACAGACATTACAGCACATGACATCACTGAGTCAGTGACCGACCCCCATCGCTGCTGGAGTCTCTTCTCTTTCCTTTACGCACTCTTGTCCCCAGAAGTCTGCATTTTCCCTCCTGCACCACCCCAAGGGTGCAGCAGTGCAGGGGCTGCAGAGGGGAGTGTGCAGAGGGGAGCTGGCAGCACTCTGCAGCCTGCAAGGCAGGAGCTGCCAGCTGGCTGTCTTCATTGTGCCCTGATAAGGCTTCTCCAACAGACTCCCAGCCTGGGGAGAAAGGACTGCACACAGCACGCTGGAACAGATATCACGACTTCTCTCAACGAGCTTTTAATCTGTGACAGCATTTTTACCCCTCAGATCTGCTTTCAATGCTTGCTCTGCCTCACTTCTTGCTTTGCTCTGTCTCAGCTCTCACAAGCCACGTTATCAGCAGCTTTCAGATACTAAAACACATTAAAGGAAGGTACTGAAAGATGATCCAGCAGTCACATTTTCCAGAAATCTCAGCTTGCAGGTAACAACAGATTCCCAGAGTAAGAAGGCAGCTGCAAGCACAAGCCTAATGTGACCACAGCTTTGTACCAGAATGCAGAGGAAACCACCAAGCTTTGTCCTCAGCTGCTGCATCCCCAGAACTACCTCTGAAGCTTGATGGTGGCATTTCAATGTCTCACTCAACATTCTCGCTCTGAGCAGTGATAACTGCAATGGCTGAAATCAAGAGCACAGATCAAACCACCAAAGAGAGATGAAAATTTCTCCCATCTCTTCCCAGCTATAACAAAAGGCTTGCAGGCATGCCAAGTGATTGGAACAATGCTCAGCAAGACAGAAGTTTTATTGACACAGTTAAAGCAGCATTTCTGCATTTCATAAAGCATAGTCCTGCATTTCAGGACTGAAATTCCATCGTAATTTGGACATGGCTGGAAACCCATCAGTTACCTTGGGATCCCAACCAGGAAAACTCTATCCTTGCTGCTGGGGTTATCAGGATAAACTGGTTCTCAAGCTGAGGCTGCACACTCACATGGCTACCTCAGCAGGCAGCAGCAACATGGGACAGATCAGCATTGCTCCTGAAAGGACAGGCCCAGGGCTTGAAGAGGCTCTTGCTGCTTCTCTCACCGAAACTTAGGATGTATTTGTCCTCTCTGAACATTTCCCAGTTTTACAGTCTTTATGCAGATGGGGGCTACCAGAAATGCAGTATTGAAGCAGTAATTCCTTCCCTTGGGTGCTATTGCACCTAGCATTTATTTAATTATTCTGAAAGACTCCGAAAATCTTCCCTTGGGTCCTCTGTATCCATCAATCCAGACCTCATCACACAAGCCCGAAGTGACACAGTTGCATTCAGAGGCTCCTCCCTGACCTATTTCACTGGGGAAGCATGGGGAAAAAGTTAATTTTCAACTATGAAGATATTTGTTTAATATCTATTCAACATAAAAATGATAAAGTCGGCCCTCTCCGCCCTTCTCCACTCAAAACAGAGTTATAGTAAATAAACCACACAGATAGATAAACCCTAAAAAGCAGACGATAACAAGGTCTGTAACAAAGACCAGGACTCCTGAGACACTGAGAGACCGAACCATTACAGGAACCACTCAAGTGTAACTTTAAAGAGCTTCAGCCAGAAACTTCACAACTGATAAAAAGCAGCATTATCATGGGCTTTGTGGGAAAGAGCAGATCTGTGATGGGATGTTTGAGGGTAACTGCAGGACCGTGTAAAGTTTATCACGCCATGTTTCAAGATTATGGGAGCAAAACTTACTATGGGATGTTGAGGGGAAGGATAGGAGGCAGAAGGGAGGCATCAAGCTAAATCAGGGAGAATTGAGCATGGGAAATGGAGAGAGGAATAAACAGGAGCCAGTCACATGGAGACTGGCTGCTGGTCAGTGTGCCTGTGTGGCTGAGCCCTGCTCCCAATTATCACCATCTGTCCTGGCCTTACATTAAGCTAATCCCAGCCCTTTTCCCTGCACATACACTCGCTGCCAGTCCCATAGCTAACTGCAAGCTGGGCCAGCCTGCAAACAGGAAAGGAGGTCTGACAGCCAGGCAGCAGACACACCACAAGCCTGAGGACCAGCTGCCAGTGACCCACCAAAGTGTGGGCAGACAATTCACCAGCACAGTCCTGCTTTAACGGGCCAGGGAGCAAGAACAGGATTAGGCCTTTCTCGTTGTTCATGTTTTGCAAATGCTGCTCTGTGTCTCCCTGGGCACCCATCACAGCAGGTTCCCTGTTTCTGCTGACCCCTCTCTGTCTGGTGGCATCGACGGTGAGTGGGAAAGCTGCAGCCCCACATGTAGCAGACCAGGACATTTAAATAGAAACGGCCCAGACCACTGCTTGCTATGTCTTAAGGAGAAGCACCTGCATCTGGGTGAACATAAAGGCAAAAAGAACTTCACTGTACAGCTCCACAATCCCAAAGCAATCCCTGCTCAAGTCTGGGAGGCCAAGAACTGAGAGACTGCTGGGGACCAGAAAAATGGTGAAATGGGGACAGTCACGAGAGTGAACCAAGTGACAACAGGGAACTAGGGAACAAACCACTGGGCTAGAGCCTTGCCCATACAAAGCACTCAGCTGACAGCTCCACACAATACAGCCTTCATGCAGGCAGCAAGGATTTCAGCTCCCACTGCTTCTTCACAAACATCCCTGTTGTAGGGAATAAAGACAGACACCAGAAATGTCAGAGCATCAGCTGGGAGTAAGAGGGGTTTCTGCTGCAAAGGAATAACGGGACACAGCAGAATTCTGTATTTTGTGTTCCAAGGAAAAAGAACAAGACTTGAGCAAGAGTATAAAACTTTTAATGGGTCAGTGCATCAGTCCTTGATGCAAAGGGAAAGGAGCAAAGGGAGCTATCATTGTCCCACGTGCTCAGAGCTGCAGAGATGACCTACACAGAGCAGCAAAGTAGGGGTACACACAGAGCTACAGCACCCTTTGCTCTTCAAGGAGAGACCAACATGTGGAAAAACAAGTTCTTCTCACTGTCCATTTGCTTTCACTCTATGCTTCTTCTTCTTGGTAAGGACTTTAGGCCTCATCATTCCGGGAAAAGGCCAGACAGCCTTCGAAGGTCTCTTCTGTGCTTGCAACGAATGTTTCTTCTTCAAAGCAGGTTGGGGCAGCTTCTGCTCTTCTTCAGCTTTTGATCGCTCACGTTTCTTCTTTTTTGGCGGAGGCTCCGTGACGACGGTATCGGTATCGGGGACAGCGGGTGGAGCTGCCGCTGCCACAGCAGGCCCTTTATCTGAAAGGAGAGAAGGGCACCATGAGAAGAACCCGTGTGGTTCCTGCAGGGGAGGCAGCCTGCGAGGGCAGGCCCAGCCAGCTCAGCCGAGCTCCAGCACCGTGTTACCTTTCTGTGCCTGCGGGATGGCGTTGGAGAACTTCTTGAACTTGGCGATGAAGAACCCATCCATGTTGTGCGTGTGGGGGTAGAAACGCCGCGTAGACTTGAGGGACGGGTGGAAGCGACGGTCCTTGAACCTGGAGGAGGAAGTGGAGGGAGGAATGATAGAACCTCTGCTCAAACCTGGCCCCCAAGGAGCAGTCACACGTGCAGCTTGTGACCTGGCACGCACCTGGTGAAGCCTTCCTTGCCAAAGTCCAGGCCTGTGGCCACCAAACGGACATTGCGTTTCTTCAGGGCATAATCCACAACCCACTCATTCTCCTCCACCTGCCAGAGGCCAAGCATTAGGATCCAAAACTCACCATCTCCTGAGGAGGAGGTGATCACAGCAGAGCATGGTAGAAGGCACTTACCATGATGGAGCAAGTGCAGTAGACAATGTAGCCCCCTGTCTCTGAGGCGGCATTGACTGAATCTATGGCGCTAAGAATCAGCTCCTTCTGCAGGTGGGCACAGCGCAGGATATCCATCTCATCCTGAGAAAGAAAGAAAAGTTAGGATGCCACAGGCACAGGGAAGCACCCCAGGCCTCTGCTCTGGATGAGGAATGGCAGGAGAGCAAAGCACATATAATATACAAGAGTTTAGAGTCTTCTGCAGAAGTAATCTCAAAAACTAGCCCTGGTACAACACACAGAATAAGAAAGAAAAAATGTACTGTAGGTATCTCTTGAGAGAGGCCCAAAGGCCTTTCTCTCAAGACTCATACTTGAGTCTGCACTGGTCACCCACCTTGTTGGTTTTGACAGCAGGATCCTTGGAAATGACGCCTGTTCCGCTACAAGGAGCATCGAGCAAGACACGGTCGAACCCTCCAAGAACCTACAGGCAGATGTAAATTTGGAATTACGCTTACAGGTGGGGACTCAAAACAAGGCCAAGACTAGAAGGGGAACCAGAAGACTGGGAAGGCAGGAAAGACTCCTTCTCCCTCCTCCCTGTCCACCTTCCTGCCTCTGTATCAAATAACAGACACACTCCCCAGCAGCTCTGCTCATCCTGCTGTGACAGGCGACTTTGGAGAGCACTGCTTCACTAAAGGGACAGCACCTCAGCTCTGGGTAAGCACCGTAACCAGGAACATACCTTGGGGAACTGGCGTCCATCGCAGTTACTCACGACAGCATTGGTGACTCCCAGCCGGTGCAAATTCCCGACCACGCTACGCAGCCGCTCAGCACTGCTGTCATTAGCCAGGATCATCCCTGTGTTCTTCATAAGCTGAGCTGCCAGAGGGCAAAACACACCAGCAAGGGGCTGAAAAACTTCTCATGCCTTTTGTCTCCAGTGACAGCCACCCCCTCCTTTCCTCGAGTTCAGTCCCCCTCTATTCCCCATTTCTGTGGAGACCTCTGGAAACTCCTCACTTGACACAGCATCCCTCCCAAGGCTCCAGGGTGGTACCTATGTAGCTGGTCTTGCCTCCTGGGGCACAGCACATATCCAGGATGCGCTCATTCTCCTGGGGAGCCAGCGCCATCACAGGGAGAAGACTGGAGGCTCCTTGCAGCATGTAGTGTCCAGCCAGATACTCTGGGGTGGCACCTGGGCAGGGAAGGTGGAACAGAAAAGATGACACGTGCCAAGAAAGGGAAGCAGGAGCGGGTGAGCTCAGCCCTGCACGGTAAAGGTGATCTCACCGATGGGCACGGTGGAGTCATAAATAACAAGCCCCGTCTTCGACCACTTCCCCAGGGGGTCAAGATTCACACCACGGTTGATTAGAGCCTGCAAGGCAAGGAAAAGGGACTGAGACACTGCTCCTTGGGACAGGCAGTTCAGGACAGAGCCACTGGTTCCTGCTCACCTGTGCCAGGTCCCGCCGCCGCGTCTTCAGTGTGTTGGTGCGAATGGTGACGGGGCGGGGAACCTCGTTAGCCTCCAGGAAGTTTACCAGCTGGACAGAAGAACGGACACAGAAGAGAGACAAAAATGAATTCTCAGGGAGGCAGCCAAACCCCCTCGCTGGTCAGCACAGCTACGAGCAGGGCGGGATCCCACCTCAGGGAGCGGGAAGATGTCCATGAGCTTGGTGAGCAGGAAGTCGCTGTAGGAGTAGTAGGTGGCCATGTCCCGGCGCAGCAGCGCGAGGTATTCCTGCCGGGAGCGCCCCTCCTCCCGCTTCACCCCAAAGTCCTGCAGCACCTCCATGTTGCCCTGGATGCGCTGGTGAATGACCTGCAGGTCGGGAGGCTCAGCAGGTGGGAACACCGTCAAGGAATCACCAACAACAGCCAAGGAACTCGCCCAGGGGCTCTTTACAAGTACAATCAGCCGTGCCCGACTCGCGCACCACAACAGTGTCTGCACCAGAAAGGCTCTGCTGGAACACTGCTCCCATCAGAGCTCAGCAGATGCAGGATTCAAGGGATGAAGCCGGACAAAAAACTTCACAAGGTGGAACTAGAGGGTGTTTAAAAGCATCACTCTAGATAAACAGAGAAAAATAGACAAAAAAACCCAACCCAAACCCAACAAAAGAAGTATTTTAATACTGAAAGCATTACCTGCAGCAGAAGAGACTAGAAGTTCCCCAAGGGCAACCAAGGGGGACAGGGGAGAGTGAGAAGGGAGGCTGGAAATTAAAATCACCAAAGTCCAGCAGCAAGCACTTTGGATGCTAGAACTGCACTCTGGGAATGGGTTATACACACACCCACCAGGAAAATCAGGGTAGAGAGGAACAAACCACGTAACAAGACATCCATATGTATTTAGGACTAGAAAGGAAATCAGGGCAGGTTCCAAGCCCCATGCAGGGCGTCACAGATTTCCTAACTGTGCTACACAGAAACACAGCATTATACAGTATCTATTAGGACAGCTCAGCTAAAAATACCTTTGTCATGCACAGGCACTTTTGCTAAGCAATATGCATGATAAAGTCCAAGTGAAGCTCTTTGGTTGTAATCCAGGCCCCGTGCTGCATCATGCACATGGCTTATAGATGACACAGATAAAAAGGATATTCTCCTTCTCTATTTCTTCACTAGTTGGCAATTTAAATTTTTCATCTATATCCAAGTTGAGCTGCAGATCTGGGCCCTCTTCTTCCTTCTGTCCCATTCTCTGCTGGCTCGCCTCCTCTGCTTCCTCTTCCTCCTCCTCCTCTTCCTCTTCGCTGTCATCTTCACTGAGGCCTTCCCTAAGGACAAAGAACAGGATCACACAGACCCTTCTCAACTACCATTTCTTAGATGCCAGGAAAGGCAGTAGAATAACCACAGTCTCCTCATCTATCCAGGAAAGGCTCTACACACTCACCTGTCAGGCTTCTGCTTCAGGGCAGCTTTTTCAATAGGCAGCAACTAAACAGAAACAAAAGATTAATCAAAAAACATCCATAGTCTCCCCTTATTTCCCATCATCTGTGAAATTTACTTGCTCTGTTTAAAAGGGACAACAAACAAAAGCACTGAATGTTATGCTGGAATCAACGGCTAAACTTGAAATCATTCTTGTGAAGGAAAGAAGGGGAAAGTTCACCACCTCACCAACCCCTGCCACTAAAGCCATCCCTTCCCCCCAAGCCTGAGGGGTCCTTTCAGCCAACACCACCATGGATTTCTTGTGTAATTAAGGGCAGGAAGTTCCTACCTCTTCTTCCTCGGATGATGAGGCACCATAATCATCCACCATCTCCTCACTGCTCCCATCCTCGTCCTCCTCCATCTCCCAGCTGCCCTCTTCCACCTCACCATCACTGGATAATTCCACATGGTTTCCTTTAGGTTGGGTTTTCTTGGCTTTGGCTGGAGCCAGCCACTTGGAATTGCCATCACTGAAGCCAGACCGGCCACGGGCAGTTTGTCCTGCTGCCTTTACAGCACGTTTCTCCTGTGGAGACAGCTGCTCTTCAACTAGAGGCAAAAGAAGTGGTTAAAAGTTAGGCATGATTTCCAAAATCAGATGCTCTGCTTTTTCAGCTGTTACACAAAAAGGCCTTAGTCTGAGTCCTGAGCTGCCTGTCCAGAGGGGGGAACTGCTTGCTTTCTACATCTCATAAAGTACAGGACACATTCTCACCTCTCCCCCAGTGAACCTTTCAGGAGCTCTAACTAGAACTACCAAATTAAAACACTGCCACAAAATTCTTATGGTATTTGCTCTGATGTATTACGGTACCCTCTGTCCCAAATCTTTGTCTACCCTTCCTTCTTTCTACTGCAAGAGTTCCCTGGGCTACACAAGATGTAACACAGAGATTTAAAAGCCTCAGCTATAAATGCAGCCTGCGACAACCTTACTGTTAATGGAGGACAGGTGAAAAATGGATTTAACATACAGAAGAGAGACTTTTGACTAATTCTTCAGACAACACTGCCTCCTGGCATAGCACCTACCAGAAATCAGATAGAATTCATTATTATCTACTAGAGAGAACCCAAAGCAGGGCCAAGATGATGAAGGGTCTAGAGGAGAAGCCTTGTGAGGAGCAGCTGAGGTCACCNGGAGACGGAGAAGGAGGGTAGGGGGGGGGGGGGTCTGGTGGGGCTCCTTGGCCGGGGGGGGGAGGGGGGGGGGGGGGGCAGGCACTGATCTCCCTGGTGACCAGTGACAGGATCCGAGGGAACGACAATCAAAGTTGTGCCTGGGGAAGTGTGTAAGTTGGATATCAGAAATTTATTCTTCACCCAGAGGGTGGCTGGGCACTGGAACAAGTTCCCAAGGAAGTGATCACAGCACCAAGTCCGTCTGAGTTCAAGAAGTGTTTGGACAACACCTTCAGGAATACGGTGTGACTCTTGGGGTGACCCTGTGCAGGGCCAGGACCTGGACTCAATCATCCTTGTGGATCCCTTCCAACACAAGATGCTCTAGGACTCTGTGATTTAAAATAATCAAACTCCACAGGTCCCTTGCCTTGAAAACGACACCAGAGCACCAGAGAAGGACGGCGGCGGCAGCGCCCGGGGGGGGCAGGACGGGGCCCGTCGGCGCGGTTCGGACCCGCTCCCACTCACTCACCTGTCGGCTCCCGCTCTCCTCCTCCTCCTCCGAGCGGCCTCGTCCCCGCCGGGCCGCCGCCCGCTCCCAGTCGCCTCTTGGCCGCCCTGCATCGGGACGGGAAGCGGCGATCAGCCCCGGCCCGGCCCGCACACCCCGGCCCGCCGAACCGCCTCCCTCACCTCTTTCTGCCGTGACTGGAGAGCTTCTTCCTGCCGGTCTCCGGCTCTGCGGGAAGACACGAGGCGGTCAGACGGCCGCGGGTGCAGCGGGGCGGCCGCGGGCCGGTCCAGGCCGCACTTACCTGGCGGCAGGAAGCGGGCAAGCTCCACCTCGGCCCCGCGCTGCTTGCGGGCCTTGCGCCCGGGGCCGCGCTTCTCCTTCCTGGTGGGGTCGAGCTTCCGCCCCATGGCCGCGCCGCGGGACCCCCGCCACACGTGCCGCGCTCCCCGCCGACCCGGCGCACGCGCCCGCCGCGGGCCCGCCCCGCGCCGCCCATTGGCCGGCGCCGCCGACCGTGATCGCCGATTGGCCCTGCCCGCAACGTCAGCGGCGCGGGCCATCCGCCCCCGGTACGCGTGGGGCCGCGGGAGCGCCGGGAGCGGGAATCCCGCCGCAGGCACTCACAGGTCCCACAGCCGCGGCAGGGGATGAACGGCACACGGCAGGCAGCAGAGAAAGGCGGGGTGCAGAGACAAGGGGGAAAGGGGTTACAGAATCAGACTGTTAAGGTGGGGGCAAAGAGGCTTAAAGATCATCCAGCCCAACACCCATGCCAGAGAGAGGGACACCACTCCCGAGACCAGGTTCCTCAAGGCCTTAAACACTGCCAGGGCTGGGACATCTACTACCCTTCTCAGAGGTGTAGGAGACCCCAAAAGCTGCTCTGATACAGCAGAAAGACATGACTACCTCTTCTTTCAATGGTGAGACCACATACTTACCCCAGTACACTCACGATAATAGAGACAACAAAATAAAATACAAGGAAACTTTTATTTTTCAGTTTTATCAACGTTTTGCTCTGTTTGTTGTTGGTTTTTCATTGTTGTTTTCTTTTGTCTTCAAGCTGCTTATTAGTTGACAAGTCCGGTCAGTTTTTGTATTAAAAAGGATTTTGATGGAGGTAGCTTTGTCTCTGTCCTGGCTTTTGCTTGGTCTTGCCTGCGCACTTGTCTCAGTAAACAAACTCAAAATAAAATTAAGAACGAAAACTGGAATTCCAGGCGGAGGCAACGAGCAATGCAGCCAGGTTCTCCATGTAACAGACATGGCGCTGGGGCCTCCAGTCACTATATACAGAGTCCATCATACATCCATCCCCCTGTCTCCTAAACACACTCCTTGCTCCAACGGGCTGGCTGCAGAGGAAGGAGTTTCTTCTCCTTCCAGAGACCTGAGCAGCAGCTTCCATGGAGGGAAACAGCACCCAGTCAGGAATGTCAGGCAGAGGGGTAGAGTGTGAAGGGGTGGGCTAGGGGGGTCACTTCAGCTTGGCCGAAAGGTCAACAGCACTGGGCCAGGAACTCACTGCTGCTGGGCGACCTGTGGGGCGAGAGAGGCGGACCTGAGACTCACGGGCTGGTCACGGGAGCCCAGGCTGGCCCACGGAGGCCCCCTCCCCCCGCAGCTCCCGTACTGACCGGAGAGGGTACGTACTTGTTGGGGAGGGGGCGGCGGCGGGGGCTCGCTGCTGCGGTTGGCCAGGCGGCTCAGGATGTTGCGCTCCGACATCTGGAGGCGGACTGCCACAGGTGGGATGCGGGCAATCGTGGCAGGCAGACGAGTCACATCTGCCTTCATGTCACTCAAAAGCTCCTCCAGCTGCTTCAGAACTACAAGAGAAAGGGACATCTGTTCGGACGGGGAAGGGACACCCCTGCTAGACACCCATCCCACCCTTGTGTAACACACCGCATTACCTTTGTGCAGCACAGCATTGGCTGGTTTATTCCCAGCCATTGACTCCTTGGATAGGTGCTGGTGGCTCTCAGCCAGGCATTCCACTTCTGCAAAACGTGTGTTCAGAGCCATGGATGGGTGAGATGGGTCTTCGGACATGTTCAGATAGGCAGCTCGCCGCAACTGTTCCTCGATCACCAGTGCCTGCTCCAGGAGCTGCAAGGTGGGGCAGGAATGAGTCTTTCAGCAGCTGCCTGAGAAGGAGCCTTGTTTGCACCCCCAGTTCTCCTAATCCAACTCCCCACCATCTCGTGAGATTGTGCTGCTGAATCTCCTTTCACCAGCCGGTTTTACTGAGCAGCCCAAAACAATAAGGGCTTCATGAAGCAAAGTCAGATACACAAGAAAACCAGGGTACATTGGGCTTAACAGACTACTACAACTCCTCTAGAATTTTCATTCCTCCTCTCATTCTTTTTACACATTCTTTATGAGGCAAATGGGATAGAGATTAGTCTTTGAACCCAAGGGAAAAGTATTCCATCCTATTTATAGAAAAAGTCTAAAATCATGTAAGCATTTGGAGAAATCAACTGGAATCCTGTCAGTGCAGAACTCATCATTCAGTCTATAGTCAATCAATGTTTTGCCCCAAGACTGAGACCTACATGGCTGTTACTTGATCTTAAATCACTCCCACAACTAAGTTATGTTCACACCTAAAGAGGATGAAGTACAGACTGAAGGCACCAGTCCTTTCAGCAACCCAGAGTTCTGTTCAGGCACATGGAGTGGATTGTAGCAGACTGAGCAGAAGCTGTGATGAAAACGGCTGCTTGAACCTTAATCCTCTTGCTTACCAATTGTTCAGTAAACAGATAGAGAGCACTGAACCAAGCTCCCCAATACCAATCCCAGAAAAAAGGGAGCTCCTATCATGAAGCAACTGCATGATCCTAAGACATATTGCTTTATTATCCCTAAAACAAAAGGCACTACATAAATCTTTCCCTTTCTTGGTGAAAACTCAGAACTGCAATAACTTTATTCTTAGAGATCCAGGGAGTTATCACAATGAAGAGAAATCCTTACCTTAAATCTCCTTGCCAAGAACTTATTCTTTATTTCCAGGAAGTTACCCCTGTTCATCTCACCCTTGAAGGGTTCATTGAGGATGGCGTAACGTGGATCATTCTGAATATCCTGCCAACGGGCATAGCCATGACTGAGATGGGATGAGCTCAGGCAAACAAAGGCAGTGAAAACAAGGGAATACACAGCCCAGGCAGTACTGTTCTCCAGAGGGAGTGGGGAAAGGGGATACAGAAAGGGGACAAACAGGAGCCAAGGAAAAGGAATGAGATCTATGACCTGCTAAGTCTTAACTACGCTGCAGGAAGCCCCCCACTCCCACCATCACTTTTACTCCTGTGAAGAAGATAAAGCACCCTCTCATTAACCTACTCCAGTCAGATACAGAACGGTCACTTTCACTGTGACAAATTATGCACAAGGTGGGAGAATGTGTCTGTCATGGCAAGGATACTTGATAATCCCAGCTAGGAGCCAGTAGTCGTGACGCCGATGCCAGATCTCATAGGTCTTCTTGGTGACAGTTGCAGCCCGCTCTTCATTCTGCCAGAGGGAGTGTAGTTCTGGAAAGGGAAGAGACACCAGAACGGTTGGAAGTTATTTCACAAACACAAGCAGGGGCTCATAAACACATTCAAGCAGATAAAGATCTCATACCAGTGAAACCACCATCTGCTATGTTGAACATGAAGCGCTGCTTTACTGCCTTCTTGTGCCTTTCATCTGCTGACTCCTTCAGCATCTCTCCGTTCTGCAGCATCACCACGTCTCTCTTATCGTCGTCCTTTTTCTCATCTGTACACACAGGAAATTATTACAACAAACATGGCAGATACCACACACAAGTGGGACCCACAAGGAATCCTTGCAGAAGAAGTGTTAAGGAAGAGAAGGGAGTCATCATGCCTCACCTTTCTCATCCAGAGTAATTATAGGCGGGTCAGAGGGATTTTCAGTAGCTGCTCTGTCTTCCACTTTCTCCACATCAGCTGCAGGAAAGAAGGGGAACATGAGATGCACAGGAACATAGCAAGTCCACAGTTTTGTTCTTCAACCAGTGAAACCCAGTACCATTCTGTAACTTCCCACTGATTTTCTACATTCAAGCCTATTTCTTTAGGATGAAGTGCTTTGTACCTTTGCTTTCTACTTCCATTGGTTCATCTGGTCTTTCCTTCGCTTCTGTTTCCTCTGCTTTTTTTTCATCTGCTTCCGTGGAGTTCACTGGGGATTTTGCTTCCTGGGGCGGTGTCTCCACAGGCTGAGCACACTGCTGAGGACAGTGAAGAGTTAGACTCAAAGTATAGCAGTGCATGACAACAGAACACAATCACAGTTGCTTGAAAAGCAAAGACACACAAAACTGTGAGGCCAATTCTGAGGACCAGAGAGCTTCAGTATCACACTAAAAACTCATCTCTGTCTCAGCTGAAATGAAGAGGGAGCAGAAGTAGAGAAATTCGCAAGAGAAATTACAAGGCAAAGAAGCCAAAACTCACCTCCATAGGGGCCTCTGTTTCAGTAGCAGAGGCACTGAGCTCCTTCTCTGGTTCAGCTGGTTCTCCTTGCTCCTTAGCACTAGCTCCTTCTTCTACTTTTACTCCATCTTCTGTGTATTCCCCACACCAGAGCAGCACAGCAGACAAAAGAGAAGCAATCAGTAAGGTCTTCCCTGTTACAAAGCCCCCTTCTCTGGTGCTCTCAGAGATCAGGCCCATCAAAACAGAACTAACATGACCCCCCCTCCTTTCCCTGCCCACTACAAATTCTGGGCTTCTCACTTGTGTCAGCTCATCCCAGGAAAGCCAGTGTCCTCTCTTGCCTTTAAGGGCATGCACATGTCTTTGGCAGCCCTCCTAACATGAGAGTAAAGCTGATCTGCGTCCACCCCCAGACCCCACCACCACAGTTCCGGTGAGGGGAACAGCCAGGGTAAGGTCAGGACGCAGGGCTGAACAAGAGGGGAGCCCTCACCAGGTGGAGGAACAGGGGCAGGTGTATTCGGCTGCGTATCCCCTGGGGTTGAAGGAGTTGGAGTTTTGGGAGAGGGTGAGCTGGGCTGTGAAAGTTTCTTGTTCTCCTCTATCTCTGCCAGTTCTGGCATGCTCCAGCGGCCGTTCACATGCTCAAATTCCTGCACCTGCACAAGAGACAGAGAAAGACGCATCACTGGAGGAGTCATACAAAGCTCATCCTTCCACCTGTAGAGGACAAGGAGAGGTGACTCTAACTCAAGACCCCAGTGACTACAGTTGTATGGCCAGCAAAGACCACACTGCTCTGCTAGGCACTTACCTTTTTGCGTATAAGTGACATGACCCCAATGCGAGTAAGGACGTGCTGCCGAGAAAGACCTTCCCGTGGGACCCCGTCTGCAAAGGTCTCCGCACCATCAGCTCCAGGTTCACATAAATGGCGCATGAACAGCGAGACATAGGCCCTGCAGCCATTGAGAGACAAGCAATTAGTCCACAAGCTGCATTATCTGGAGACATGCACAGCCAGACACCTTCCAGCACACAAGGGAAATTACCCTGAGACTCTCAACCCACAGTAACAAGTTCTGGGGCTCCAGGCTTATTCAAGGGAGAATTTCCTAACAGAATCACTATGTACATAGAGGACACACAGCTAACTCAAGAGTCAAAAATAGTCATAAACACAAGAACACCAACAGGAGAGTAGTCATTACATGCTTGTAGAGGCACGCTACACCTACAAAAGCATTGGCTTTTGGCGACTGAAGTCAGGGCTAAGTAAGAGAGTTAGTAACAATCCCAGCTTATACTTCATTCTCCCACAAAGAGTCAACAAATACATTGAGGAAATACAGTCTCCAAGAAAAGGTCCCATTCTTCCCCAAAAGGACTAGTTGCTGTCAGTCTTCCATTCTTGCCTAATGCAGACTCACTTGAACTCTTTCTCTGACTTGCCACGGAGGTCCCGAACAAGCCACTGAGTGGTGAAGGCATCCTGAGGTGGCATTCCATAGCGCATGATAGCGTTGAGGAAGGCCTTCCGCTGGCGAGCATTGAAACCCAGCACCTAGGATGAAGGGGCAGACAGATATGGCAAGAGGAATACAGGAGCAGCTGGGATGCAAATGCCTTCTTTGGTACAACTTACCTCAATGTTCCCTCCCACACGGGCCAGTAAGGGAGGCAGAGGCTTATCCTTATCATTTCTCAGGCCCTTGCGGCTAGGCCGACGAGCTGCTGAAGAGAGAAATACAGCTGAGTAAAGAGATAATGCACAGCATAATGCTGTGTGAATACTGCCCCAACAGGAGAGCACCACAAAACATGTAAATCGCCCAAACCAAGTCCCAACTGTTTCCACACTCAAAGCTACTCAGGAACTCTGGCTCCAGTAGAACTTACCTTCAGACCTCTCATCAAAGTCCTCGTCTCCTTCCTCAGAAGCAACTGAATAGTCTGACTGATTGTCTGACTGGTCATCCTGCCAGTCTGAAAGAAAAACAGCACGTGAGCCTGAGACGCTACTCCGTTACTTCCCAGCAACATATACTTATACCCGTTTTTCCCTCAGGGTCCTGTGGATTTGTACCTCTATCCTCCTGTGAGCCATCATTGTAGTTCACTTGCTTGCGAATACGTTTGCCCTTGCCCAGGTTCCTGGCCAGATCTTCCTGTTGTTGCTCATAATGGTGACGGAGAAGTTTCTCCCAGTAATCAGGATCCACCGATTCCTCCTGCTTAATAATTTCCCGTTCAACCTCCTCTTCCTCCTGCCAGACAGGTAACAAATTTAGGGCCCTGTGCTCCAAGTCCCAGCCTGTCACAGCAGAAATATTCCCACCTGCTTGGCCTTAAAAGCTTCAGAGCTCAATTAACTTAATTGATCCTCCATCACTCAGGAGAACATACTAGCTGACATCCACCTCATACTCACCCCCATCTCCTCCTCACGAACCACATACTGGGCCACCTTGAAGGAGCTGAGATATTCATTCATGCCCTGAAGTTCTGTATCTTCTGTTTCATCCTGGTTCCGATCCAACAGACGCTCAATTGCTTTGTCATCATAGTGGATGACACTACTGTCCTCACCTTCTTTGTTATCCCCTGAAGGAAGAGTACAGGCAGCATTACTGTATGGATCTCAATGAACTACAAAAGGGAATGTCACCCTAGACCCTCTTTGTAGAGCTATAATCAGCACTGTGTTTGCAGTGTCTCACTAAATAAGGAGCCAGATCTCCCCATTCTCTTCAGTTCCACTCCCAGGCACTCACCCCCCTCAGTAGCCTCATCCTTGAAGAGCTCTTCAGTGCCAAATTTGAGAATGTCATCAAGTTCCTGTTTGGACATGGAGCCTGTCTTGGAGCCCAATCCTGGTCTCACTACCAGATGAGTTAGCATCATCTTCTTCTTGGCCACCTGAGTGATACGCTCCTCCACTGAGGCCCTTGTCACAAAGCGATATATCATCACTTTCTTGTTCTGTCCGATTCTGTGTGCACGACTGAAGGCCTAGAAAAGAGATGTGCTCAGAACAATCTCGAGCTGCACAAGCAGTAATCCAATATAGCCCACCTACCTCCACAAGCTTCCCACCTGCCTTCACATCAGCTCTAAGCATTAGTGAAGACTGTGCCCTAGAAGATCCCTCCACTATTTCACTTCCCATCTCTACCCACCTCACTGCTCTAATTTTGCATATTTCTGGAGGGGAAGCTTCACATTCCTTCACTCTTTCTGATGATTTAATTTCTTCTCTTCCTCAGGATTACTCCATAGTGAGTGATCTCATTCAGACTCACCTGGATATCATTGTGGGGGTTCCAGTCTGAATCGTAGATAATCACAGTATCTGCTGTGGCCAAGTTAATACCAAGACCCCCAGCTCGAGTTGAAAGCAGAAAGCAGAACTGCTGAGCTCCAGGAGCTTAGATTAAAAAAAGAGAACAAAAGTAATCAAGGGAGTGCGCAGTACTCAAAGAAGGATTTGTAACTGACCCACATCACCTGACAGGGAATTGCTACTAATTTAAGATTCCAGGAAAGCAATAGAAGTCTTAGGGCACAACAATCCCATGAAGAGCATTAAGAACATACAAGGCAAGCTTTCATTGTGCAGGAAAAGTAGGAGACTCTATACCATTGAAGCGATCAATTGCCTCCTGACGCATGTTCCCTGTGATTCCTCCATCAATCCGCTCGTATTTGTACCCTTCGTGTTCCAAAAAATCTTCTAGAAGGTCCAACATTTTAGTCATCTGCATATCAAAAAAAAACACCACAGAAGAGTGAGGGACAAGTGGATACCAGATCAAGAGACTTCTTTCTCAGAAAAAGTATTCCAGGCCTGAAGTTTTTTCTCCATATACCTGAGAGAATATGAGCACTCTGTGACCTCCCTCTTTCAGGTTCTTTAACATCTTCTGGAGCAGCAACAGCTTTCCAGAGGCTCGAATGAGTGCACTACCATCATACATGCCATTTGGCATTTTTGGAGCTTCCTAAAAAGAAAAAGAGAAAGAGGGAATAAGGGGCAAGAGACAAAAACAGCTTGAAGGGATGTAAATTGGTCTTAGTCCCCAACTGATGCTCACATCTGGTCACTTAGCTCGGCACAACCACAAGGTACAGCACTGCCTGTAGGAAACACCTGCGCCCGTTCTCTTGCGATTTGACTCCTACATACCCTCCTCTTTTCTTACTTAGTCCCTACTCTTACAGTCTTCACCATATCACATGAGTCAAAAGGTGGCTCCTACCTGTCATATAAATGTACTGGAAAAAAGAAAGGCCTTCCAGCATGTTGGGTCTAAACAAAGACAGGATGAAAAAAAACCACAGAAGCAAAAAGAAAGAAATGGGAACCCCTCCATGCCTCATCTAGGGAGCTAACTGACTTCCTGATAACACAGCCAGCAGGGAATTTATCTGTACAGAACAAGTGACTGGACATACCATAGCAGCCACAGGAAAGAGGTAGGGGTGGTTACAGCACTTCTTCAAATCCATAACAACATTGAGCAATGAGACTTGGTTACCACCACCCCGCGCATTCAGTGCCTCAAAGTTTCTTGTCAAAATGTATTTATAATATTTCCTGTAAACAAAAAAGAAAATAAAACAACTCAGACAGCTGCCATGAGAATGGTTAACCTACTCTTCTCTTGCTAAACTCTGCACAGCTTCTGGCATTACCTGCCAGCTACCTAGGCTTTGCCAGGGGCACTCACTACCTCCTTACCCCTTACACCAGAGCACAGAATTAGTCCTTCCTCTGCTCTAGTGGTAGCCCACTGTGCAGAAAAACCCTGTAGAGTAAGGATAAGGCTGTTGCAGAATCCTCTTTGAAACTGCAGAGCAGAGAAACAGTAGCTCAACAGCAGGTGCTCTTTTCACCCCCACACTCACTTCTGCATGGGACTCAGCTCCACCCTGACAATGAGCTCAGTCTTAGATGGCATATTCTTGAAAACATCAGCCTTGAGACGCCTCAGCATATGTGGGCCCAGCATGTCGTGCAGCTTCTTGATCTGATCTTCCTTGGCAATATCCGCAAACTCTTCCAGGAAGCCCTCCAAGTTACTGCAGGGAAACAGACACTCAGCAAACGGCACAAAGGAAAAAGAGCAAAAGAGCAAGTGAGGGGAAAGGAGTGACAAGACAGGCAGGCTGACTTGCACTGCAAGACATACTGGAATCTCTCAGGTGTCAGGAAGTTCAGCAGGTGGAACAGTTCTTCCAGGTTGTTCTGCAGGGGTGTTCCTGTCAGCAGCAGCTTGTGCTGGAGGGAGTAACCATTGAGCACACGGAAGAACTGGAAAAGAGAGAGCACGGATAAAAGTGGGAAAATAAACCAAAACACACACACAAACACATCAAAGGCTTATTAAGTCATAGGCTTACAAAAACAATCTAGAAAGAAAGTTGACACCAATCTAAGGTTCAGTTTAGATCACATCAAATGTTTGGACAAGAGTTCCAAGTAGTTCACATTCCAGTCAGGGTTACTAGACTGATCTTATTTAGATCATTTTCTGCATAGCTAAACCATGACTGCAGCAAATCCTCTGAGCCATCAGGTGCTAGTACGTTTCCTTTGCTCTTAAGTTACAATCCCTTTCAGACCACAAACCATTTCTAGACTGCTGTACTATGTATTTTTTTTTTTTTTGCTAAATTAGCGTTCCACATTCCAACAACTACTCTGCCTTGAGAATTCTAGAAATAACTAAGTCACTCTTCCTATTCGTATCATTCCTGGCAGTGTTCCAGAGTTCTGAACAAGCAGAGGAGAAAAAGAGCTAAGGGTTTGCCAATGTGTCTTGAAGGTAATTTGCACTGGTTTTCACAACAATGAAATAATTCCAGACACATGTAGTGAGCAGTTAAAAGCACAAGTGTACCATGTTCACCTGCACAAACTGACGGTAAAGCAGTAATTTATTTATGAGCTTGGCCATTTCTTTGCTTATCTTACACTTAGCATGATACAAGGTCAAACTTAATGAAAGCAGCTGTACTAGATGGCAAACAAAAACCAAATCACTTATGTTTTGGTTATTGCAGTAGAAGAGTACTTCTAGGGGCCTCCACAGGGATTTATCTTTCTATGTAGTTATAGTTAAAAAAATTCTTATTTTAGAATCAAATGTGGAAGTTACTAATTATATCTGCAAAACATTAGGAGATAACCCAAATTTGTCAATAAGCATCTGACCTATCTATCTTGCAGCCAAACACCTATAAGCTGTTCTTACAGGACAGGAAACTGCTGTAGGAAAAGATTTAATGGTTCTGCATAGTGCCATAGTGTAACCTTAGTGTCATAGTGTAACCTTGAGCCTTTACATCCTCTTTCAATTAATGAATATTATTAGTAAGCATTCATTCCTGCTTCCAATGGTTTCAATGCTAAGCATAGAATAACATCCAGTCTTAGTGCCTACAACAAAATGAGATCTAGAAACTGAACTGCAAGCACAGCTGTGATGTCTCAGGAAGATGTCTCATGCCAAGATCCAAAACACTAAAGCCATTTGAATAAAACAAACAAAAAAGAAATCAAGCAGCAATTTTGTCTTACAGTCTCCAAGAACCTCTAAACCCAGCTTTCCAATAATAATTGTTTTTGGCATACTGAGCACTAGAATCCAGCTGAAGACAGACAAATCAACACCAGAATTAAGGCACAAGGCCTAGTGAGGGGCTGGATTAAGAAAGTACAGCAAAGTCTACTCAAATCAAACAAGCTTAGTTGAGGTGCAGCCTCATACCAAAGCAGCTATACGGCTTTCAGCACCTACCCAGGCATTTCTGAACACCTCTGCCCACCTTCAATTTTTAACACCTAATTAGTTCTGCTACAAAGCCATATGAACGCAGGGAGCAAGCCTACTCTGGAAGCAGGGTAATTCTGCTCATAGAGCGTGTTTTATGCTCAACATGGTAAACCTTTTCAGAACAGAGGTGATGCAGGTATGTGATCTGTTTTCAGAGAACTCATTTTGAATTTGAGAGCAACAACCACATCCAGGTTTTTTCTGGTTTTCAGTCTACACCAATCGCCCATTCATGTGGAAAGAAAGCTATTTTAACCAATGATCTGTATAAGTAAACTTGTTGCCAATGATGATTGATCTCCAAATGCAGGCTGTTGATTTTTCTTTTTAATAACACATCAAATTTACTACTGAACAAATGACTAAGAGGTGTCTCTCTCCTCTGCAACATATGCCGTGCCCATGAACCACCTCTGCTCCTCTGTACCTTAGACTGGTTGTTCTTCAGTCTGTGAGCTTCATCCACAATGAGACAGGCCCAGTCAATAGAGCCTAGTATGGCCATATCAATTGTGATCAATTCATAGGAGGTGAGAAGCACATGGAACTTGACAGCAGCCTCCTTCTGCAAAGGAAAAGGGTGAACATGTAACGAGATAGAGGATGCAGTGTTCCTCCACCAAGTTATTCTGATGAGCTCTGGTCAACAGCACATCAAAAACTTCCATGCCCCCAGTCTCCTGTCACAAGATTCGAAATGCTGCCCAAACCATTTTAGCCTTTTAATCCCCTATAGCTCTCAACACATGTATGTCTCCTCGACCCCCTAAGTACCTGCTACTTTTGGACAGATCCCAAATATTCTAACAGAGATGTTTATGAAGTAAGTAGTGAGTTGAGGCATGTAAAGAGAATTGAGATTTGGAGAAGAGTGGCTAAGAAAGCTAAGACTTCAAAATATAAATAGTTTACCATGGAATTTCAAATTACGGTTAGTACTTAAGGCTGTTCCATTTCAAAAGGAAGGAAATGAGTCTATCTGCCTCTGCCACTGAAAATGCTTTAGCTTCCATCTTGGTTTTACTAGGAAGATTTAAGTTCTACAAAAAGTAGCCACCTAGGTCAGGCTCTTCCTTCCTGTCTGGGCACAAAATGCCATTTCTCGTATGTCTGGGTATGGTCTCTCAGCCAAGCCTTCAGGATGAAAAAGTTCATACTTTTTTTGCATATTTGCCTTTTACACACAGTGGCAATTCGGATATCAGTTTACATCTGTGGAAAAGATGCACAACTTCACAGGTTAAGTAGGGAAGACAGAGAGACTTGCCTAGGGTCAGTACTACCTCAGTCAACTATCTTTCTCCAGGACTTAATCAGTTCAGAGTAGCAGGGGTGTTTAAACAGTCTACAGCAAGAGTCTAAATGTCTACTTGTCATCAATTTGCAGCTATTTCCCCTTGGAAACTACAACCCTAATCGTTTCCCAGGGACAGCAGAGTGTCTGAATCTCAGCTGCTGAAAGTCAGTGAACTGCATCTCAATTCAGGCTTGTGTTACAGCAGAGTTCAGTACCTTCATTCTGGATGCCTTTTTGCCTCCACGTATGGCATTATCCTCAAAAGTGAACTCATTCTCACGGATGATGGCCCGGCTGTCTTTGTCCCCCACGTAGGTCACTACATACATATCTGGGGCCCACATCTCAAATTCTCGTTCCCAGTTGATGATTGTGGACAGTGGTGCACTCACCAAGAAGGGACCCTTTGAGTGGCCCTATAAACAAGAGTCAGTAAGAGCATTAGATGACTGCCATCACTAACACAGGCAGAATCTGCCTGGGCAGTGAACTCCCAGCTCTCACCTCTTTGTATAAGGAATACAGGAACACTGCAGTCTGCACAGTCTTTCCCAGACCCATTTCATCAGCTAAGATTGTATCTGTGCCCTGGGCCCATGAGAAGCGTAGCCAATTCAGCCCTTCCAGTTGGTAGGGATGCAAGGTCCCCCCTGTTACATCGAGGTACTCTGGTTGCCGGTCATATTTCACTGTTGGCTGTAGCGGAAAGGAGGAAGAGTTGGAATCCTTTTACTCACATAACTAACAAGAGTCCTTTCTTAGCCACCACTATATTCACTAGTACAGATGAGGCTTCATAGATGACAACTAGACTAGCACCAAACCCAATTTCCAAATGGCCAAAGGCATCCAACAACAAGCCTTTTTTTTGTGAAAGTCTTCCACCAAGAGCTAGGGAGTCTGACCCAATGGACACAGTGGACCTTTGTCTGAAGGCTCTCTAATATCAGTTATTCTTTGAGCTACAAGGGAGCTCTAAACCGCATGTTGTTCACTCTTTGGTTTCCTGTTTACCCGCAGGCACCCCAAAATAAGCAGCTCTATCAGATGGCTCCAAAGCAAAAACCAATGACTTACATCTACTGTGGGAGTCTCAGGGGGTCTTTCCAGTTTCCGCATCTTCACCTTCTTTAACTTCTTACCAGGCCTGCCCTCTTCACCTCGCATCAGCTCCCTGTGCAGACACAGCCCCCAGTACATGTAAGTTTAATGGCTTTTTATTAACAGATCGAGAGAAAACTACTGGAGAGAGTAGGAGGGCAATCACCCAACTCAAACAGCCCCAAGAGAACAGGGCTGGAACCTTCCTGAACTGGTAGAGAGGCACAAGGTCCCTGCCCAAAGGCATAAGGAGTAAGCAACAAGAAGATGCTTCTTGCCCATTTCCATCTATTAATGCAGCCAGTGCTAGAGGCTGACATACTGCAGTACTTTCTCTCCAGGGAAGGGAAAGGAAAACAATCTCTAGGTACTTCTCCTACCTGTGATTCCAGTAGGCTTGCTTGTAGAGATCATAATCTTGAATATCCACATCTTCGCTTTCCCAGGATGCCTGGTCATAGGGCAGGTCTCTCCATTTAATCAAATAGTGGACATTCCCCTTCTTGTCCACACTGCAGAAGAAACCAGTAAGTCTCAAGCACAGTGATATGGCAGTATTCCCCCAATCCATTCAAATGGAAGGGACGGACTCAGTGAAGCAGCAGAAACAGAACAATATATGTCATATCAACAAAGAACTCACACTGCTTCTCCCAGTCATACTGCAGTTCAGCTCACCCCCTCTCCCTTAGCCTTGCTTAAGGTCTCTGTTGAAAATCCTCTTTGTTACACCCCCTACCTATGATTAAGGATCCTGTGGATCATCATCCACTCTGGCTTGATCCCATATCGATAGAAACGCTCCTCCATCTCAGCGTATTTGGGGTCCTTGTTTTTTCTCTTTCGGCTTTTCTCTTCTTCGCCTCCAAAGTCTCCCGAGGGTGGCTCATCCATATCATTCTTGCGTTGGTAGTTACGAAACATGACCTGGCAGTGCAACTCCAGCTGCAGTCAGGACACAAGCAGTCAGTAGCTGTTTTAGCCTCAACTGTCCACCCTTATGCCATCGTTAGGTTCCTCCACTCACCTGCAGCTCTGACACCCAGGAGCAGTGCCAGTAGGACATGCCCTGCCATTTGACAAAGAACTGCCGTTCCGGCCGGCCCTCCAGAGGCTTCGGGGGCGGAGCATTAGGGTCTGCATCAGGCGGACGTGGGGGTGCGGGGCCAACTGGGGGCTGACCCCACTTCCAGATCAAGATCTTCTGCACCTTTCCTTTCAAAGCTGGGCACTGGGAAGTTAAACAGAGCTTGATGCATCACAGTGTATGTACTCTAGCATGGAAGCACTGAGGAGCAGAAACAGCCACTTTTATGGTTTCACTACACAGATAGAATATGCTAGGCTTGACGAGCCCAGCAGTCTGCCCCACTACAACTTCACTGAAAGTTTGTGCAAAAAATATTTTGCTATAGAACTAAGGGCCCAACATAAGTAGCTTTTTTTTCTTCATCACCTTTAGGTTTTTATCACCAAGTGAAAGCCATTAACACCATTTACACTACCTATTTCAAGAACTTTCTGGAAAAGCATGGTATTTCTCTTAACCATCTACAAAGAAAGGTCTTAGCATTAGAAAGCTTACAACAGTGCAAAACCAGTCTGTCTCAGCATCAGTTTAAATTACTTTAAGCACTGAATTTGCTTGCACTTGTTCTCCTGCTTCTACACGCATACAGGAGCCCAAAATAGTGATCCCTGGCATGCTGGACCAAAAACTGTCCAACTACCTGCATGTGAACAAATCTCATGAGACCCAAAGGCTGTAGCCTGGTTCTTCCCACTGTCAGGAGGAAAGCAACCAATCAAGGCACAATACTGCTACAAAAAGTCAAGCTTTTAAGCTTTATGACAAAAGTGTATGAGGAGACAGAGTCTTCAAAGGACCATCTATTTCCATAGAAATATAATGATCCAAAGGGATTAGATCAATCACCTCTTGCAGCAATAGGAGAATGGTATTAGCAGAGACTCACAGTGCAGCGAGGACACAGCCATTCTCCATTGGGAATCTCAGGCAGTGGGGGATTCAGACAGTGGATGTGATAGGATGAAGGACAGGCATCACAGCACAGCAGCTCTCCTCCATCCTTGCAGACTCTACAGAACTCCATATGATGGTCATCCTCTTCCTCAGCATCCCCCACTACATCCTCCAGGATTTCCTCACCTTCAGAGTTATCCTCCTTTGCCTCCCACTGAATGCCCTCTTTTTCCTATGGGAGGGGGAAATCAGAAAAACAAAAGTGATTATTTTGTTACCATAGAAACAGCCCCAGGTCACTTGACATCCCCCCCATACACGATCTCTTGCACCGTTTGGGGAATCCAATACTCACACAGTGTGGGCAGCTCCATTTGCCCTCTGGAGCTTTCTCCATATCTGGGTCCAGGCAAACCATGTGGTAGGCACGAGGGCAGGTATCACACAATATAATTTCTCCTCCCTGCTGGCACACCTCACAGTAGTCCTGGTGATCAGTCTCGTAGCCATCCACAGCCACTGTGGAGTCCTCCTCACCTGCAGAGGGTGATGAAGAGTTACTGTAGTCCAAGCCAGAACTACAGGTTTCCTATAGCCAGGGAGGGTATTCTCCCAAAAGCCTACACAGCCATCTAGAGATCTAGAATACAAAACTCTTACTCTATAGAAGTAAAAAGGCTGAGAAGGAAGACCTGGAAACTGGAGCAAAGTAAGTCCCTTTGTGCCCCCTTCCACCCATGAAATAAAAGACACAGTTAAGGCCAGGAAAACTCAGCACTGCATCTGTTTCCCTAACAAAGAACTCCTGAAAGAACTTCTGAAAACCTTTTACTTATTCAAAATGATATCAGGTTCTTCCTCCACCATCAATTCTCCCTCAAGTATGCTGTTAAACATCAAAACTCCACCCTGATATCCCTTTAATCTTTCTATACACTTGGCTATGCTTATTTCCAACCGCTGGCAAGTATCTATACCTTTCTTTTTCTTCTTCCCAGCCTTGAGTTTTTTGCGACTGCGGCTACTACGGCTTGTAGATCCATCTGAAACAGAGTAGCTGTTGATGCTGGCATCATCAAAGTCTGACTCCACATCCAGATCATCGTCTTCACTCTGAGGTAGGAAAGAGAAAAGCTTTGTTACTCAGACACACATTCTGGGGGGCAGCAATCAGACAGACACCCCAGCATCACGATCACACCATGACCTCCTCCTCGCAAGGTCAAGAAAGGAGCATCACTTACTGATGATCTTTTACGCTTGGAACCAAATCCTCCCAGTTTGATTTTCAGTGGTGCCACCTTCTTTGTTTTAGGTTTCTTGATATCAGGAATACGAGGACTGGCCTTTGGCTTCCGCCGGGCATTGGGTCCTGGGAACACAGGAGGCAGAGTCAGAAGGGCTATTGCCTTGACCCCACTCACATTCTATCCTCCTGCCAGACTCTTCATCTCACCTTTGCCCTCCTTTGTCTTGGCTTTCCTGAGTGGCACTTCTACGGGGGGCTGCGGCAGGACAGCATCCACGTTTGTCACCATGCTCTCGACCACTGCAACAGCTGCAGCTGCAGCAGCCGCCACAGATGCACCTGAACTTCCTTTGAAGGGGTTGTTTGTGCTAAACTCCCTCCATTTGGCTCCCAGTACCATCATCATCTTCGACACTGCTATTTTAGGGTTCTTGGCTGCAATAAGTGGCCTGTGTACAGTTAAGGAAGGAAGGAAAGGTTACTGAACCACCCTGAAACCTAGATTATTCCTCTCCATTCCCACCCCCATCAGCACCTTTATCTCAGACTACATTCCTTTCTAATCTCTGATCTCAACCGCCAATGAGTCTCCCCACTCTCATCCTTCACTCTATGTGAAAGATGGAAATATTCAGGGGCTTGGAAAAAAGAAATGGAATTTAGCATAGTAGGGAAGAAAGGGGACTGGGAGAACCTGAATCATCTTGATGACTGAAAACAAAAAGGCTGGGGATCAATTTTACTGTTGCTTCAGCTTGCACTCTAGGTACTACACCAGCATGTACTGAGGTTCCAAAATCAAGGAATCTAGTTTTTGTCCCATCTCTCTTTTTGTTCCCAAGTCATTTCAAGTATAGGGCTTGTAGTTCACCTGACAAACTGGCTGAAAGCCTTGTAGTTGGTGAGTGTGCGATAATCCTCCTCTGTGAAGATGTGATCAATATCCTCCATGCCCCAATCTTCCAGGAGCTGAGCAGATGACTTTGGCTCCTATGAAAAGAGAATCAAAGCAACTCTGAGCAGAACTTCCATACATCTTCCACATTCCACAGATGACTCGGGGAAGTTTTTTCCCCTGCATCTGCTTATCACTACCACAGGACACAGCTGCAATAGCAGATCAATGGAAACAGGAAAAGTGTTTGGATTCAATATAAATTCCATGTGTGCTTAAAGCAGTAGAGAGGGAAGAATGCAAGGTGGGAAAAGGGTCAAGTCAAGAGGGTCTAGTGGAAGAGACTACACAGTCCCAACTCCCTGTGCAATCACAAAGGGACAGCACAATGATTCCCCAAATCAGATATATGGAATGAGAAGCAAGCAGTCAACAGGGTAGCTTGTTACCTTGGAGTCATCATCTTCTTCCTCCTCTTCCTCCTCCTCCTTGCGCTTGGCTTTGTTTTTCTTTTCCTTCTTGGGTCCTAATTTCTTCTTTTTCTTCTTCCCAGGGGTATAATCACTGCCCTCACTGTCAGAGCGCAGAACCTCCTCTTCTTCCTCCACAAACTCATTCCCCTCACCAGAGCTGTCCCCTAGCTGGGGAGGGAGGGAGAGATCAGGCATGAGAAAATAATCTGGCATAAACACTAAACACTGCTCTCTCCCCAAGCTCTACAGGATTCATTCAAAAGACTGCTGTTATTGGCCAACAACAACAGTAAGCACCCTCACCCCATATTTTAGGGTGTGACCTTAGGCATCCTTTTTCTTACCTCCTTCTTCTGACGCTTGCTGAGCTTGGGCACTTTGGGCTCCTTCAGTTTCTTGGGCTTCTTCTTCTTCTTGATTTTGGGAGTGTCAGCCTCTGACAGAAGCTCTTCTTCTGGCTCTTCTTCAGGTTCTGGATGTGAAGAGGTGACAAGGCTCATTCAACCCTCATCCGCACACTACAACACAGCACGTCTCCGCAGAGATCAACTTGTCTGCTTCTTGCTACACACTTACAAACAGAGGTGGTTACAACTCTTACTGCTCATAACAGATACTCGAAGATTGTATCCTAAGGTACCATCTAACGTGGTTTCCTCGTTCCCAACACCACCTATTTCCAGTCTTGCTTCTCCAAGCAGAATCGCACTCAGAACTCAGGGACAAGAAGTTTGCCATAACCCAACAAGAAGAGGAAAGAGCATAAAACAGATGGCCACATCTAAAGGGGGCAAAACAGCAAATGCATTTGAGAACCTGAGTAGGATACTGTTCCAGTCCATGGATCTCCAGAAAAGAAACCATCTAGTCTCTTCAGCAGTACAGAACATCCTACAGCTGCATGCAAAATACAGGCCACTAAGCCACTACTTTTCCTCCTCTATAGGGAAGTTGTTACTCAGCAACTCTATTCTGATCCAAATTAGAACCTTCCCCCAGCCCCAGCAGCTAGCAAGCTGACTGCCTGGCCAGAAGACACGCCAGTTCCCCGCACCAGTGCACACTTCCATCTGTGTGCTCCTGTTCCCTGGCTGCCCTTGGCCCGAGGGGCAGGGGCAGCCAGACAGCCCTTCCTTCTCTTTGTGGCAGGCTGCGGGAGCAGCGCGGCCACCCGCCCTCCCCTGCCGCCCCGCCCACTGCACACAGCCAGAGTCACTCCTTCTCCCTCCAAGGGAAAATGGCCTCCTGACCACCCGAGCTGGGCAGGATGGAGGAAGCCACAGGTCAGAGGAGGTACCGCAGCTGGGGTTGAAACAGCAGAGACACAGGTCCCAGAACCTGGAGTCCCGTGCCTGGCCGCTGCCATATTCCCAACCAATGGATGCCTCTTTGCTCCCATGGTGCTGCAACACCAGGTCCTTCAAGGATCATGCATCTCCTCCCCCAAGTTCTGATTTAGAGCCTCTAATGATCCACCCTTTCCAAGGTATCACCTAAACCTCTCCATTTTGCAGTGATTTTAGGTTTTTTTCATAAAGATTTCCATTATTGATGGTCCCATTCTGCCCAAGATCTCAGAGACACCAGAAAACTCCAGAGACAAGGTTTAAGAAAAAAAACCCAAACAAACAAAAATCCAAAACCCCTCAACACCATCTTCCCTTCTTCAGTTACACTTCTTTTACATGACACTACAGTACTCCAGCATGAGTTAGTAGGAAATCCACACTTGTCCTTCAACTGACTATACACATCACTCCTTTTTCACAAGGAAGTGAAGAATCCAGATGCATGTCCACAGAGCAGGTCACCGACAGCAGCAGCAACGACAAAAAAAAAAGCAAACCAGAAGAATTCTCAGGGCTCTAACTCAAGCCTCATGCTGATGATGAGGATGCAAACACAAGAGAAAAAGCAAGATACAAGGACTAAAAAAAACCCCAAAGGTGAGCAAGCAGCACGGAGCAAGAATCAGAAGAAACCTCAATAATTGGGTGTGGTGATGAAGGAAAGTGGGTCACGCAACAGCCCAGGGCAGTTCTCTCTGGACGTCAGCCGGTCTGAGTTCCCAGATGAATGCAAGCCAAGCAACCTGCCCTCTCACACACAACCCCCTCTTCCCCCTCCCCATTCGTGAAAATTGAAACTCAGAAGCATTTCAGTACTCCATCAGAATTGGACACTCTGCCTCCATCCTCTACACCTCCTCCAAGCACAGGCCCTGACAACCTGCAATGGCTTGGAACAAAGTCAGCTCCACCTGACACAAAGCCGCGAGCCTCTCACTTCGAACTAACCCTGGGACTCAGATATCAAAAACATACGCACGATTCGCAGAAAAAACAAAAAAAACAACAACAAAAAACAAAACAATCCCAAACACATCGTGCATTTCACATATTCAGCTTGAGACCAACATTATCCCCACTCCACATGCGTGCCCTGCAGACTCGGCATACCTGGATGCTGGGGGATAGTGTTGTTCAACAGGATCTCCATGTCATCATCATCACTGCCCCCCGAGCATGGTGATGGAGATCCAATGCCCGAAGCCATGTCCTCCAAACTGAGGGAGGCCCGGGCTTACACAGGTTGTCGTCTTCTTGCCAGTCTGGCCAGTACTTCATTGAAAAGAAAAAGAGAAAGTTACAGCGAACCTGAACTCCGTTCTCCCAAGCAATAGTGCTACTTAGAGGATCTGTGAGAAAGCTTAGACAGCAACTTTACTGGCTTTGGAGCCTATGGATAATAGAAACACAGGAAGCAAGTATCAGTTTAGAGTTGTGATAAAGCAGGCTTTAAAGACACCAGATATTAAACTGAGTCAGCAACTCATCTCTAGCGAGGAAGCCAAAACAGCTGTCCTAAAGGAAAACTCTCCCGTCCTCTGCAGCCGGGTGCCCTCAGTTATTTCTGCCTTGGGCCGGATGAAGGCAGCCGGGCAAGCAAGGCAGCCGGGCTTCCAAGGGAGCCCTGGGGCCAGCGGGGCGGCTGTCAGCGCGGTGCCCTGGCCAGCAGCCCCAACCCACCCCCGGGCTGGCACTGCAGCGCTGGCCCTGCCCCTGCCCGGCCGCCGGTCGCACACAAAAGGCCGTGCGGGCTCGGCAGCCCCGCTCCGCCGCCCCCGCCCGGAGCGGGGCTGCGCGGCGCAGGGCGGGGGCGGGGGGCACCGTCTCCCAGGCGGGGGCGCGGGGCGGGGCCGGGGAAGTCCGGCGGCCGTGCGGCGAGGGGCCGCGGTTCCCCGGGGGCCGGCGCAGGCCTGGGCTGCGGGCACCGGCGAGGCGGTTGCGGGGGAGGAGGGGCCGAGCCCGTCCTGCGACCGCCCGGGCTGGGAGACGGCGCGTCCCCGGAGGAGCTGCGGCCGGGGCCAACGGGGCGTCCGGCGGAGAGACGCGTCTGCTGGCCTGGACGCCCCCGGAGGCCGCAGATGGCCTTGCCCGCCCTCGTTCCCTCTCGGCTCCTCACCCGGCTCCGGACCCCGGCTCCTCTCTCACCGCTGCCGCCGCTGAAGGGAAAATGGCTCCGACCGCGGCACCGCCTCTTAAAGGGGAAAAAAACCCGGCTAGGCCCCGCCCTCTCCCGCCTACATCCCATAATATGCCCCGGGACCCCGGCAACAGGCCCCGCCCCCATCTCCCCGGCAAACACACACCCCCTTCGCTCCCCCCATCCGACATCCCATAATACTCACCCTCCCCTCAGAACTTCCCACTCACTGCCCGGCCCGGCATCCCATAATAATAGCCACCCCTCCCGCCGGTAACATCCCATAATACTGCGCCCCCCCCTTCACCCCGAGAACCATCCCATAATACTCCCCCACGCTCGCACCCCTTCGCTCCGGCATCCCATAATACTGACCCCCACCAAGAAACATCCCATAATACTGCCCCCCGCGCGGGACCCCGCGCGCCGGGGCAGGGCGCCCCCCTGCGCCTCCCGGGGCTGCCATCCCATAATAGACACGTCCCCCTCCCGCGGGGAGAGCGCGGTGGGGGGTGGAGGGCGCACTGTGAGGACCCCCCCGGAACATCCCATAATAGTCACACCCCGAGCGCGCACATCCCATAATAGTCACACCTCCCCCCCCCCTCCCGCGCGCGCCCAGGCAGGCATCCCATAATAGTCGCCGGGAGCCACCGTCCAGCCCGGCATCCCATAATACTCGCGGCCGCCCGCCCCGCACCCGCACCCGCGGGGCTCCGCCGCCGCCCCCCGCCCGCCCTGCCCAGGGGCGCGGGGCCCGCACCGGCCCAGCCCCCGCTCCGGCCCGGGGCACGGGGCGACCCCTGGCACCGCGCGGCCTCCGCGCACCTCCCGCCGTCCTGCGCGCTGGCACCGGCCCCGGGCACAGGCTCTGGGCACCGCCCTCCCACCGCCGACCGCCCCCGACCTCGGGGCTGAGCGCCCCACTCTCCCTGCCCCGTCCTGCCGTGCCCCGTCCCGCACGCTCCGCCCGCGGGGCCGCAGGACCCCTCCAGGGCTATCCGTGCCCGGCGCGGTCACTGCCCCCGCCAGCTTGTGTGCGGGGAGCCCGCGGTGACTTTGGTGCTTTCCCTGCACCTCGAGGCTTCCTGGCTGCTGGTACCTGCAGAACTACCGACCCAAGGGATATGAATTCTCCCAGGCAACTAGCGACAGAATGAGAGCATGTAGTCTCAAGTGGTGCAAGGGGAGGCTTAGGTTGGACATCAGGAGGAATTTCTTCATGGAAAGGGTGATCAGACATTGGAATGGGCTGCCAGGGAAATGGTGGAGTCACCATCCCTGGAGTTGTTTAAGGAAAGGCTGGATGTGGCACTTAGTGCCATGGTCTAGTTGCCATGGTGGTGTTTGGTCAAAGGTTGGACTTGATGATCTCAGAGGTCTTTTCCAGCTTAATTGATTCTGTGATTCTGTGATACACGGCATGTCCACGTACTCCATTCCTCCCTGTCACCCAGCACCCTGCTCCCTGCAGCAGCCTCCACCAGGAAACTCATCACTGATTTACACAGATGGGAACGGTCCGTAGGTATACTTCAGTTATGCACATACAACCGTGTCATTAATTTCCCATTAAACAAAATCACATCCCATAATGCCGCCTTATCCTCTGTTGAGCATTTTCATAACACTATTAATCTCAACAAAGAGGTGCAGTCCTGTCCGTCTCTCCCAGTGAATGTGTGGGTGTCAACAACTGCGCTCCTCGCCTCCACTGTCCCACGCCTGGCAGTGCGTGTGCACGTTTCATCCCGCCACAGCGAAACACGCCGCAACACAAGTGGAGGATTGGCTGTTTACAGACTGCAACAAGTCGTTTACAGATCCTGTAACACAAGCCAGGCTTTGTCTGCTGAAACTCACTGAAAATACATCCACGCACACAGCAGGCATGCAGGTGTTCCATAACTCCATCCCATCACCTTGGCCGTGTGCTGAAGTGGTTCTGGCTATTGCCAAACTCTACCTCACCTGTGCGTGCAGGTTCCGACCGCCTCCTTGCACCGGCAACTCTGCTGAGATACCACCAGGCTCCACCACTACATCCGTGTGCCCATCTCCACTGCATGTTCCCGCAGAGTGCCACAAAGCACGATACGCGTGCAGCCACTCTGCAGCACGAGTTGCACCTCCCGTGCCCTCGTTCCCACCTTGCCAGCAAAGACTAGGCCAATACATCCCAACAGGCTGTTGTGTAATCCAGGGTCCTGCACATATAAAAATCCCACCACCTGCCTCTCCAGCCATCAGCAGCACGCACCCTGTACTGTCCCTGTACATACCTTTGCCCACATGACAATGATGCTCTCATTTATCTCAGCTCCAGGGAGGAAAAGTGGTAGGAAAGAGCACACTACTCTTCCACAGATGCTACCCATCCTCTGCATGGGTCAAGCAGACCTATCCAGTGCTACAGAAACATGTTGTGGATCACACCACCACCAAACTCACATGGACCTCTGCAGGACTTCTCATTCCCTCTTTAGTGTGCTGACAGCCATAATCCCCTATTAATAGAAGCCAGGCGGACAGTCACATGAAATTCCCAAGCTGAGCAGCCCAGCCCCAACCAGTGTCCACCAATTCCACATTTGCCTCTTCCCCCCTAGTGGCTTGGCCACAAGGGGAGAGGTGTGATGCAGATGAAGATCCTGCAAAGGGAGTTAGGTGCTGGGGCTCTCTCTGCAGGTGATTCCCAATGCTCCTGCCAGCACAGTTATGGTCTGAAAAAGGCTGTTTGCTACTGGTTAGGTAATGCGTGCCCTGGTGCCTCCAATGCTACAGCATGAAGCTTCCCAATGAGCCACCACCTCCCTGAAATCTTTCTCTGCATGACAAATGAACACATTTTTATCATGAACGTGCCCAAGGTTCCCCACCTCAGCTCCAGCTCCTTTTTCTTTTTGTAACTTGAAGTTTCTTAGTCAGCAGAAATCTTAATTTTCACTCAAAACAAAAACTCCATATGGGATATACGTGATTATGATTAAGGTGTTTTTAGTGCTTGTGAGAGCCAAGTAAAGTAGATGGATTTAAAAAAATAGATTTCTAAATATTTTGCTTTGATGAGGAAAGGATAGATTACCATGAGATAGATTTCCAGTTATTTGGCTGCTTTAAACTTAGAAGTTGCTGTACCTTACTGTGGTTCAATTACTTACCCAGTTTAATTGAATCTTTTGAGTTTATAGCACTTGGCTCGGAAACAATTACAGCAAGATCTGTGTAATACAATCTTCCCTACCTGTGCTGATGAGTGTCAACACCCTGAACAACCCCACAGCACACTTCCCATGGGGGAAATGCCTGCAACATCTTGCTTTGGTGCTGCACCCTTGTTGGGAAATCCAAACTGGCCAGAGGACCTTCCACACACCCCTGCCCAGCTCTGCTTCCAAGAACAATTGAGTGAAGTGGGCTCTGTACTCCCACAGCAACAAGAGTGGGTGACCTCTAAATAAGTTCTGTAATTTTGTGTGTGACCTAAGTTAGCCAGGGCTCAGGAGAGTCCCGTCCCATCTCCCACCACCTTGTGGGCAGCTGCCCCGTCCAGGCTTTTATCAGGCCCACAGCCCTTTCTCACTTTCACTTTTAATTTATGTTCACTTTTAAACTTATTTTAAACTTATTTCCTCAAGGTAACAAGAAGAACAAAGCTTTTGACATTGTTTCACCCTGGAACTCAGGTCTGTAGGCTGGAAACCTCCATCCTTTGCGTTTCAGTGCTGCCCATTGTGGGAGGCAAGGGTGGGAGCAAGGAACTCCAGAGCATTTTGGAAAGAGGGGAGACTCTCCAGCCTAGCAGGAACCGTTCATGTGTGGGACACTGATAACAGGCTACAAGCTTGACACGCTGGCGCTGCAGACAATGTGATCTGAAAGATTGGTTTATGGTCTTTCAGGCTATTTTTTGTCAGCTCCTCTTGCGTTCCATAACAATGCAGAGGGGCTGATGGGTTTAGATGCTGGGCACTGCAATGCTGCCACTGTATTGCTTCATTTGTGTTCTGGGACACAGCCATATTTCTGTTCTCCTCATTTTTGCTGTTTCCCGGACTGAGGGTTGCTCCAGCCAGTCTGTAATATCTGTTCTGTCAGGTTACATATGACTAGTAACATGAAAAACATATTTCAGTATCTGTGTAAAACTGGCAGCTCCTGATGTACCCGTGAATGTGATGCTGTTCTGCAAAGGCTGCAGCTACATTTCACCTCTTCCCTTAACCTAGTTTTGACCGTTTGTAACTCATGTGGATGGACTTCTCGTGTTTGCCACTCAGCAGCTCTGTAGGCTCTCCAGATCATGCTGATGCTTGCCATGACTGAACTAAGGTTTTACCATTTCTGCCAAGGAATGCTGAAGATCCCAGGATTTCTGAGAAGCCTTGCCCTTTTGTTTTTTCTTTGGTAAAACAGAGAATTTTGCCCTAGATCATTTTTTGAGCGGAGAGGGGGTATCAAACTCTGAGATAGGTAATTTTTACTTTGAAATTAGCAAGAAAATGGTTCAAACTTTCACTCAATATCTAGTTATTGTCCCAGAGTCTGTCCCCCTTCAACACCCAAGTCCCCCTGCCCCCATTTTAAACTATCTTGTGAGAATCTTGTGTCCCCAGCACTAGCCAAAGTAACTGTTCTGAATTCTGCAAGCCTCTCCTAACATGACAAAGCTTCTCCACTCCCATCTTTCTACAAAGTCTCCATGGCAAGCTAAGGAAATCTAAATGACCAATTTTCATTGTTGTTTTCTTTATCATGCACCCCCCTTCTATTTTTTCCCCTTATTTAGTTTGAGTGGGGGTGTTTTTTTGTTTGGTTGTTTGTTTTTTTTTAAAAGCATGAGTTCATTTGTTTAGCCCAATGTAAGTATCTTTACTTTGATGTCAGACATGGCAGAAAATGACACAGGAAAGTCTCCTTGTCTTGTGGAAAAAAGACAAGAGCCCTTTCTGTCATGTCCAAGGAGCTGCTCCTGCAGCAAACAAATGCCACTGGAACAAGAGGCAGACAGAGACTTGCACACAGAGGATTCTGGAGCGTACAACCAGAATAAGATCAAGAATCACTCAAGAGACCACGTGTGCTTCTTTTTTGAGAACATTCTACTGTCAATGGAGGATCGAGTCTCTCTCTAACAGCCACCTAGGTGAGGGCTGCCCATATGCCAGCGTGACTCTGCATCTACTTCCCGTTAGGGGAAGAGCATTTCAGACTTCGCTCAGCACTCGTCATGAGCCTCGTCTCCTGTTTTGCCAGAAGGAGGGGGCAGGGAGAGCAGCGTGGCCGCGCAGCCGGAGCCGCACCGTGTCAGCCAGGCGTGCACGGTGCAGGAGGCAGTGCTGGCGGCGCACAACTGAGGCGGGGGAGAGATAGAGAAGATTGGGGGTTGCTCAGCCCCCTGGAAATCAGAACGGCTGATCTCTATCTCTGTGTGCTTCGCCGGTTTGTTTGCTTTAAAAAGCATCACATACTTGGTACTGACACCTATGGCTAAGGTTACTCGATATTTTCCATCACAAGTCTGTTTTCAGTTACACAGAACTTTGCCAGACATCAGATAGTCAGATTCGAATTTTCCATGTTTATTTTCACTTTTTTTTCCCCTGAAGATGAAGGCACTTAGTAAGGCGTAAAAAACAAATGCTATTTTGCAATTATAAAAATTTGACTTTGACACCAGTCTTTTAACATAGAATAATGTATACAATGAATAACAAAAGCTGCAAGCAATACACAGAAGTTAAGAATGCTTATTAGTTGCCGTTTTTATGTTCCAATTTCCAAAAAGTGCCTTAGAGATGCCCTGATCCCTTCCCCTCTTATGAAACAAACAGTTGGATCCAGCCAGGGACGGAGCCAGTGGTCTCAAAGGGGCTGCAACAACAACCCACGGGTTTGAGCTGCCTGTTCTGCAGTTCTGCCATACTTATTTTTACCTCCTGTATCAAAGCTGGTGCATGCTGGCAAAAATCACTAACACTGACACACATCTCTTGAGCGCATTTAGCAGAAATACTGAAAAAACAGGCTGGGACAGAACTCTCCTTCATCTCCTACCTCCAGCTGGATCTGGAAGAGGTGTTTCCAGCACTGCACCCAGCAACAACTGTGCTCCAGGGAACAGTGCTAATGAGCCTGGAGGTTGCATTCCTCATTTGGCTGGGTGAGAACACCACTGCTTCTGAGCAGAGCTGATGGACTCAGGTTGGCTGAAGAGGAGGAGAGTCAAATCTCGATAGTGATACCTACTAAGTCACCACGGCCTCCAAACTGGGCAGGGGTTTGCAGAGGTGCCACAGCCACACAGGTCTGGAGAAGGTTTTCTCTCATCTCGGGCAAGAACTAGACCAGGTACTTTGGGGCTGTGCAAGGATCACATATCAGGCTCTGCTCTGGGAGGGACCATGCAAGGACGTGCCTTGCTTTGTGCCATCCTTGTATATGTTCCTTGAACTTAGAAGTCAGAGCTTTGTGACACTTGGAGTTAGATGGCAAGTTTCTTCCTAAAAACGATATGCTTGGGACTAATGTACGGGTGAGATGCTTCACAGCCCCAGTTCGAATGGCTGTGGGCTTTTTCCCTTCCCACGTTGGGGTCAGAATTTGCTTGCGAGGGCAAGCGGGAGCACGCAGCCTCGCCATGCTGGGGACCCGGCCGAGGGTTCCTATGGAGCCCACGTGTAGTTGGCAGCCACGAGACCGCCCCGACTTGTGTCCCATGTCCGGCGCATCCCCGCGTTCCCATCCTCCCGCCGCGCTGCCCCGGGGGGCGGCGGGGCCCTCTCGGCCCCACCCCGCATCCCATAATAGTTCACAAAGGCGACTCCATCCCATAATAGCCACCCACGGGAAACACACCATGGCAACCACCCCCCCACCCCACCCCCGCGCCATCCCATAATACCCTGCCGGCTTTATTGGTCCCGACTGAGGAGGGCAGGGGGGGCCGGGGCCGGACGGGGGCACCGCGGGGAGGTCCCGGCGGGCACCGCCAGGAAGCCTGGCTGGGGCTGCAGCCTCTCCCCGGCATCCCGCAACACCCCCTCCTCCTTCCTGCTGCATCCCATAATATTTCCCAGGGAGGCAGCCCCGCTGTAAGGTAGAGCCATCCCATAATAGTGGCCCGGTCACACTGCGCTAGGAATGGTGCCATCCCATAATACTCTCGCCCCACGCCGGCTGCGGCTTGCCCTGCCATCCCATAATAGCCGCCCGCTTCCCCACCCCCCCGCTCCTTATGGGGCATCCTCCTCATCCCATAATACTCCCCCCGGCGGCACGAGCGCCCGCCATCCCATAATATGCCCTGCCACCCACCTGCCCCCCCTCCGGTCGCGGGAGGCCTCGCCATCCCATAATAGTCGCGGCTTGCCCTTCCCCCCCGGTGCAGGGCTCGCCATCCCATAATACTCGCCGCTTGCCATCCCATAAAGCCGCGGCTGAGGGCTGACCCCGTGGGCCGCGCTCGCCTGCCCCGCTCGGCTCGGTCCGGCCCCTCCGCACCCCTGCACCTCCCCTCTCCTGTCTGCCCCGCCGCCACCACCGCGCTGCCTCGCCCCGGCCTCGCCGCGGTGCTCTGCCTTGGCTTCACCCTCACCTGGCAGCCCAGCTGCCGCTGCTGCCCCAGCTGCTGCCTTGGCCAGCGCCTTGTCCTGGGTGCCCCCAGCCCGTGCTGGGCCCCTCGCTGTGGTGCCTTCCCCACTCAGCCCTCCGTGTCCACCCCCAGCCCAGGCACTGTCCGCTAGCTCAGCCACCATCGAGTCAGCAGAAAAGCACAAAGCTGGAGGGACTGCCGTCATGACACCCATGACACCCTGGGTGCGTGTCTGGTTCGGACGGAGTCTTTGCTGCCAGGGGCCCGGGGCCGTGCTGGCATGGCCTTTGTGACCACTGAGCCCTGACCTAGTTTGCCAGGTGCTGTGCTGCTGTTGGAAAGGCCTCCTGCTCCTTGCCTGCGGCCACTGTGTGCCACGTTGGGGTTGGCTTGTTGTCCGCTCACATCCCTGTTATCACGTGTCTGGTATGGAAGATAACTCTACATCTTGCCATCCACTCATATTGAGTGTCTATATTTTACTTCTGAAGGCAGTTTTTACCACTGTCTTTGGGTTTTGCTTTCAGCCCCATCTCTGCTTTCGTGCCCCACTGGATTTAGTGTTGTGGGCTGCAGGGAGCGTTTCTGACCTGCTCCCTTGTTTTCCTGGGTTCTTTTACTACCTGCTGTTACAAGTACAGCTCAGCACTTGCAACGTGTACTTCTTGTTAAAGCCAGCAAATGTGTCCTGATAGCTAAGAGAAGAATAGGAAGTGTAAGCCCCAGAAGCTGCAATAATGACATGTAAAAGGCTGATAGGCAGAAAAGAACCAAGAAGCTGTAATTCCCCATACTCTGAACGGAAGCTACAAAATTATAGACTTAGTGGATTAAAAGGCAGGCTGGGAAATAGTAATGCATGGTGACAAGAGAGAGGTGTTTCCTTGTTGGATGGAATGCAATAAAGATACCTGCATCCATTCAGTCAGATCCTGGCAGAACATTCAAAGGGATGAGGTTTTACGGCAGCAGCAGCAAATTTGGATGCTGCTGCAAGGAAAGGCGGGAAGCATTCTCTTTTCCCTGTGAGAAACCCACGGCTGCTGCCGCTTCTAATGAGGAAGGCTCTCCATCGGGCCTCACCCCAGTGAAACCAGAGAAGGGGTCTGCCGGGAGCACGCCCGTGGCTTCGTGCCCACCGGCAGCCCCAGCGGTGGCCACCGGCACCGGCAGTGCCGGTGAGGTGTGGTCCCTTTGTCTGTTGGCTTTCCGGCAGCAAATGCAGGAGCCCCCTTTGCAAACTCTGTGTTTTACAGGGAGTCCCCCTGTGGCAGATCTGTTTTGCAGGGAAAGTGTTTGCAGGGGAGCATGAGGCAGTCGAGGATGGAGTCTGCAAATTGCTGCCGGTTTCATTCTGCCTGTCACACATTTTGTTTGCAGATGATCCTCTGGCATCAGTAAGAAACAAGTGAGCAAGCACACACAGCACTCCAGTGTCTTGGAGAGGGAGCTCTGGACTCGGAGAATGGATGCCCTGAGTCCTTTTGAATATTCTTCCCACTCGCTTTTTTTAGGTTTTCCGTGTACTTGGGCACCTCCTAATTCAGTATCCAGTCTGCCTCCTTGGGAAGATGCCTGTCTTTTCCTTCTTTTATCTAGAGAGTAGCTGAAGGGCCAAGTGAGATCGTGCCAGTTCGAGCTAATATAGTGCTCTAGTTTGCAGTGTATGGTCCATACCATACCCATTTGTGTGTGATGTGTTTAGAGCAAATTTACATCTGTTCAGTAAAATATCAAGAACGCCTAATGCAGAGGACGAACTTAAACTGCTCCAAGCCTGGCTTTAATTGGATAAATCTGTGGTTTGGGCACACATTTGCATAGTGGAAATCCGAGTTTGGGTGCTCCTGTGCCCTGGCTGTTGACTATTGACCTCCTGCAGTAGATGTTGCCCCTGTCTTGGCTCTGACAGCCGAGCAGATGTGCCTGCTCGGTGCCTGCTCCAGTGGGAAGTCCAGCTTTTCATGGCACAACAGCTGCAGGAGGAGGGCTGAGCAAAGAGAGCTGTTCTGACTGCAGTGGCCATGTACGGACCCTGCTGGAGCATCCCACTTGTCAGGGCCTGCCCGCCCTGCCAGCAGCCATTTCCTCCTCTCCTCCTGTTCTCCTCGGCCACCATGTCAGGTGCTGTACCGTGCAGCCTTTCTCGTCTTGCACCTCTCCCAGGCAGGCAGGGTGAGTGCTGCAGCCGGGCTGCTGCCCCAGGGAGCAGAGCCATATTTCTGCAGGAGCGAGAGTTGCCACCCAGTGTCTGTGAGCTGCAAGCAGGCACAGGAACGGCATTAGCGTCCCGGGCAGTGAGCCATGCCAGCCTGCAGGCTCTCAGTTTGATTGCACTCAGTGAACAGGTGCCTCATCCTTTAAGAATACACCAGATTTAATTATACCACTTCAAAATGTTCTGTCTTAGGTGAGGCTTTGAACCTGTCCACATTAGCCGTTTATGGAGGTGTGACAAGACTGTTTTTAAATGGATTGATTTACACTGGTGACATTGCTAACAGAACAACCATGTTATGAAAAGCTCCAGCTTTTGAGTTTGACCTTCTCTCTTTCCACAGAAATACTGTAGGCTTTGTGTGTGAATTTGTTTCCAGCTATCAGGCCTCACTTCCCCATCTGCCTCACAATTCAGACAAAGCTTCTGAGAAGGCCTGATCTATGGCAAAGCAAGTCCTGTATTCCTGCCTTATTCTGAAGCTGCTAGGGACAGCAGTGTGATTGATCTCAGAGTGTCAAGTTCAAACTGCAGGTTTTTGCAGGAAGAAATTTACCAACAGAGATGGAGTTAGACTGACTGGGCATTCCCACTGTAAACTATTCAGTTGCTTGTAATTTTTATGATTGGAGCTGAAATTTTCCATTCTGGCTGTCTGCCTACAGCTGATTTTTTTATAATTTTTGTTTTCTTTTTAAATATGGCTTCAGACTGTACATTAAATCTACTCAGGGGAAAAAAAAAGGCAGAGCAAAACATTTTGGTTTTGAGTGTAAAGTGTATGTTAAAAAGAACAGTCTTTTGCCCAACTGCTTTGGAGGAGGAAGCTGAAACCTATGAAGGAGAGCTGTCCTTGCGTCAGAGCTACACTACTCACTATCCCTGTAAAAATCCATGCCAAATTTTGATAAATGATAAGCCTTAAAAAAAATATCCATTTCACACATGCTCTGTAGAGACATCTGAGATTTTCTCCGTGTAGTTCTTCCAAGATCTGCTGTCAGCAGTGTTTCACAAAGGTGGGATAAGGTTTTGTGAAGGCCAGCCATCTTCTGTAAGGATCCGACCGCTGGTGACTGCTCTGGGCCAGGCAGGGGGAAGGGAGAGCAGCTGAGTGAAAGGAGAACAGCAAGTCCCTTGGGGAAGGGAAACATGGAGAATAGATGAGGGCCAGGAGCCTTATCATACTAAGTCTGTTGTGAGAATAAAGACAGGGAGTTACTGGAAAACAAAGGGATGGAAGTGGGAGAAAAGAACCTTGACTGGCTGAATGATTTGACTAGATAGAAAATCAGAGTACATGGGATTATAAAAGTCAAGAGTGATTGCTATTGTGGAAGCAGGGCCTAGAGAGAAGAAAGACTATTTGAAAATGCAAGCAGCTAGTCTTGGGAGCTGTGGAGAGAGCACCAGTATTGGAGCCAGTGAAATGAGGAGAAAAAGAGGAGCTAAAAGTGGTAGGAGGGGTGGAACAGCACTGGATGTGGAAATGGGAAAGAACAAGCTGTGCTTGACTCACTAAGGAACCAAAGGGCAGGAAGAGCATTCAGATAACCGAGCAAGAAGACTTGCCACCAAGGCAGGGAGGTGGACAAGGAGCTGGCCAAGCAAGCACCAGTGTCCATCTTGTTCTAGGAGCACAAGCAAATCTTTAGGTTCCTGCATCTCATCATCATGGAGTCATGATTCAGGAATCCTGTGGCTGGCAGCACTTCTATCCTGAAATGTTAAAGGAGAGAAAGAAAAAGAATAAAAAGTAAGACTGAGGGGATTCTACAACAACTTCTGAGCTGTCATTCTCCATATGAAAAAACCACAAATCAGTCCTAAAAAAAGACCCGATTCCTTCACCAGCTCATACATGACATCCTGAGACCATCTTAGGGGCAAAAGAGCATCCCTCCTGGTCCCCACCTCCTCATTTGATCCCTTTCCAGACTCCTTGGTAACGTCACAGAGACTGGACCAAATGAATGAGGACTGTCTATTTTAAAGTCTGTGGCTAACAAATCCTGTCCTTTGCGGGGTGGGGGGGAAGGAGGGAGATGAGTTGAGTAAGCAGACCCGATAGAAAGCTCTTTATATAAAAAAGGGATGAGGTGCTCCCAACATCTGTTCTCTACCTCTTCCTAATTCCTATGGGCTCTGCTCACTTCCACTTAAAGTTTCCATACCTGCCCTTGACACTTGCCTGCTGCTTCACACTTGAGTTGCTGATGGGCAGGAGACAGGGATGCCTGATCTGGATGTGGTCCCTCCAAAATTTGTTGAAGGCCATGTGATTCTTCTCCTGTTCAAAATCTCGCCTTTTCAAAACTCACCTTTGTCAAAATCTGTGAAGCCACAGAGGGTGAAGTGGGACAGGCTGAAAGTGGCTGAGCCCTGTAAGGTGTGCCATTCCCAGATGTTTGTCTGTCTCTACAATACCTGGTGTGTTTGCTGACAGATGCAGTCACCTAGACTTGAAGCAGAAACAAGGATGACATTAAGAAACTTTCCAGAGCAGCACATAGGGACAATGTCAGATGTAAAAGTTTGTCTTCAAGTCTTGTGTTACTGTATTTTTAAAAACAATTCTTTAGTCAACAGCCATATATACTCCACCAGATACCCAAAACAAGGACATTGTACCCTACCAACAAAGTTTCCAGTTTACCCTGCCCTAGTTGCATGTACCAGCAAGTGGAATCTCTCTTTTTGTAATTTGATCCCTTTTATGTATGCTCAAGCTTTTTTCTTCCCCTTTCCCTTTCCCTGCCCCTCCTTTCCCCCAGAGAAGCTTTGGGAGCAACAAAATATAAGCAAGAGATGCTGACTTTCCTTGACCAGCTTTCTCTTCAAAATGATACCCTGGAAATAATTCCCTAATTTAACTGGGAAAAGAACTTGAGATGGATTTGATGCAGGCTTGGTGCAGGACAAAGAATATCAACTGCAGTCAGGAGTTACATGAGCTCAGCAAGCTGTAAGCTCCAAATGGCTGCAGGTTCAGACACAGGCAAGGCCCCATCAGCTTCCAAAAGCATCCATCACTGTGGCACGAGTCCAAGGAGATGAGACAAAAGGCCATTCTGGACATTTTCCCTGGCATCCAAGCACAGAGCCTGTGCTATGAAGATCCTGTGTTCTTGGTAGGGTCACTGTGCTGACAGTTTCTCAAAATACCCCTCTGGTAAAGAGCGTAAGTGTCCTCTCCGATAGGTCTCAGAGCCTTTCCTATTTCTTTCAGACTTTGTTGCAGCCTCACTTCTCACAGGCAGCCTTGGCAATTTGAAACATAAACCAGGACAACTACCCACTGCAGCACTCTGCTGCTTCCAGGAGCTTGGCATGGGGAAGAGACTCTGAGATCCACATCCACTAACCACCCTGCTCACCCTGACAGGCAGGAAAAGCAGTACAGAACTCAGACAGCTCAAACCATCAGCACAGAGGATGTGATTTCTCGGGGTCACTAATACCACCCCTGTGCTAAACACAAGCCAGTAGGAAGCACTTTTAAATTGTTTTTTATTTTCTTAAGTTGGTGAAGGCTACCCCCTATTGAGGGCTATGGAAGTCAACCCAAGGACAGAAATAAAAGTGGTGAAAAAGGCAGACACAATCAGCTTCATCCCGTGTTTTGATGTCCTTGGGGAATTGCTCTCCCAGCTGAATTACATTTTTGCTGCAGAGTCCCTCAGGCTTTTGCAGGAGCAGTTTTTCTTAGTACTTTCAGATTGCATGTCCAGAAAATGGCATGAGGAAGGACAGCATGGAGGGAACAGAGTGCACAGGGTCAGGTTGGAAGAAAGTGAAACAGAGAATTGTATCTATGACAGGGCCCTCCAAAGCTTCAAAAATAGCTCAAGTGATGAGCCTGACCATTTCCCTTTGAAGCACTGATGTCACCCTGCCTGTGGCAATGATCCACTTACCAGACTGACGATATATTGCTACTGGCAGTTACTCTGAAACTAAAGTGAATAAATACCATTTCTAAATTAAGTAGCCAGAGAATTTTCCTATTGCTTCTCCTATATTTAATTCTTCCTTGTCCAGTAAGTCACGGTGTCTCACCCATTGCCATAACTTTCCCTCACCATTAGAAAATACAAAGTGCAGAATGACAGAATGGCCTATGTCACTTTTTGTCTGTCTTACCCTTTTGCTTTCTAAATTTCTCATTCACATTACCTCTGACTAGAGATGGCATTTTCCCCTTGATTACAGCTGTGGGCTGACTAGGTAATAAACTTCATGTAACCAACCACTAGATCCACTGATGTTTTTCTCTCACTGTGTTTCTTCCTGAATAATTCCCCACATCACTTCCCTCCTCTGGAAGCAGGCCCTTTTGGAGCACCAAGTGTGCTCCTTGGTGGTTCAGGTTCCATTCTAGATGTGCAAATAAGGTGACCTGGTCAAGAAGACAACCTTCAGTTCCCAGGCCAACAACAAATGCCTTCCCACCCTTTGCAACCCAAACAAGCTGGCTTATGGCAGCACAGGTCCTTTCCCTGCCTACGAATTGTCACCAATAATTTTGGCAAATGCTAATGAGGCATCATTACTGCAAAATATCTCTCACACATTTCCCAGTTGCAGGTCTCCCATAGCACGTGTGCCACTCCCTGGCTCCATATCCTGGGCACACAGTGATGCTTTCAGCAGCCGTACTGCAGGGACTGCTGTCCCTCAGCCGTAGCAGCATGTTTCCCCAATACTTCTCCCTCTCTCTCTCTATTTTTTTTTTTTTAACCTCCCTGTCCCCTCTGAATAGGCTGTAACTGGGGACTTAAGCACGCTGAAATTATGCAAATCATCCCACCGGGTTTTTTGTAATGCTAATTATATCAAATGCATGCTCATCAATGAGAATGTCTAATTCCCCTTGCTCATTATCTAGATGTCACGCACTGATATAGAAGCATCTGAAAAATTTAATCTCTTCCTAACACAGTGTTTGTGAACCCCTTGCCGCCACCTTCATGCCTCCTGCCTCTGCCCCAGGACCCCCAGGTGATACTGGGCACGAGCACATGCACCAAATTTCCCCCCAAACCACCAGTCCTTTGCTCCTTCGTACAGAGGAAGGAAGCCTTATCATGAGGCTCTGGTGTTTGAGTCACAAAATTGCTTAGGTCTTATATTTGTGACTTAAATCAACAGGAGTGACACGATGGATATGTGCTATAGAAATTGGCATCTGAAGTAGTTCAGAACATACATCTTAGCTACTAAGTTTCCTGCCTATAAAATAGTAATAATACCTTATCAGTTAATGGGCCTTCTGAGAATGACATTAATTCGAATTTATGAAGCCACTGGATGCTGGGATGGTAAATACTACAGAAAAAACGGGAGAAGATCAGGAGCCCTGTTTGCAGAATGGAGTTCACATACGTGTAGTCGATAGCTGACGGATTTGTATACAGCATAGAAAAAAACAAAAAAGGGGGGAAAAGTAAAACACCACTTTTTTTTTTCCCTCTCTGTGACCGATGCTCTTCCTACATGGTGAACAAAGAAGGGATTTCGAGGGGAAAACAATCTGTCATTGCGTAACGAAGGACAACCGTGGCACCTATGCACGAGGATAAAAGTAAGTCTGGCATTTCCCGACTCAAAGCGCAGGGCAGCGACACCTTCTGAGAGGATGTGCTTCCATTTATCGAAGCGCTCCCTAAATGTGTGAGTTCAGCGTTCGCCAGGTTCTGATCAGGTAAAACACTCAGGAAGACCCTGACCCGTGCCACGGGCTAGATCGCTTCCAGATGCTTTTTGTCGTTCTGTTCTTTACGCCCTACGGGGATGTTACTATCCTAACAACAAAATTAACTCCTTTTCTCCCCTTACTCCCAGCGAAGAAGCACTCACACATTTACTTCAGTTTTACAGCTTCTGGCCTTCATTAACTTTTTTTTCCTTTACAAATTGCTTTTCTTCCAAAAGCTGAGAGGAGCTGCTTTGCCCCGGTACATCTCGGAGGGGCAAAGTGCAGGGGGAGCCGACACCCCGGTCCGTCCCGGAGGCGCCGGGATCCGTGTGCCCGGAGCCCCTCCGGGGGTCCCGCCGGTGCGGCCCGAGGCGCCGCCGGGGGCCGCTGTTGGCCGCGGAGAGCGCGGGGCGGGCGGGGAGAGGGGCGGGAGCGGAGCCTCCTCCGGCCGGCTCAGCGCCGCCTCCCTTC